>CM052544.1:62121098-62138484 GCA_028533065.1 Trachops cirrhosus
AAAAGTTACTTTATAAAAAAAATCAAGGAAAAAAAAAAGCCTTTCGTTGGTTTCAAACTGGCCAAACCAGTTTTCATGGTTTTGCTGGCTGCAGCAGACTTAGAGGTAAATGTCGTGGCTTTTTTCCCTTCCTGTGCAGCCTCTGGTGCACTGTCCCCAGGTCCAGCGGTGTGGGCCCAAAGCCCCTGGACAGGCCCTGGGCACTGGATCTGTGCACTCCCAAGCACTTCCTCTGGAGCCCACTGCAGATTGCGCGCATGCCTTTTCCAGGTTCATGGGTGTGTACTCTCTGGGTTCCGAGGGGCTCACATTTCTCCCGAATTCACAGCTTAGGCACTGCGGATCCCTCAGAACGCCCATGCTTTTTCCATACTCACGGCTGTAGGCAGCTGGCCTTTACCAAAAATCCCTCTTTCTGGGTTGAGGCGCTGGTGCAAGACCCAGGGGTTCCCGGACCCTTTGGCTGGGCTGCGATCTCTCCAAAGCCAGTCTGGCGCCTCTCACCAGGGTGCAGGATCTGGGCGCTCTTCAGCACTCCCTCTGAAAGCTCACTGGGGAGTGCTCGCACCTTATTCCGGGTTCACTAGTGTGCACTCTGTGGATTCTGAGGGGCCTGCAATTTCCTGGAATTCACGGCCTAGGCACTGGGGATCCTGCAGAATGCCCACGCCTCTTCCGTGCCCACAGCTGTGGGCCCCAGGCATTCCACCAAAAAAACACTTTCCCCAGGTTGGGGTGCCCATGCAAGGCCCGGCCATCTCCACTGGCTGGGCCGTGATCTTCCCCAAAGGCCACTCTGTGGTCCCCCCGATCAGCACTGCTCAGTCCTTGTTTGGCCAGGGAGGGAGCGGTTGACCCAGCTCCCCCACCCTGAGAGCCCTGAAGCAGCCCCCGTAGCCCCGGGGCTGGGACTGCAACCTCCCTGGTCCCCAACCTGATCCCTGGGCCGTTATTATCCTGAAGTAGTCTCCTTACCGTCTGCTCTTTCAATGTCCGCTACAACTTTTGATCTCCTATTTTCATGTATGCTGCGATAATCCTCCCTAGGATTTGCTCTAGTCGTCCGTAGAATGGCTAGGTTTTCCTCCCACGTGAAGAGGGAGGTGGAGTGTGCTCCCTCCTACCACACCGCCATCTTTGATAAAGTCCCCAGGTAGTATGGATATTTTGATGATGGTAATTCTTTCTATCCTTGAACATGGTATCTGTTTCCATTTGTTTGTGTGTTTCTTAATTTTTTCTTCAGTGCTTCAGTGTAGTTTTCTGAGTACAGGTCTTTTACCTCCTTGGTGAGGTTTATTCCTAAATGCTTTATTTTTCTTGTTGCTATATCAAATGGAAAATTTTCTTGATTTCTCTTTCTGATAGTTCATTGTTGGTATATGAAAATGCCTTTGATTTCCCAATAAAGTCTTTGTATCCTGTTGTTTTGCCAAATTCTTTTACTGGGTCAAGTAGTTTTTTGGTGGAGTCTGTAAGATTTTCTATGTACACTATCATGTCTTCTGCAAACAGACACAGTTTTGTTTTCTCTTTGTGAATTTGGATGCCTTTTATTTCATTTTCTTATTTGATTGCTGTGGCTAGGACTTCCAATACCATGTTGAATAGAAATGTTAAAAGTGGACAAACTTGTCTTGTTACTGATGTTAGGGGCAAATTTTTAGCTTTTGCCCATTGAGTATGATGTTAGCTGTAGGTCTCTCATATATGACCTTCATTATGTTGAGGCATGCCCCCTCTATTCCCACTTTGGTGAGTGATTTTGTCATAGATGGGTGCTCTACCTTATCATATGCTTTTTCCACATATATTTATATGCTCATGTGATTGTTGTCTTTCGTTTTGTTTAGGTGATGTATTACATTTATTGATTTGTGAATATTGTACCATCCTTGCATTGCTGGGATGAAACCCACATGGACATGTTGTGTGATCTTTTTAATGCTTTGCTGGATGTGGTTTGCTAATATTTTGTTGAGGATTTTAGTGTCTATGTTCATCAGTGATGTTGGCCTGAAATTTTCCTTCTTTGTTGTATCTTTATCTGGTTTTGGGATTAGGATGATGCTGGCTTCAGAAAAAGAGTTTCAGAGTCTTTTCATCTTCTTTAGTTTTTTGGAATAGTCTATGAAGGATAGGGGTTAACTCTTTGTTAAAATTTTGAAGAATTCTATGAAACTGTGTATGCAGGGTTTTTCTGTTTCAGAAGTTTTTTGATTACTGCTTCAATTTCATCTGCTGTTATTGGTCTGTTCAGGCTTTTTGTTTCTTCTTCATTCAGTTTTGGAAGATTATATTTTTCTAGAAATTTGTCCATTTCACCTAGGTTTTCAAATTGCATGGCATATAGTTCTTCGTAGTAATTTCTTACAATCTTTTGTATTTCTGTGGTATCAGTTGAAATCTCTACTCTTTCATTTCTGATTGTGTTTATTTGGATCCTCTCTCTTTCTTTCTCAGTGAGTCTGCCAAAAGGCTTGTTGATTTTCTTTATCTTTTTTAAAGAACCAGCTCGTGGATTTATTGATCCTTAGAATTGTGCCTTTAGTCTCTATGTTGTTTAATTCTATTCTGATCTTTTAATTTTTTTCCTTGTACTTGCTGTTGACTGTTTTGGTTATTTTTCATCGAGTTCTTGTAGCCATAGGGTTAGGTTGTTTATTGGAAATGTTTCTGTTTTTTTTAGGTAGGCCTGTATTGCTAGGAAATTCCTTCCCAAGACTGCCTTCACTGTGTCACATAATATTTGGGTTGTTGTGAGTTCATTTTCATTTGTTTCCAGAATCTTTTTGACTTCCTCCTTGATTTCATTTTTGCCCCATTCATTGTTTAATAGCATGCTATTCATTCTCCATGAGTTTGTGTTTTTTTTGTGTTTTGTGCTTGAGGTTGGTTTCTAGTTTCAGTCCCTTGTGGTCAGAGAAAATACTTGATATAATTTCAGTTTTCTGGAATTTGTTGAGGCTTGTTTTGTGTCCTACCATGTGTTATGTTTTTGAAAATGTTCCATGTGCATTTGAAAAGAATGTGTATTTTGCTTCTTTGGGATGAAAGGCTATCTATATATCAGGTTCATTTGATCTAGTACACTGTTCAATGCCACAATATCTTTGTTGATATTTTGTTTGGCAGATCTATCTGTTTTTGACAGTGGGGTGTTGATATCCCCTACTATAATTGTATTGCTGTCAATATCTTTCTTAAAGTTGCCAAGGATTTCTTTTTGTATTTGGGTACTCCCATGTTGGGTGCATATATATTTACAGTGTTTATGTCTTCTTCATGGATTCTTTCATCAATATGGAAAATGAATAGCACGCTGTTAAACAATGAATGGAGCAAAAATGAGATCAAGGAGGAAATCAAAAAGATTCTGGAAACAAATGAAAATGAACTCACAACAACCCAAATCTTATGTGACACAGTGAAGGCAGTCCTGGGAGGGAATTTCGTACTCAAATGATACTCAAATAATACTAAAATTCTTGAATATTACAAAGTGACCTTCTGGGTTTCTTTTTATGATCCTTGGTTTGAAGTCCATGTTGTCTGATATGAGTATTGTTACCCCAGCTTTTTTTTCCTGTTCATTTGCTTGGAATATTTGTTTCCATCCCTTCACTTTCATTCTGTGTAGGTCTTTTGTTCTGAGGTGTGTCTCTTGTAGGCAGCATATGTGTGGGTCATGCTTTCTTATCCAATCAACTACTCTATGTCTTTTAGTTGGGGTATTTAATCCATTTACGTTTAAGGTTATTATTGATAGGTACTTATTCATTGCCATTTTTTCGTACCTGTGCTCCTCTTTATCTCACTCTTTCCTTCCTTTCCTTAATGCAGTCCCTTTAGCATCTCCTGCAGAGCTGATTTGGAGGAGGTATATTCTTTGAGGCTTCTTTTGTCCAGGAAACTCCTTATTTGGACTATCATTGTAGTTGAGAGTCTCGCTGGATAAAGTAGTCTTGGTTGCAGGCCTCTGGGTTTCATTAATTGCAATATTTCTTGCCATTCTCTTCTGGCTTTGAGCATTGCTTTTCAGAAGTCAGCTGCTAGGATTATCAGGGCTCCCTTTTATGTTACTTCTTTTTTCTCTCTTGGTGTCTTTAAGATTTTCTCTTTGTCTTGAAATTTCACCATTTTAATAATGATGTGTCTTTAAGTGGGCCTCTTTGGGTTCCTCTTGATTGGGATTCTCTGTGTTTCCTGGATTTGTGAGACTTTTTGTTTCATCAAATTAAGGAAGTTTTCCATCTTTACTATTTCAATTAGGTTTTCTGTCATTTGGTCTTCTTCTTCTCCTTCTGGTACCCCTATTATATGGGTATTATTACATTTCATGTTGTCTTGCAGCTTCCTTATCAACTGATTATTCTTTGTGAGCCTCTTTTCCTTTTCTTGCACTATCTGGGTGTATTTCTCTACCATGTGCTTCAGCTTGCTTTTTCAATTCTCTGCTTCATCCAGCGTGCTTATAATTACTTCTAGTGTGTTTTTTATTTCTGAGATTTTATTGTTCATTTCTTCCCGGTTTTTGTTTATAGTTTCTATTTCCTTTTTCATTCTGGTGTAGTTCTCACTCAGTTCCTTGTAGTTGTCTGTGAGTTCCTTGAGCATCTTTATAAATGTTATTTTGAATTCTATATCTTATAGTTTGGTTACATCCATTTCATTTAGCTCTTTTAGTAGGGAGTCTTCCATTCCTTTTGATTGCCTATTCTTTTTTTTTGGTCTCCCCATTTTAGGTGACTCTTTTTGTTTGCTTCTG
The DNA here is from genome assembly GCA_028533065.1 of Trachops cirrhosus. Classification (NCBI taxonomy): domain Eukaryota; kingdom Metazoa; phylum Chordata; class Mammalia; order Chiroptera; family Phyllostomidae; genus Trachops; species Trachops cirrhosus. The sequence goes on from CM052544.1 coordinate 62,125,867, forward strand.
CACTTCCTGATATTTCGCTTTGCTAGTTGTCTTTGTAGGGTGAACTTCTATGGTAGGTGATATATGTGGTTCAGTGGTGTGGTCTCTTTGATCTCTTTGCCTGCATGCTCTAGGTTTGTCCTTTCTTCTCTTTGTGTGGGCTCTCTTGTTGTACTTGGGTTTTTATCTTTTGGTGGTTCCTCTGTTGGTGGTTTTTCTCCTCCAGCAAACATACTGATGTTCTCAGCTCCCATCTATTCTTGTATTTGATCAGTGACGGGGGTAGGCAAAATGGATTAAGACAGTAGGAGAGTATTTTATGGGATTTAAAGTACCAGCAAGTAGAGAAGAGATGAGAGTCTTTGGATAAATATAGCATTAACTGTGATATTGCACCCAACTAGCTACTTTTATTTAAATTTTTTTATTTTTTAATATATTTTATTGATTATGCTATTACAGTTTTCCCATTATCCCCCCTTCATTCCCCTCCACCCTGAACACCCTCTCCCACCCACATTCCCCCCTTTAGTTCATGTCCATGTGTCATAAGTTCTTTAGCTTCTACATTTCCCATACTATTCTTGCCCTCCCCCTGTCTATTTTCTACCTACCATCCATGCTACTTACTCTTCATATCTTTCCCCCCTCTCTCTTCCTCCCACTACCCTGTTGCGAACCTTCCATGTGTTCTCCATTTCTGTGATTCCGTTCCTGTTCTAGTTGTTTGCTTAGTTTCTTCTTGTTTTTGTTTCAGGTGTGGTTGTTAATAATTGTGAGTTTGCTGTCATTTTACTACACATGTTTTTATCTTCTTTTTCTTAGATAAGTCTCTTTAATATTTCGTACAATAAGGGCTTGGTGATGATGAACTCCTTTAACTTGACCTTGTGGAAAAGATATTTGAACAAATAATAAAGGAGAACTTCCCCAATCTGGCAAAGGATATAGACTTCCAGGAAGTCCAGGAAGCTCAGAGAGTCCCAAAGAAGTTGGACCCAAGGAGGAACACACCAAGGTACATCATAATTACATTATGCAAGGTCAAAATGAAGGAGAGAATCCTAGAAGCAGCAAGAGATAAGGGGATAGTCACCTACCAAGGAGTTCCCATCAGACTGTCAGCTGATTTCTCAAAAGAGACCCTGCAGGCAAGAAGGGGCTGGAAAGAAGTATTCCAAGTCATGAAAGACAAGGACCTACACCCCAGATTGCTCTATCCAGCAAAGATTTCATTTAGAATGGAAGGGCAGATCAAGTGCTTCTCAGATAAGGTCCAGTTGAAGGAGTCCAACTAGCTACTTTTTATAAGAGGTGAAAGAGAGCTAAGACTCTTGTTAGAGGGGAGGATGATTGTGAGCTGAATCCAAAATACAGAGCACTGGTGCATGGTTAGATGATGAGATTAATGAGGGTAAAGGTTAGAAAGTAGGGGTAGTGTGAGAGATAATAAAGTTAACCACAATAATAATAATGCTCAGGATTAAAGTGAAGTGGCCTAAGATCAGGGAGGGTTTCTTTGCAGTATGTACAATTGTATGGAACAAAATTATTTGCAGTAGTACTGGAACAACAACCATATAATAACAAATATATGATTTGGGTAACCAGAATAGAAAGTACCCAATCAAGAGTTCTGTGTTATTGGAACATAGGTGAAGTGAAAGAAAGAAAATTACAATACAATAAAGATAGAATAAGGAAAACTAGTCAAACAATGCAACTAAACATAGAAATAAAAAAAGGAAAAATAAATATAATGAAGAGAAATTAAAAATTACTAATAAAATGAATATGGTACAAATAATGAAACAATAATTATACACATAAACAATGAAATGCCAGCTTTATGGGATGGCAAAGTGACATTTGTCTCAGTTTCTCAGTTTTTGGGGTTAGTCTTGGCTTTCCCTTTGGATCTGTCTCTGGACCATTCTTAACTCCACATATTATTGTCTCACTTGGAGGAAGAATAAAAGGAAAAAAATGAGAGAGAAACAAAAAAGATAAAGATAATAATATGCCTCTTGCTGACTTTAAACCTGTTTAGAGCATTCTGCTGGTTTTTCTAGATGCCACTGGAAGAGGGGGGCTGGGCTTTGCTTTCCTACCTTCCTATGGTTTTGAGAGGATGGGGACCAGGTCTGGGCCACAGTATTCACAGTTTCCAGGCCTCTGGCCCAGGTCTTCCATGAGCTGCCTGGTCAAATCATTTATTCAGCTGCTCACAGCATGAGTCACTCTTGGATGTGCTGTTTTACTCAGTCACTCAGTCTCTGGTGTGTGGCTCCTCTCAGCCTGTGGGTGCATGGTGTGAGACAAGCCAGGCGTGCAGTTCCACTCAGTCACTCAGCCTCTCGTATGCGCGTGAAAGATGATCAGGTGCGTGGTTGCACTTAGCTACTCAGTCTCTGGGTTCACGCAGCTCAAATCACCCTTGGGGCGAGCCAGCCACTGTGCAAGACTTCCTTACAAAGCAGCTGCCCACTGTTCTTAAAAAGTGCACAGCTTTTCACACAGCCCTGCTTTCCAGAGACTATCTGTGAGTCAGGGTCCAATAGGGCCCAACTCCTCCCTTTTCCAGGTGTTGCCTGATACTTCAGTTTCTCTGGTGCTGGTGTCCACAGTACTGTCTCTGTGTGTCTCCCACTTTGTCTCTATTCTCCCCAGCAACTTCCAGCATCTAGACCCCTTCTGGTGCTGGGCTGCCCACCATGTTCTGATAGGGAGGGAGCTGGTGATCTAACTCTCCTCTTCGTATCCTGCAAAGGACAGAAGGCTGGGGACCGCAGCAGTCCTGGTCCCTGTACCAATCCCAGGAACTTTACTGTCCCAGCGCAATCTCCTTATCCTCTGTTTTTCAATGTCCTCTGCAATTTTTGGCCTCCAAACTTCATATAAGCTGGGATTCTGTTGGCTGTTCACTCTGTTCCTCAGAAGATCAGCTAGGTGTTCCAGCTGGGCACAGTGAGAGCTGGGCTCTGATCCCACCTACCTCACTGTCATCTTCTCAATCCAAAATTTTAAATTATTGCACAGTACACATTTTGCAGAATATTTGTATGCACCAGCTCCTGATTTGTCTGGGGGCAGAATCTTATCATAGTCAATTTGCTATATTTGTAACTTAGAAGTATGTTTGCAAAGGTAGTGGCCTAGAAACACTAATAACTTTAACTTACTTTCAAACTGCCAATTACTTGAAAAGAAGATTTTAAAAAACAAAGTTTAAAATGCTGGCAAGGTCCAAAGTAAGTCAGAAATCTATAAAGGAAGCAGCACAGAGATATCCACACTTGCCCCTGTGTTGAGGTAAGCCAGCACACCCAACCATTGCACTCTCTGGCAGGCAGTGGGTCATCCAACTGTAGCCTTAGGCGCAGACTTTCCACCTCATGGATGTAAAAGTAGGAACACAGAAGTGGGGATTTAACTTCTGTTCCTGCTATAGTTACAGAAAGATGTTCTAGAGGATTATGACATGTAATGTTAGTAGACCAACCCCATTACTGTTCCCAGCTCATGGAGAGCCTTGAGGTTCACATGCAATTTCAACACAATTTGTAAAATGAAAGTTGAGGCAGACACCGGCCAGCAGTGTCCATGGCATTCTGGATGGACGAGACAGGAGAAAAATTCACATGGACTACATAGTCCTGTGGAGGAAAAGGGACAGCATGGCCACTCTCTCAAGAGGAGAACGCCCTGATCCTTGCCTTCACAGGTTTTTTATTGGCTTTTAATTTGCACAGGAATACAGCTAAAGTTCATTAATCATTGTCAGGGAGTAAGGATCAGACAGCATACAACGAATTATGAGGGCTTACTCTGAGTCAGGGTCTATCACCTAAAAGGCTACAAAAAACTCATTTCCCGCCCAGGCCTTTATCATTTAATTAAGAGCATTCTTAGCAAAGCAGGTTTCACAGGATTTTATGCATTCTTTCTCAGGCCTGATCACCCAGGGAACCTGCCCTTTCCAACACAGGGCTGCACCGCCCTCTGTCATTGTTTCAGGACTAAGTCAGGCAGGGGAAGTAAGGCAGCCAAGAAATTAGGAGACTTCTTGCAGACAGGATGAGGACTCAGGCTTTGTCAAAGCTGAGGGGTGAGGGTCCATCATCCCCTTTTGCTTTAGCCCCCCCAAGTCCTTTCCTGGGGCCTCCACATGGTCATGCCTGTCTTAGGTTGTTCCCCCTTGGGGAATCGTACCTGTCATTAGCTAACTGATCAAGTGTTGGGGGCCAGTTATGGAAAAAGGAGCAGAAGCAGCCCTACTGCCAGGGAGATAAGCTTTGTCTCCTTAGTGGCTTATGGTCTGAAGGTCACTCACTCAGCCTTAGCCATGGGGGGATTACAGCTTCTAAAACCAAGCAGTGCAGCTCCCAACAGAAAGTATTTAACTTTTTTTTTCTGTCAGAAATGTGAATGGGGTTTTGTTTCTTGAGTCCAGCTATGTGTGGCCCCATCTTGAAAAACACATGGCAGTCATCTATAGAGCTAAGGTCAACACATTTTATTACTTATTAATACATTTACTTATGCTTACTTTTTCTATGAACAGTACATCTCAGTGCTGCATGCAGCCATCAGTGTTTACATTTTATAATTTTGTTTATTTTTGCTTTTGGTGAGAGTGGAGCTTTGGTTTGGATTGATCAGAATTGAAATATCTCTTTTTTTCAAGTCCTGAAACAAATTTATTTGGTGTTGAGCCAGACACTGGAACACACCAGCAAGGGGACAGAGCCCTTTGCTTCAAAGGAAACACAGACTTTAGAGCTTATTTACTGCTATGTACTTGCTACCTGAGTAATCTTGACCAGGTTTCTTCGTGAATGTTAAATTACTTGTAATTACAAGTTATTTGTGGGTTTTGACTTTGCCTTGGGGGGGTTAAATAATATAATGTATCATTCAATACATATGTATACACATGCACACAGGATCCAGCACAAATAATGCCCCTTTTTATTACAAAATCATAAGCATGTAATTCTATAACATAAAGATATCACACTTAAGCACATAATATTACATTTTAGGTGAAGTGTTCAAATTAAAACTATAAATTATTACACCCATATTATTACCCTACCAACCATACTCAGGTAGATGTTACTTCTGCCAGACCTTGTGTGTGTGTGTATGGTGTATGGTATATTAATGAATGTGCATTTATTTCTATATAAGATAGATATAGTATATATATATGTACACACACACACACATATATATGGTATATACCTGGCATTTGTATAAAACATAACTAATAGAAAGGACTTTGAGGTACTTCTCTAGTATTGGAAATGGATGAAGACTAATGAGCTCCTTAGTCTGGTATCTCTTTGCCCAGTGGTTTGTAGACAGTGTGGATTGGAGGAGTTGAATTGAGTGGCTGAGTAGTGGAGAGAGAAGTACTGATTATATGATTAGGTGTGGTGGTAAACATTGACCAATAGGACTGTAGTCCAGGGGCTTAGAGTTCAGAGATATAATGACATTGTAAATTATAGAGTCTTTCCCTCATAAAATTAAAGTGCTGATCATATAGTAACATACTTCTGGGATGGATGATATGGTTGTCCATGGGAAATACTATTTCAATGAAAGGTGGCATATTTATCTTTCATATATTTTCTAATCTTAATACAGTAAATGACCAAATCAGTGCAGATCCAGCCTATCATTGTAGCTATTGACACCAGGTCATGGGGAATGATTATTTGTACTGATGGCCCTGAGACCCAGAGGAATGGTTATGGTAGAATCAATATGTTCTGCTTAATAAAACCAGGAAGTATATATAATATTTTAGGCTTATTTCAACAGAAAGTGTTAAATACTTTCATCATTTTACAAGGCACTGTATTCTCCTGCCTGTCATGACTGGACTGCAATGAACTGTAAGAGTGCTTACAAGGTGCTTCTGGAAAGGCATTAGTTAGCTGAGATCATTAATGTAAAATTTACCCACTTAGTGTATTGGAAGCTATTGACTTAAAACAATAATGCTCTTCATATGGGGATAATTATTCCTGAGGTAACAATTTACAGATTGAAGTCTGATAGCTGACTGTGAAAAATGTCTGTTAACTGACTCCATTAATGAAACATGAGGGTCTTCTAGTGTAGGAGACAATTCTGTGTGGTGTGGCCCAGCTCCCACTCGGAGATGCAAAGGACCCATGCCCAGGGATAGATTCTCCTGTGGGGAATCAGGCCTGCAATGTGCCTAGGCTGCCTTGAGACTTGCTCTTGCTAAAAAACTCCCTCACCCTGAATTGAGGACATTTATTGCAAAATAACTTCCTAAAATCCATGCTAAACCTTCCAAGGATGAGAGTAACCTGTTCACCCACTTTTGCCTTTTCATTTACAAATATCCCTCTTCTGTGATGTGATTAGCAGCATTGGCTCCTTTGTTTTCTGTAAAAGGTTAACCACCTAAAGTGAACCTGTGCATAGTAAATGAGGACCATCATGTAATATGCCAAGAGACCCAATAAAGGCCAGTCATGGCAAGGGCCAAGACTTTTGCTCCCCTTGAGAGAAAATCCATGCTGTCCCTTTTCCTCCACTGGACTCGGTAGTCCATGTGAATGTCTCATTTCATCCATAATGACTCAGACACTGTGGGCCGGTGTCTGCATCATTTCAGGCCTGCACCTATGTTTACACTTATATATACTCTTTTTCCTAATTCTTAATCTATACGGGGGTTGTCAAGTCTCATCTGACTGTCATTGGTTGAAATATTCATTTTTTTTTTTGCTAATAGGTCTGGGCTGACTGACTGTCTCTTTTGGCAGAAGAAGTGGTCTGTGACTCAATTTTATTTGTAAATTATTTAAGTCATATTAAAATGTTAATCTATGGAGAGATGATAGCCTGTTTTTATTGGTAATATGAATACTCAGTAGCAAATGCACAAAATAGAAAAATATCAACATATTTATTTTAGCAGCCTATTAAGAAACTTAATGGTTGACTCTAGAAACTGAAAACAATATAAAACCTTTGGTGAAAAAAGAAGATGAATGGATGATGTGTTAACTGGCTAGGAAAATAAGTCTTCTACTTTTTTAAAGTACATTTTATTGATTATGCTATTACAGTTTTCCGAATTTTCCCCCATCTATCCTTCCTCTGCCCTGGACCCCCCCAACCCTCCAGCATTCCCCCGGTTAGTTACTGTCCATTGGTTGTACATATAAGTTCTTTGAATTCTCTGTTTCTCATACCATTTTTGACCTCTTTCTGTCCATTTTATACCTGCCAATTATGCTTCTTATTCTCTATACCTTTTCCCTCCTATTCTCCCCTCCCCCTTCCCACTGAAAACCCTCCATGTAATAACCATTTCTCTGACTCTGTTCCTCTTCTGGTTGTTTTCTTAGTTTTTGTTTTCATTGTTTGTCTTTTCTTTTCTTTTTTAGGTTCATTTGTTAATAGTTGTGAGTTTGTTGTCATTTTACTGTTCATAGTTTTTGATCTTCGATTTCTTAGATAAGTCCCTTTAACATTTCATATGATAAGGGCTTGGTGATGATGAACTCCTTTACTTGACCTTATCTGGGAAGCACTTTATCTGCCCTCCCATTCTAAATGATAGCTTTGCTGGATAGAGTAATCTTGGATGTAGGTCCTTGCTGTTCATGATTTCATATACTTATTTCCAGCTCCTTCTTGCCTAAAAGATTGCTTTTGAGAAATCAGCTGATAGTCTCGTGTGCACTCCTTTGTAGCTAACTCTCTCCTTTGCTCTGGCTGTTTTTAAGATTCTCTATCTTTAATCTTGGGTAATTTAATGAGGATGTGCCTTGGTGTGTTTCTCTTTAGGTCCAACTTCTTTGGGAGTCTTTGAGCTTCCTGGACTTCCTGGAAGTGTATTTCCTTTGTCAGATTGGGGAAGTTTTCATTCATTATTTGTTCTGATAAGTTTTCAATTTCTTGCTCTTGCCTTCTCTTTCTGGTACCCCTATAATTCGGATGCTGGAATGTTTCAAGTTGTCCCAGAGGTTCCTGAGCTTCTCTTCATTTTTTTTTGAATTATTGTTTCTTCTTTCTGTTCCAGTTGGATGTTTCTTTCTTCCTTTTGTTCCAAATCATTGATTTGAGTCCTGGTTTCCTTCCTGTCACTGTTGGTTCCCTGAATATTTTTGCTTTTTTCACTTTGGGTATCCTTCATTTTTTCTTTCATTTTGCAACCATGCTCAATCAGTTCTGTGAGTGTTTTGATTACCACGGCTTTGAGCTCTCCATCAGATAGGTTCGCTGTCTCCTCATCACTTAGCTCTCTTTCTGGACTTTTGCTCTTTTCTTTCATTTGGGCCCTATTTCTTTGTCTCAGTGCACCTGTTAAATTTGTAGGAGGTGGGGTCTTAGGTATTCACCAGGGCAGGGTGAATAATACCTCCTTGCTGTGCTGTGGCACTGTCTGTGGGCCCAGAGAGGGGACAATGCAGTTCTCCTGCTCTGCTCTAGCCCCACTTTCCAATGAACTCTTGTACTCTTGTGTGTGACTGGGAGTTTCTCCCATGGAGGCCACCCCAGCTGTAGTCAACAGTCAGCTCTTAATCTCATGTTCCCGTTCAGCCAGCACTGCCCTCATGGTCTACCACCTTGCCATGGGTTCTGTCTGGCTTCCTGTCTTACCAGTCTGGTTGGTCTGGTTGACTTTTTCTGTAATTCCTTGGTTGTCAGAGTTCCATGCAGTTTGATTTTCTGGCACTTCTGGTTGTTTATTGATTTAAAATTGGTGGTTATCCTCCTTTTGGTTTTGCAAGGAAGGAAAGGGTTTCTACCTATGCTTCCATCTTGGTGGGAACTCTGCCTTTCTGAATCCACAATTCTTCTACCTTCATTATGTTTTCATGTGTTACTAAATAAACATACACTCATTAAATATGAGCATTTTGTGAAACAGATATTTCATATGACTGATCATACAGATAATAAGTTATCCTCTTTTCCTTGTACAGCTATAAAACAATATTATAGAAACAGAAATATGGAAAAGTAGACCAAAGGTTAAAAGTGTGGAACATAAGTTTTATCACTTTGAGTGTTCTCAGTGGTCTTTTTCTTTCCAATGACATCATTGTTAGCCTGTTTTTTCTACTTCCTTCTAGTATATGCCTTTTTTTCATGCATAACTCTTCACTTGGTTAATTAAGTTAAACTAATGTTCTATTCCTTTAGTGGTAGCAATAAATACAAATTTTGGACAAAGAACAAGGAGACAACATTCGGCTACCTAGTAGATTATTACTTGCTCACATCAGTTTACCAGGAGACTGTGCTCCAACTTAGAGTCAGATTGTGTCCTCAGTGGAAACATTGATGGGCAAGGTAGAATACTGGATGGGATCTGGAGCTGAGGCAGAACCAGCCTGCCCCTTCAACCTGTTCCTCTTCCTAAAACAATCTTCATAATAATCAGTGTCTTTCATGTCTACACAATACTGCAGTATTTCATGGAATCAATATTCCAGTATTAAAGTAACTGAATCCTAGTTGTTGGGGATTTCTCTTTTGTATTATAAATAATGATAAGGTGGATTTCTCTGTACATTTGATTTTTTTCACAATTTTTAATCATTTGTCTAGGATTTGGAGGATTCATTCTCTAAAGTACTATTACTATGATTGATGGCAATAGAAATTACTATCAATATAAAATGCTATAAGTTGTATACAAACTGCACCCTTACTGGTACACAAACATTATCATTTTCATTTTTGTTCTTCTAACTTAATATTCTCATGAGCTTTTGATTAAAATAATATACTGCATTCTCTTTGAGGCATTCCAATTTCTACCTCACCCTCAATTTTTCTAAAACTGTAACTTGGGGTTGGCAGAATATTTTTCAATGCTTATACAGATACTAATTTACAGGGTCTGGCACAAATAACATCCCTTTTTATTGCAAAATCTTTTATTACAAAATCATAAACATGTAATTCTGTAACATAACAATATCACACTCAAGTGCACCGTATCATATTTTGGGTGAAATCTTCAAATTTAAAGTATAAATTATTACTTATGTATTGTTACCCTACCAACCACACTCAAAGCAAGCCTTCCTTCTTCCAGACCCTGTAGATAGCATCTCTCCATGGATCACTCAATGTCCTGAATCCAGAGTTAGGCAGGGTTTGAAATAACAGTTCAGCTACTAGACAAGACCCTTAATGTCTGTGTGTCAGAGTCTTCATTTTCTCATTCTATAACTTGGAGGTAACAGTGGTGGGAGGAGAGGGAAGAATGAAAGGAAGGAGCAGTGTGCCTCCTCATGAGGACACCACATGCAATTTTTAAACTTTTTCATGATTCCCAAATTATTGTGTTCTGGATGGAATATGAACTCTCTAAATCATGGCTATGCAACTTAAGTGAAATAGAACTCAATAAAATATTTTTATTGTAATTTACTTTCTATCAGTGGTAATTCTCTGCTTTTTTGTTTTTGTTTTGTGCAATATCACAGTTTTTGTATTATGTCTCCTCTCTATAACAAGAAATGACGTGGAAGTGGGCAGAGGGGAAGGGAAAATGGGGACGTCTGTAATAGTCAACAATAAAAATAAAGAAAATTAATTAAAAAATGAAATGACAAAATGTCTAAGTTGGTTGAGCTAGGAGAACAGTGGTAACATAATTATTTTGCCTAGGTCAGAACGGAAAATACTTTTGGAGTTCTAAGCCTTTTCTCTTATTGTAAATACTAATTTAACACTTACTAAGTATGTACCAGGTAGTGTGGGACTCACAGCATGACATATAAATAAAACCTTTGTACATACAAGATTTAATTTAGTCTTGCTTTTTGCAGTGATTTCCTTTGTTTTAGGGTAAAGGGCTACTGATGAGGGGGACTTAGGAAAGGAAAGTGGAGGCTTAGGCAGAAAAGTGACATGCAGGGACCTGGTGTGGGTTAGACTGGCATTAGTATGCCTCTCAGCTGACTCCCAGGAAACTCACTTTGGTAAGCTATTCATAGGTTTCGAAATTGAAAACCTATTTTAGCTACTGATCTTAAGTATAGGCTTCTGACTGTAGAACGAGGTGCATTTTAATCATCTTTCTTCTTCAAGGCAGGCAAGAAAGGAATTCTATTAACCCAGCAGACGGTTAGCACAGGAGTCTGGTCTGAGCAGCAGACGAGGAGGATTGGTGAACACAGTCCTGGACCCAAAAGCATCCTTGCACTGAGACACTCCTGGTTAAGTCAGGTACCCTTTCATGGGTGACTCTTCCTCACCATCAGCCTGCCCTTTACTCCTGGAAGATATGTTTCTATCAGAGTCAAAGAGTTGACCCTTGTGCCACTTTCTACTTAACTGTGAACACTATTAAGACAAGGCTCAAGTGTTACTTTTTGTACATCTCTTTATCTCCCACAGGGAGTGCACTCTGCAAACTTTTGTGAAAAGGAAATGCCAGGTGCCCTTCATTTAGTTAGTTGAGCAAATATTTATTCAGTGCATGTGATGAATCAGAGTTCATTCTTCATGTTATTTTGCATTGGTGAACAACACAAACAGCCCCTGTCCTCATGAGCTTATGTTCTAGTGGAATTCATGGCAATGACTTAAAAATAAAATCAGAATAAGCTTTATTGTTGGAGCGATAAGCCCCATAAACGGTAAAACTCTTAGAAGGTATGCACCTATCCAGAAAGTTTAAGTACTTAGTAGGTGCATAAAGTTCAAATGGGGCAAAAAGTATATTTGTAGTTGTATGAAACATCATATAATAATTAATAAATATTACAAGAATAAGCTGTGTTTTGTGTACTCAAAACTATAAACCTAGTTTTGCCAACTCCTATATATGCCAACACTAGTCAATAGTAAATATTGACAATATTTAACTTATTTGTTTGTGTTTTTCCTTATTAGCTATGGTTTTCCCACATACTTCAGAATTCTGTAGACATAACATCTAGTAACTCTTGGAAGGTGACTCCTCCTCCATTCTTTTGCAATTCGGGTTTTCAGAGATCACATCCATGGAATTTACTACCACACATACAAGGTTGTCTTCTTATGACTTTCTGGGCCCTTAAAGGACAAGGACTATCGTGTGTGTGTTGAATGAAGCAGGTCCTTAAGTTTAATGTTCTATCACTAGATTAACTGGGTCAAGTGAAATAGAATCAAATACAACCTTAATAAGTGTTTCAAGAAGAGCTGTTAAAAGGATGTAAAGTGGAAACTAGTTGTGAAATTTTAAAAAACTTGTTATTGAATTTGAAATAAGAGAAAATGAGAAGATACATTGTGTGCAATTTAGTGGCCATTCTTACCAAGGTCAGCAGAACTGTAATGAATTTATGGTTATTATTTTGAAAAGTTTTATATTATTATGTTCAGAATTGTTTAAGTAGATTTTGAAAGAAAGAAAAAATAATAACATTTGTATTTCGGCTAAGGAACAGCCAAGCTTGTGACCCTGAGTTAGGAGTGTTTCTGATGTTTTGTGTGTATGTGTGTTCACGTGAAGAATGCAAGATGATAGCACATACAGTGATGCCACGTCCAGTTCCAGTACGGCCAACCATGTTGTCTGACAAGGTCCGGACATGGGGGATATGTCTTCAAGGAAGCATATCCTGGCCTAGAAGA
>CM052544.1:62138984-62203507 GCA_028533065.1 Trachops cirrhosus
TTCTTCTTCTGTTTGAGCTCTTTGCTGTTTTTTTTTTTGGTCTTGTGGAGCACCTGTAGTGAGGGGCAGGGCCTTAGATGTTCACCAGGGTGGGACATCCTAGTTGCTTGGTTGTGATGCTGTATGTGGGGGTGGGGTCCGAGAAGGAACAATGGTGCTTGCTCCACTCTCCTAGGACCTCAGACCCTTCAGCGGCTTTCTGGGAGCAAACTGGGCCCCTCTGGTGCCAATTCCTGTGTGGGTAGGCCTGTGCACCCTGCGGGACCTTCTTTTTCAGTCAGTGTCCCAAAGCTCTATTTCCTGGTGCTGGGACTCTGAGTTGTACACAGTGCCTTGCTTCACAATGACTGCCTCACTGGGTCTGCTGGTCACCACCCCCTGGCAGGGGCCCACCCACCACCACCGCTTATGGGCCCAGGGTCTGTCAGCTGAGGTCTTGTGCACCGCCCACACAGCCAGGTTGCTTCTCTCTCTGCTTTGTGTTCCTCCCCTGGCCCAACTCCGCCCCTCCTACCAGTGTGGATGAACGTGTCTAATTTTAACTTCTTGGGTGTCCGACTTCCATACAGTTCAATATTCTGTTAGTTCTTGTTGTTATTTTGTTTCTATATTGTTATTCTTCTTATCTTGGTTGTGCGAGGAGGCACAGTGCGTCCACCTATGCCTTCATCTTGGCCGGAAGCCCCAAAACACCAGTTTCTCTTATGTTTGATCGTCAACTTGCTACAAATTACATAGTTTAAGGTGACCATGTTTTCACTGTGGACTTCTTAGAAAAGCTGGGTTGGATTTTGTTCTCCTGTTAGCTCTACAATATTTCATAAAAACCTGAAGTAATCAGTTTGTTTTTGACCCAATTTGATTAAGTTTCTCCTATCTAGAAAGACTTCCCCTCCTTACATAAAAGCTATAAAAGAAGCCCTGGCTGGTGTGGCTCAGTTGGTTGGAGCAATGTCCTATAACCAAAAAGTTGCAGGTTCAAGTCCTAGTCAGAGAGCATACCTAGGTTGTGGATTCAGTTCCAGGTCCAGTCATGTATGATCAATACCCCGTTGGGGTGGGTACAGGAGGCAACCAATCAGTACTTCTCTCTCACATCAGTGTTTTTCTCTCTTTCCCTTCCTCTCTCTCTAAAAGCAATGAAAAAATACCCTTGGGTTAGGATTAAGTTTTTTTAAAGCTGTAAACAAAGCCATGTCAGAGGATACTCAACCAGTCAGAACTCCACAGAACTTACTTTCCTGATATACAAATGATTATTCACAGTCTCATGTCCCTGGCTTCATCATTTTTGTGACTCTGCTGAGAACCTTCAGCTCTGTCCCATGCAGATGTGGTCCATGTGTTACTTTTGTGATCAGTCCAGGGAAATCTCATACTAGTCCAGCTGGCAGGTGCTGAAGCATTTCTCTACACTTACCCAGGGTGTGCCTGGGAGAGATGAGCTCAGCTGTCTGATAGTGTAATTGCTGCTTTTGGTGCCTTTTCAAAGGTGCATCCATAAGGCCCAAACTCAGAGTATCTGCTGTGCTAGGAATGCCCAAGATCATTTGCTTGTACTGTCCTTAGTCTCTGAACAGTGAGGAACTACTGACGAGGTTATAGGTCCTCAGTGGGGAGGACCTCGTATGGTAAGAACTGTGATGTGTTATCATAGGTCATACCTATCATTAACCAGAAGAATTTCTATCCTAATACTTGTATATTGAGAGAGTCACATCTGTGAGGACATAATTGGCAGGGTTGAGAGGAGAAAGGTCTTATAAACATGACAAAGGAATAATGAAGTTTTCATTGAAAACTCAGGAATGAAAAACAAAGTGAAAGTAAACCAGCCTGGGGCTCAATCACCATGTTTGGTGTGCTTAACTGGAGGAAAGAGGAGCTAAGAGGTATTCCTTGGGAGCTGAGGACCAGTGTTTGGATACAGGTTTACTGGCAGTCCATGGAGTGACAGTGTTTGGAATGGCAGTCCTTATTAGTATTGGGCTGAGTGATATGTGCTGAAACCCAGAGGGATAGTGATTAAGTAATAGCATAGCTATATTCAAAATCTTCCTGGTCCATAACTTTGTTCATGTCTATGAAAGTCGTAACAGTGAAGAGAAATGTTCTAACAGTGTGAATAATAACCAGGATTGAGCAACACCACTTGGGTCCCAAGTCTGGATCTGTCTTTTCCATCTATGACTTTTGGCAAGATTCTTTGTGCCTTGTTTGTCTTACATTAGGATATATAACATAAGGCTATAGTTAGCATAAATTAAATTAATGAATGTGGATTTTTTACCAGAGGGCCTGGTACATAAAAAAATGCTCTTACATGTTAGTTTGAAAGGGAAAACAAAAAAAAAAGATTTTCAGAGTAACTCTCATATATATTACAAAGGAAAGGAGGAAATGGGTCTGTTTTTTTTTGCCACTTGAACTTAAATTTCTCCTCTCCACATAGTTCTCAGAAACTTACCCCCAGAGTTTGATGTGGCTTTTATATTCAGGTCCACAAGTGCTTTTCTTTTTTTTAAATTTAATCTTTTTTTTTATTTTAGTTTATTCAGTATAGTTTCTATCTTTTATTCCTATTCCAGCCCACCCACCTATCCCTCCCCTCCACCCTCCCATTTCCAACCCCCCTAGTTTTGTCCATGTGTCCTCTCTATTTGTTCCTGTAAACCCTTCCCTTCTCCCCTGGAATTCCCTCCCCTCTCCCCTCTGGTCACTGACAACCTGTCCTCTATTTCAGTGTCTTTTGTTATATATTACTTGTTTCTTTGTTTTGCTGTTTAGGTTCCTGTTAATGGCGAGATCATATGGTATTTGTCTTTCACTGCCTGGCTTATTTCACTTAGCATAATGCTTTCCAGCTCCATCCATGCTGTTGCAAAGGGTATGAGCTCCTTCTTTCTTTCTGCTGCATAGAATTCCATTGTGTAAATGTAGCATAGTGTTTTGATCCATTCATTTATTGATGGGCACCTAGGTTGCTTCCAGCACTTAGCTATTGTAAATTGTGCTGTTGTGAACATTGGGGAGCATAGGTTCGTTTGGATTGGTGTTTCAGGGTTCTTGGGATATAGTCCCAGCAGTGGTAATTTAATCTTTATTGTATTTTTCCATTACCATTTAGTCCCCTTATACCTTCCTCCCTTCAGCAATCACCACACTGTTGTCTATGTTCATTATTTCTTTTTCCTTTTTGCTCAATCCCTCTACCCCCAACCTCCCCCCACAATAGCTGTTATCCTGCTCTCCAACTATGAATCTGTCCCCGTATGCTTTGTTAGTTCAGTTTGTTTATTAGATTCCACATATGAGTGAAATCATGTGGTATTTGTTTTTTCACTGACTGGCTTCTCTCAATTAGCATTATGTTCTCCAGGTCCATCCATACTGTTGCAAAGGATAAAAGTTTCTTCTTTGTTTATAGCCAAGTGGTATTCCATTGTGTGAATGTCCAATTTTCAATCACACTTAAGATCTTTTAAGTAATATAGTATGTTTTTATATATCTACAAAATAATAGCAATATTTTAGGCTTTTGTGTTTCCCAACTTACAAAAGTTTTTGAAAGAGATAAGGGTATAATCTACAGCTGAGAAGAGTGCAGTTTACATTTAGGATAGAGACAGTGATGGCTTAGAGGGCTCAGCATCTTCAACTTAACTTTAAGTGTTCTTTATTAGAATTTTTTACTAAGTAAATAAGAAAAATCTCCCATTATTTTTACCTTTAATGTAAAACATTTCTTGTAACTTCTTTACTTTTGTAGATTCCTAAAACACAGCTGTCCTTTGCTCATGAGTCTGTCAACCTCACTTTTCTGTAGTTCCCATGGGTGGAGGGATGAATAAAATATATCTCTGCCTTCCTAAATCACACCAAACACAAAGCCTAATGCCATTTAATTAAAAATGAAGCCTTCACCAACATCCATGACCCATGGAATGTGCTCATCTTCCCATTCTAATGTTTATGGACAATGAACTTTCATTTTGGGGTGCCATTCATTAAGCCTGAAGTGGGGTTGAGAGTAGGTTGACTGCTTATTGAAAGGACTGAGAATCATATTCTGTTTTAAAAAGATTTTTTTTATTTATTTATTTTTAGAGAAAAAGGAGAAAGAGAAGGAGAGAAACATCAGTGTGTGGTTGCCTCTTGTGCAGCCCCATCTGGGGACCTGGCCGACAACCCAGGCATTTTTCCTGGCTGGGAATTGAACTGGTGACCCTTTGGTTCACAGGCTGGCACTCAATCCACTGAGCCACACCAGCCAGGGCTGAGAATCATATTCTTTAGAATGTGGGATCCAGAGACACATGCTTACAAGTGTATTAACTTTGGCTTCTGAGATCATAGGGCAATTTAATGTCAGATATTTTAAAGATGTGTAGGTTTTCATTACTATTCAACCATATCAGTACAGTCAACCTAGGACCGCTAGAAAAAGAGTACTTGGGCAATATATGTTAACAAATAACACTCTTCTCTAAGTCATTTTTTGAATGATGCGGAGATGTTAGTATTAACTACTATCTACTAGTTGACCCGAGCAAGATTGAAGATTAGAATTTTCTAGGTATGGTATTTAAACTGTGACTGTCTGTGTTCTTCATTATTGTGACTTGTATTGCCCATGATAGCATTTTTCTGTATTTACCATTTCAGAGTTCTGATTCTGCTTGAGAATGGATTCAAACCATCAGTTTCAGTGTGCATGAGGTGTTCAGATTGGGAGTCCACCCTGCTGGGCAGGAGCCATATGTGCCACTCAATAATGGCATTTCTGTGGTCCTTTCAACTCCACAGTTCATGTGACCATGATTTGGAGTATTCCTCTGGGGCTGTGTCAGCTCAAGGGAAGTATATTTAACTTCATTACAAAGTATCATTTCCTTAAAATATCACCTCTTCCATTCTAACCTTTGCCTGGAAGTGTCCAGAAGGGATGTTGATGCTAAGGCAGAGTGACTCAGGTTACTGCATATCCCTTCCAGGATGGACGATGGGGGTTGGTCCCTCTGCCTTGAGTCCTGCTTATGCTTGGTAACTACTGCTTCTTTGTCAGTTAACAGTTCTGTGTGACTCCTAAATGCAAGCCCCACTAGCTATGAGAACACAATGATTTGGGGACTCATCCCTCCAAGGGGTGATCAATTCCTGGATCACTGATGTGGCCTCATAGTTCATCTCTTACACCTAGCTCTTAACCTCCTCTCAGGTCAGCAAGAAGAAAAGTTCACAAAGCAAATTTCACCCCGATGCTCTTCTGCTTAAATATAAATTGTATGTGATTTCCGCAAGTCAAAGGAGAAAGTATAAAATCCTCAGTTTTTCCTGAGGGAGACACAGTCCTGTGCCCACCTATCTATTCTCATCTTACTCTGCTCTGTCTTTACTTTCTGATGTCCTGATGTACTATTTTCCTATCCCTCTTTTCCTAAATGGGCTGAGTGCCTTTCTTGGGCTTCCACCCATGTTGTTTACCTCCGATAACACTGTTCACTACATTCTCTTGGAAATTCTTACCCGCTTCTAGATCTCAGCTCAATGTTGCTTCCTCCAGGAGATCTTTAGGCCTCTTCATCCCATATTTGGTGCCATATCTGGTCAGCCTTTACATTACCCTGTACTTTTCTTTGACAGGTCCCATCCCCTGTAGGGGTGATTCTATCTTACTATTTTTTATTATTCACTCACGTACATATGCATGTCATCATGGAGGAAGCATGTCTATTGAAGTGACTGCTTTAACTCCCAGTATCTGCCCCATTGTGAATTTCTAGTTTACTCTCTCATTCAGGAAAAAAATGTGGATTATGTACCTTTATGTACTTAGTTTCTGGATGTTAAGGCAAGTCAGCAGTGAACCGAATAGGCACAATCACGGCCCTTGTGGAATTTAACCTCATGTATGTGCATGGGGTTTGTGGGTACCAAACAAAATCAGCAAGTAACATGCAGTCAGATGGTGATCAGTGCAGAGGAGACACTGATGTGTGAAAGGGGTGGATCATCCTCTAAATAGTACAGACAGAAAAGACTCACTGAGAAGTTGATTTGAATGATGGTTTGAAAGAGACTTCTGTAATACTCTCAGGAAAAAAATTACTCCTTCCTCAAGGTTTTTCAGAATTGTATTTTTACCGCCTTCACTAAATTGTTGTTTTAGTCCATGTCTCTTGCCCAGCTCTGATTGTGGGAGCCCTAGGTAAGGGACTCTTTCATCTTCCAAATCCCACCACACCTGTATCATGCCCTTGGTGCTGGTGAACAAATTAAGGAACCTTCGAACAAATGAAGATGTGTAAAGGTATACTGTAATGTACTTATTTTATACAGCATCTTTTAAAATGGTTTTACTGGGGGTATAGCTGACACAGTAAACTGCATGAAGTGTACAGTTTGATAATTTTAATGTGTATATTCAGCAGTTTTGTGTATATATACTATGTATACACCTCCTGCCTGTCTCCCTCTCTCAAAGCAATCACAGACCTGCTTCCTGTCACTATAGATTAGTTTCCACTTTATTAAGTTTTACATAAACAGAGTTATTTTGCATAGACTCTTCTGTGTCTGGCTTTTTTATTCAGCATCATTTTGAGATTTGTCTGTGTTGTGTGTGTCAGTACTCCATTCCTTTTTTTACTGCTCAGTAGTATTCCATTACTGTGATGTTACAGAATTTGTTCTCCCTATTGATGGATTTACACAAATATTTTAGCATTTGCCATTTACCCCTCCAGTGAAATATTAGTCAGCATAGTCTGCTTAGATAGGGGGAATAAAATGCCAGATTATGAGGTTACAAATATAGAAACAAATTAGGATCATTTATTCTCAATATTTTCAAATAAGTAGACATTTGTGTATTATCACTTAGGGGTCTGAAAATTGTCTACAATCATTGGCATGCTTTTTGGTTATAAGGAAGACTAAAGGGATGCCTGTTATTGGTAGAATAAAATTCTTGCTTGCTATCTCCACTTAAATACGATAGTGACTTTAAACTGTATGTTTACCTTCTGCATCAAAAGTCTTCTGAAACTAGAGTTAAAATTTCATGAAGACAGTATGGAAAGGAACTAGGATATAATAACTTTGTCTTTGCATAAAAAAAGATTTCTTCTAGATTAATATGTCCTTTTCCTATGATAACTCAGGCAAAGGGGGTATGATAAAAGTAATCAATTACAGTTTTATTTACACATCACTTTTCTGCCACTACTTTCTTTACATATCTGGTCTTAACCATAAATTAAATGATTGAAAATAAAGAAATTATATATCTTGTTTTTCTTAATGTTCATTTTCATTGGCTTAAACATGTGTATCTGTGTAGGGATACAGCTCTGTCTAGCTATTCACATCTATCTCTCTATCAACATCTCTTTTGGGTGAGCAGAGCTAACCCAAAGAATAAGTAGGCAGAGACTGGAAACAAAAATTTCCACAGTATTTCCCCTTTCTGTGCCCAATTCTAGAATATGCCCCTCTGCCAGTGTTTTTATCCTGGTACAAGGAGAGGAAGTCATCTACAACAGAATGCTATAATTTTCACATGTATATATATGAAAATTTTAACATTATATATGTGTGTATAGCCATATATATACCCATATATTTGTATATATATTCTCCTTTATATATATATTCTAAATATATATATATCCTATATATATTCTAAATATATATATCATATATATGATATGTATATTCTAAATATATATATAAAGGAGAATAATACCAGAATTTCCAGCATTGGGACCTGCCAAAGGGAGACACTCCATTGGGCAAAGCCACTTTCCTCTTGTGTCACATCACCAGATACTAGACTATTCTGCCTGCAAACAGGGCTGTACAGGTATGTGCACTCAGCTCAAAATGAAAAGAATCAAAATGTTAAAAGTAGAACAAGTGTGGAGGAGAAATTGAAGACAATTCAGAAAAAAAAGAAATATGACCATATTGTAATGTTTGTAGGTAATTGACAATTCTTAGTAATTGTCAATTGATTACTAAGCTAAGTCCTCCAATAATGGAAGCTGCTTTGGCTGTAACTGTATCTGGTGGAACTGAATTGTTTCAATGCATTTATTATTGCTCATTATTTAGATGTAAACTGTTGTGTTCCTGGAATGGTGTATTGTGCAGTGATTAAGAATGAAGTCAAAAAACCCTAGGTTTGCAATTCTGCTTTCTCATACTCATTATCAGGATAATGATTAAATTATTTAATGTCGTCAAGATTCAGTCACCACATCTAAAGATGGGTATTGTTTTATATCAAAATTGCTATGATTATTGGAATATTAAATAAAAAATGTGCATTAACATCTGATTGTAATGCTCTGTGCACAGAATGTACTCAGTGAAGACTGATATGGGGCTCAGATTTATAACTGTTTATATTTTAGTCAATGTCTTTTGTTTTTACATATTACTGATTTCCAAATACAATTGTCTCCATTTTCCCACCACCACTTTTACCCGCCTTGCCCAAGCCCACTCCCACCCTCAATCTCACCACCCCTTGGCTCTGTCAGTTGGTCCCTCCTACATGTTCATTTACATCCCTTTAACTTTTCTCCCAAATTATGTCCCTATTCCCTCCCCTCTGGTTACTGTCAGTTTTTTGTCAATTTCAATGTATCTGGCTATATTTTGCTTGCCAGTTCCTTTTGTTAATTAGGTTCCACTTATAGGTGAGATCATGTGGTATTTGTCTTTCACTGCCTGGCTTACTTCACTTAGCATAATACTTTCTAGTTCCATCTATGTTGTTGCGAAGGGTAGGAGCTCCTTCCTTCTTTCTGCTGTGTAGTATTCCATTGTGTAAATGTACCATAGTTTACTGATCCACTCATTTACTAATGGGCACCTAGGCTGCTTTCAGCACTTGGCTATTGCAATTGTGCTGCTATGAATATTGGGGTGCATAGGTTCATTTGTGTTACTGTTTCAGGATTCTTCAGGTATAAACCCAGCAGTGGAGTTGCTGAGTCAAAAGGCAATTCCCTTTTAAGTCTCTTGAGGAAAGTCCATGCTCTTTTCTACAGAGGCTGCACCCATTTGTATTTCCCCCCCATCATAGTACACAGAGTTTCCCTTTTCTCTACAACTCTGCCAGCACTTATTTTTTGTTGATTTGTTTATGATGGTCATTCTCACCACTGTAAAGTGGTATCTCATTGTGGTTTTAATTTGCATCTACCTGATGTCTAGTGATGCTGAACAAGCATCCTTTCATATGTCTTTGGGCCCTCTGCACGTCCTCCTTGCAGAAGTGTCTGTTCAGCTCTTTTGCCCATTTTTTAATTGGATTGTTTGTCTTCCTGGTGTGGAGTCCTGTGAGTTCTTTATATATTTTGGAGATCAGACACTTGTCTAAGATGTCATTGACAAATATATTTTCCCATATAGTTGGTTCCCTTTTCATTTTGTTAATGTTTTCTTTAGCCATGCAGAAGCTTTTTAATTTGATGAGGTCCTATTTGTTTATTCTTTTCTTTATGTCCCCTGCTCTAAGGGACATACTGGTCAAAATATTGCTGCATGGAATATCTGAAATTATCCTGCCTACTGTCTCCTCTAGGACTTTTATAGTATAATGACTTATATTTAAGTCTTTTATGCATCTGGAGTTTATTTTTGTGTGTGGTGTTAGTTGGTGGTCAAGTTTCATTTTTTTGCTTGTAGCTTTCCAGATCTCTCAACACCACTTGTTGAAGAGGCTATTTTGATTCTATTTTATGTATCTTCCCCCTTTGCCAAATATTAATTGACTATAGAGACTTAGATTTATTTTTGGGCACTCCATTCTGTTCCATTGATCTATGTATGTGTTCTTATGCCAGTACCAGACTATTTTGATTACCGTGGCCTTATTGTATAGCTTGATGTCAGGTATTGTGAGCCCACCTACTTTCTTCTTCTTTCTCAAAATTGCTGTAGCTACTCATGGTTATTTATGGTTTCATATAAACTTTTGAAATGTTTGTTCTATAGCTGTGAAATATGTCTTTGGTGTTTTAATAGGGATTGCATTGAATCTACAAATTGCTTTTGGTACTACAGACATTTTGATGATGTTAATTCTTCCAACCCATGAACATGGTACATACTTCCATTTATTTGTGTTTTCCTTAATTTCTTTCTTCAGTGTTGTGTAGTTTTCTGAATACAGGTCTTTTACCTCCCTGGTTGGGTACTTAATTTTGTTGTTGCTATAGCAAATGGGATTTTTTTTCCTAATCTCTGTTTCTGCTATTTCATTGTTTGTGTACAAAAATGTTTTCGATTTCTGAATATTGACTTTGTATCCCATTGTTTTGCCAAATTCACTTATTAGATTGAATAGTTTTTTGGTGGAGTCTGTAGGATTTTCTGCAAACAGTGACAGTAAACTTCCTCCTTTCCTGTTTGGATGCCTTTTATTTCTCTTTTTGTCTGATTGCTATGGCTAAAACTTCCAATACTATGCTGAACGCAAGTGGTGAAAGTAGACATCCTTATCTTGTTCCTGATCTTAGTGGAACAGCTTTTAGTTTTTGCCCATTGAGTGTGATGTTGGGTGTAGGTCTCTCATATATGGCTTTTATTATGTTGAGGAATGCTCCCTCTATTCTCATTTTGCTGAGTGTTTTTATCATAGATGGGTGCTGTACTTTATCAAATGCTTTTTCTGCATCTGTTGATATTATCATGTCATTTTTGTCTTTCATTTTGTTTATGTCATGTATTGTGTTTATTGATTAGTGGATATTATACCATTCTTGCATCTATGGATGTCCCACTTGATCAAGGTGTATGATCTTTTTAATGTGTTTCTGGATGTGGCTTGGCAATAGTTTGTTGAGGATTTTAGCGTCTATGTTCATCAGCAATATTGGCCTGTAGTTTTCCTTCTTTGTTTTTTCCTTACTTGGTGTTTGGATTAGGATGATGCTGGCTTCATAAGATGAGTTTGGGAGTCTTCCCTCTTCTTGGATTTATTGAAAAATCCTGTGAAGGATGGGGGTTAACTCTTCTTTAAATGTTTTTTTAAAATTCTTCTATGAAACTGTCTGATCTAGGGGTTTTGTGTTACTGGGAGTTTTTTTTATTACTGCTTCAATTTTGTCAGCTGTTATTGGTCTGTTCAGACTTTCTGCTTCTTTTTCATTCAGTTTTTGAAAGATTATGCTTTTCTAGAAATTTGTCCAATTCACCTAGGTTTTTAAATTTCTTGGCATATAGTTCTTCAGAGTAATTTCTTACAATCCTTTGTATATCTGTGGTGTCAGTTATAATTTTTCCCTTTTCATTTTTGATTTTGTTTATTTGGGTCCTCTCTATTATTTTCTCGATGAGTCTTCTTAAAGGCTTACTGATTTTGTTTATCTTCTCCAAGAACCTGCTCCGAAATGTACTGATCCTTATAATTGTTTCTTTAGTCTCTATGTTCTTTAATTCTGCTCTGATATTGGTTATCTCCTTCGTCTACTTGCTCTGGGCTGTCTTTGTTGTTGTTCCTCCAGTTCTTGTAGGTATAGGTTTAGGTTGTTTATTTGATATGTTCCTATCTTTTTTAGGTAGACATGTATCGCTATGAACTTCCCTTTCAGGACTGCATTTGCTGTGTCCCATTAGCTTTGGACTGTTGTGAGTTCATTTTTATTTGTTTTCAGAACCTTTTGATTTTCTGATTGATCTCATTCTTAACCATTTCATTGTTTAATAGCATTCTATTCAATCTCCATTAGTTTGAGTGTTTTTGAGTTTTTTCCTTGGGGTTGGTTTCTAATTTCAGGCTTTTGTAATCTGAGAAGATGCTTTCTATGATTTTAATTTTCTTGAATTTGTTAATGCTTGTTTTGTGTCCTATATCTATCTTTGAAAATGTTCCATGTGCATTTGAAAACAATTTGTATTTTGCTTCTTTGGGATGAAAGGCTCTATATGTATCAGTTAAGTCTATTTGATGTATGGCATTGTTCAATGCTGCAATATCCTTGTTGATATTTTGTTTGGAAGATCTATCCATTTTTGACCGTAGGGTGTTAAAATCCTTTAGTGTGTGTTTGTTGCTATCAATATCTTTCTTGAAGTCCTCCAAAATTTTCCTTATGTATTTGGGTGCTCCTATTTTGGGTGCATATATGTTTATAATGTTTATATCTTCTTGATGGATTCTTCTCTTGAGTATTAGGAAATGACCTTCTGCATCTCTTTTTATGGCCTTAGTTTTAAAGTCTACTTTGTCAGATATAAGTATTGCTACTCTGGCTTTTTTTTTTCCTGTCTATTTGCATAGAATTTTTTTTCCAGCCGTTCACTCAGTCTGTGCAGATCTTTGTCTGGCGGGTCTCTTGTAAGCACCATATGTGTGGGTCTTGTTTTCTTATCTATTCAGCTACCCTGTGTCTTTTGATTGGAGTATTTAATCCAGTTACATTTAAGGTTATTATTGATAGGTACTTTTTCATTGTCATTTCACTACCTTAGTACCTTTGTTTCTTTCTCTCTCACTGTTTTTCTTCCTCTTCATAAAGCAGTCCCTTTAGTATATCTGTGGTGCTGGTTTGGTGGAGGTGTATTCTTTAAGGCTTCTTTTTCCAGGAAACTTCTCACTTGGCCTTCCATTTTAATTGAGAGCTTCACTGGATAGAGTAGTCTCAGTTGCAGGCCTTTGTTTTTCATTTCTCGGAATATTTCTTGCCATTCCCATCTAGCTTATAATGTTTCTGTTGAGAAGTCAGCTGCTAGCCTTATCAAGGCTCCCTTGTATGTTACTTCCTGTTTCTCCCTTGTTGCCTTTAAGATTCTCTCTCTGTCTTGAAATTTTGTTATTTTAATTATGATGTGTCTTGCAGTGGTCTCTTTGTGTTCCTCTTCATTCAGACCCTCTTTGGTTACTGGACTTGTGTAGCTTCTTCTCTCGTCAAACTAGGGAAGTTTTCTATCATTACTTTTTGAAACAGGTTTTCTATCCCTTGCTCCTTTCCTTCTCCTTATGGTATCCCTATTATACAGACATTATTCTGTTTCATATTTTCCTGCATTTCCCTTAACCTCTCTTCATTCTTTTTCAGTCCCTTTTCTTTGTCTTGCTCTTTTTGGTAGATTTTTTTTTTCTATTTTGTCCTCCAGCTCACTGATTCCATCCTCTGCTTCATTTAGCTTGCTTTTGATTCCTTCTGCTGTGTTCTTTAATTCAGAAATTGTATTCTTCAATTTTTCTTGGCCCTTGTTTCTGTGTCCTTTTTTTTAATGCTGGTATTGTTTGCAGTAAGTTCCTCATAATTTCTTTGTAGTTTTTGGTAGTTTGCACTGAGTTCATTGAGTTTCCTTATAACCATTGTTTTGAACCCGATATCTGATAGTTGACTTGCCTCTATTTCATTTAACATTCTTTCTGAGGATTCCTACTTCCCTTTAGATTCAGGGTTGTTTCTGTGTCTTCCCATTGTTTGTGAGACTTTTTTGTTTGCTTCTATTTCTTAAATTGGTCTGTTTTGACTTTCTGACTTTGTGGTGTGAACTTCTATAGTGGGAGGCCTTTGAGATACAGTGATGCAGTCTCCTTGACCACCTGAACTTGATGTTCTGGAGATGTCCTTTTTGACTTCTATGCTGGTTTTCTGGATGTAATTGGGATTTGGTTGTTGTTGAATCATTCTTTTGTGGATCCTTCCCTGCTGCTGGTTGACTGAGGGTCACTTCACCCACCACATATTTGTGCGGTTGTGCAGGTGCTGCCTGAGCAAAACCACAAAGCCCAAGAAACAAACCCACACCCCCAAATATAACTCCCCCACCATCCTACTGTCAAAAGCAAATGAACCCGTATTAATAGTGGTGTAATGAGATTAAAACTATTATAAGAAAGGACAGTGGATATGAGATGACCTACTGAAAGAGAAGTTATTTTGAGAGAGTAGAGGGACGAATTCTAATAAGAGTTTGGTTTGGAACAATGGAAGGAGAGAAGGTAAAGTGTACCTCATGAATAAAGAAAGGGAATGAAAAGTGTGAAATGGAATATGAGAAAGGAAGGGTATAATATTAGGCTTAAAGAGAAATTAAAATAGTATAAAATAAAATAAAGTGAGAGAGAAAGAAAAGGAAGGAAAAATTAAATAATTAATAGAAGTATAGGATCCAAATTAGAGAGAAAGATCCACCAGAGTACTATCAACAACAAATGAGCTAACATTAATATAGGTCATATGGGAATAAGAGGGAAAGAAGAAACCAAGAAAAGTCTAAGAGATGTTTTGAGGAATGGGAAGTGATTTTGCAATGATAAAGGCAGAGGGAATGCTAAGAGTGAGGAACAAAAACTGGAGTCAGTGAGGGAAAAATTAAAATTTGAGATGTAAAGGAAAATAAAAAGAGGGTAATAAAGAATAAAGGGGCAGCATAACAGGGAAATAGAAGAAAGACAAAAAGAAAGAGAAATAGGCTAAGATAGCATAATTAAAATTTGATTAAAAAATAGTAGGAGAAGGGTCCAGTAAAATTTGTTATGTGAAGTATAGAATTAGTGAAGCTCTAAAGATATTCTTGAAAAACCAAAGCTACAGCAACTACTCTACCCACAACCTACTACCAAAGTTTGTTATAGGTGTAGAGAGAACACGGGTATTTTAATAGCTTGGCAAGAGGATGTGAAATGACCCTGGAGAAGAGAATTTGTTTTCAGTGTCTGGACGGGGAAGAAATAGTAAGAGTGTGGAATGGAAACAAGTTGTAGCTAGAGAGAAAACCAAATTTGAAATGAGAATATTGCAAGGAAAGAGGAAGGTAAGATGGACTAAGAGAAGAGAGGGGCAAAATATGGGAATTGGAATACACTATAGTATAAAATCTAATGACTTATTACATACAAATTTGCTGGACAAGAAATGAATGTTATAAAGCTATGCAGGAAAGAAAGCATTGCAAATCATGAAGGAGACCACAGTGGCTTTCGTCTCAGTAGCCTCTTGTATTTACCACTGCTTTTTTTCTCTTTTTTCTTTTTTTTTTTTAAAGATTTTATTTATTTATCTTCAGAGGGGAAGGGAAGGAGAGAGGGAGAGAAATATCAATGTATGGTTGCTTCCTGTGCCTTCCCTGCTGGGAACTGGCCTGCAACCCAGGCATGTGCCCTGACTGGGAATCGAACTGTGATCTCTTGGTTCACAGGCCCGCGCTTAATCCACTAAGCTACACCAGCCAGGGCTTTTTTTCTCTTTTTTCAATCCGCCTCTGGTGATGTCAGATGTTGGGCCCATCTGACCTTAGGCAGCCTGTTCCACACTTCCAGTAATCTGCTGTCACTATCTGTCTCCTTCAATTGTTAATCTTGTCCCTCTGCACTCAGCAGTCAGATTTAAGCACCGTAGAGTGGGGCTGAATCCCTCCTGAGGTGGGGGCCATTGTTTGCTGCCCTCAGGTAGCTGCTGCTTGGAGGGGAGTGGTCTGCCTGCACAGGATGATTGCTATGTATGCATGTTGGCTCAGCACTGGATCTAGGTGGCTACTTTCTCAGTTCTCTCCCAAAGGCTTCTCTCTCCTGTCTCTCCTCAAGTCTCTCTAGTCAACTCTCTCCCACCTTTGCCAATGATCTCCTGTCTCTGGCTGTCTCTTTTGGTTGTTTATCTGGTCACTAGGACTCAGCAGGCAGGTTTAAGCACCAAAGGGCCAGGGCAGAGACCCTCTTGGGGTCTGGGCTATTGTTTCCCCTCAGGCTACTGCCTCTTAGAGGGGAGTGGTCTGTCTGAGCTCAAAGACTGCTACAGTCTGTGGGATGACTCAGCACCTGATCCCAGTGGCTACTCTCTCAGTTCTCTCCCAGAGGCTTCCATCCCATCTCTCCTCAGGCCTCTCCAGCCCATTCTGCCCCTGCCTTTGCCTCAGCCCCAGGTAAGTGGCTGCAGATGAAAATTTGTGTGTTGACACTTTAAATGGCCTTTGTATCTCCAACTGTCTGTTTCTGCCAGAGAGCCACCCTGCTGCTTTTTGCCATTGGTTGTTATCTCTGTACTTTTTGGGCTCTGGTGTTCTAGTCTGGGAGTTCTAGCTTAAGGTTTAGACCCCAATCTTCTTTTGGGGATCCAACCAGCTGCTTAATTATCCCTCTGGTGCTGTCACCTGTGGGCGCCCAGACAGCCCTCTCAAGTCTCCACTGCCCTCCTTACCAGACCGGTTGTGCCGAAGCTGGTTGTGTATGTCTGAAGTTATATGCTTCTCTCTGGCTGTTACACAGTTGTTTGTTCCGGGTGGTTTCTCCACCCGGGGTTGTAATTCCAGATTGGTCCTGGGAGGATGTCAGTGTGACTTCCATTCACTCTTCCACCATCTTGGGGGAAAACTCATCAATGTCTTTGACCTTGTTACTCTTTCCTAAACAGACTTTCAATGGGACTTTATTAATAACTAACACTTATAGAGTTTATAAAGCACTGTACATACATTATCTCTTAAATATTTAAGTATTTAGGAAGTGTTATTACTCAGTATTAGAGTAGCAAATTTAAGAGAGAGAAGTTTGATTTTAATGAATTGATTTGTGCAATTATGGAGGTAGCCAGTAGTCAGACTGCAGGGTAGGCAGGTGGCTGGAGACCTAGGGAACAACTGATATTGCATCTAGTGTCTAATGGATGTCTGGATGCAGACTTCTCTCTTCCATGGGGGAGGTCAGTCTTTTTTCTTTTAAGACCTTCAACTTATTGGGTGAGGCCCACCCACATTATGAAGGGTAATCTGCTTTACTGAAGTCTACTCATTTAAATGTTAACCTCATCTGCAAAAATACCTTCAGAGCAACTACTGTTTGAGCAAATACCCGGGCATTATGGCCCAGCCAAGTTGACATAAAATGAGACCCCATAGTTGGTTAGCAATAAGTTGACCTCTAGGTCCCCAGGATACAGGTGGGTTTCCTTTCTGTCCATTTCCCATGCTCCTTGTTCAATGATGCATAAAAGACACCTTTGAAGAGATCTTCCAGACATGAGGTGAAAGAGACCTCAGCTCATGCAAGCCCTGGGAACAATCAGGCACGTGGAACTGAATGATAGAGAATTTGAATCTAAATCACCTAAAGTCAACTTTGCAAAATAAGGAATTTCTTAATAAACACCCCAATATTATTTTACCAATGCTTATAAAATGCATGAAAGTAGAGCAGCTTAGTTTTTATTTATGTTATTCAGTGTATAATTTCTATATTGCATTTTTTGGGAAAAATATTCTCTACTTTATCCTGTGTTAATTTTTGACCATTTGCCAAGTGAATGAAAAAAAATGTTTCTGCAACATTGATGTTAAGTTATTACAGTTAAAATGTCTCCAATTAAAATTCATGTTTATCATCATCTGAGTTTGTCCTTCTTATCAAGTAAACTACATTTGAAAAATGATAGACACTTTCAAGGAAATTCTTAGCATGTTAGTAATTACGTAAAGTTTTTATTTATATCTGTGGAAATGTGCTATTTTTTTCACTTTAGTTCTCTACCTACTTTCTTTTCTTTTTTTTCCTTTTAACACTCCACTTTTTAAATGTTGAGGGAATGGTTTGCATTTCTAGCAATGTACCTCATATAGTTTTTACATCCCTGGTGTGGCTCAGGGGATTGAATGCTGGTCTGCAAACCAAAAAGTTGCTTGTTCAGTTCCCAGTCAGGGCACATGCCTGGGTTGCAGGCCAGGTCCCCAGTTGGAGGTGTGCAAGAGGCAATGAATCAATGTCCCGAAAAAATAATTTTTACAGTGAGGTAAATTAAACACAATTATTTATTTTAGTAGAAACACAGCAATGATATAGAGTAAAATCTGAAGCTGTTTTATACTGACCTTTTCACATAATGTAAATAAACCATTCCTAAAGAAAAAAGGAAGATTTTTAATCTATTTTTGGAAATTTTTTATCACAATATTTTTTCACTGGTTAAAGAAGTATCATAAACTTTTAAACATGCCTAAAATTATTACAGAAGTAATACATACCTGTGGTGTGAAGGAAAGAAGACAAAAGCACAGCCTCCTTTGTGATCTCCTGTGATGAGTGAATTTCACTATGTAGGTCACACTGGTGATCTAGGTAATTTCTCGTATGATCTGGGGGTGGTGAGAACACAGGCAGGCAACTGTCATGTGGTGGGTGCAGCCTTTTTCATCTTGAAAACAACTGTCACACTTCTGTCTCCAAGGATGTAGGGCTAACCTGTTACTAAGCAGTTCTTCCTGCCAACTTTGGTTGACTCATGCCTGCATTTTCTGCAAGTGTGACTGGGCATACTGCTTTAGGTGCTCTGTTCCTTATAGTACTGATATGTACAATAATTGTACAAACCATTTCAAGACATAAGATTGGTCATAATAACATTACAGGGGAGAAACCCAAGTCAGGGTCTCCCCTGCTTCACTGCAAGCTTCTACTTCAGTTCTTGCCTCACTCATAAGAGACTAATTCAACAGACAGATAACATGTATAGCGAAAATGAGATAGCAAGTTTATGAAACACATACAAGCACAAAGCTGCACGCAGGCACCTGACTAGTCTGAATGCCCCACGTATAGAGGAAATAATGTTGTTAGTAAGTTTGTTAGTAAGTTTGTTCTATATACTTGAGCTGAAGCTGCAAGTGGGCACTCAGCTAATATGAGTGCACCAACTAGTTGAGTTTAGGGTTTACGTACTTTAGCCGGCTTCTAGGTGCCCCTCCTTTTCCCCCTTCTAAGCCTTGGGAGTAATGTATAGCTACAAATGCTTTCTTTCGCAGCTAGTAAAGGGCCTTTGTCTTTGTAAAGGCAAAGACTTAGTAAAATTGCTATAGAGGCTCTCTTTCCCAGCACAGAGTCTCAAGGACTCCCCTCCTCCTGCACTATTCCTGCTTGTGATGTTTGCAACACCCAGCAATCTTATCAGACTGGGCTCAGGACTGCTGAGTCAGCTGGTGAGACTTGTCTGTCTCCTTCCTTCTCCCTGCCTCAGTTTATCACTTATCCTACCTAGCAATGTTGGTCATGTGCTTGGGGGACCAAGGCATTCATTTTCCAGTCTTTGAGGACAAACAGATGTGCACAGACAGAGATCACCAATGGCCTCCACTTCTGCAGCCAACATTTGTCCTAGGTCCATATAGTAGCCGAGACACAGTAGGAAAAGTTGAGCTGTAGAGTGTGAATTTCAGTCATCCTGACACCCGCTAGAGGTTAAACTTTGAGCAAAGGTACATAATGTCCTCACCTCTTTTTTCATCTATAAAATACTATTGTTAGCTAAAAGAGTTTGGGATTCCTTCTGACTCTAAAATTTATTTTTGGGGATTTTTATGAAAATCTTATGGACGATGGTCTTATTCGTAAAACAGCAATACAAAAATGTAAGAAGATTTAAAAAAACTTAAAAGACTTTGTTTATTTATTTACTTTTAGAAAGGGGAAGGAAGAGAGAAAGAGAGGGAGAGAAACATCAATGTGTGGTTGCTTCTTGCACTTCCCCTACTGGGGACCTGGCCTCCACGCATATGCTCTAGACTGGGAATTGAACTGGTGATCTTGTGGTTCACAGGCTGGCACTCCATCCACAGAACCACACCAGCCAGGAAGGATGTAGGAAGAATTTTAATTACCAAATGGTCTGATGCTTATATGATCATTTAAAATTAACTTATGCAAGACCTTGAGCAGCCCTTGAGATAAATTTTTCATCTGTATAATGAGGATATTTATAACCTGGCCAGACTAGGACTGTGCCATATTATAGCAATGCATGATTTTATTTTTATTATCACTGATACTTATTCTGCCTTAAATACTGCATGTTGTGAGAATCTTGGAAGGGACAGCTGAACAGGAAGTGACAGGACAGATGGCTCAGCAGTGGTGTCATCTTAAAGGTGAGTCACAGCAAAGACAGGGATAGTAAGCAGACTTGGTCCTGGGGTCAGTTTTAACTGCTTATGTTCATTTTAGGCAAAACCTTCAATCACTACCATTGCCCCAGGCATCTAAGATCATTAGCATTTATCAGTGAAGGGACCATTCTGAAGACATTACATTGAATCTTCCAAACCCCACTGGAATACCACTTTGAGGCTATATTACTAACTAGGAAATAGTAGATTTTGGTTTCCTTTCTGATTTTCTGACTCTAGAATATATGATCACAACCAGGCCCTGTACTCCCTCCAAATTGCTCTGAGGTCTCCTGGGTTCCCAGGCTCTTTGTACATTTTTCACCTCCAGTGTCTCATCTCCATGCCCAAACCTTCACTTCATGAAACTCCAGTAAACTGTCATATTCAAGGTAAAAAGTTGGTCCATTCCTGTTAGGAAACCTAGTTGTGTGACTGAAGGTGCCTGTGCCATGTGCTGGGAAGCATACTCTGGTTATTTGACACAGATGTTCTGGATTTTGAAAATAAAATCTTTAAATCTTTTTTAAAAAGTTATTTGGACATAATTGAATCTGTATTTTAACACATTTTATTATTCTGTGTCAATGATTCTTAATGTTTTGGGGGTAGTGAAGTTGAGAAGGCTGTGAAATCTCCATGCAAAAAAAAAAGACATGCTTTTAAACACAGTTTTTATACACCTCAAGGTAGTTGGGCTGCCTGGGGCCTTTCCTGACCCATAGGGCAGGAACACCTGATCCATGGGTTCAGGTTTTTTTACCCACACAGAGCAACTTGAATAATACTGTAAATGTATTATATACTTTCTGAAGACATTTAATCACTGAATGAGGAAGTGAAGTAAAGAGCAATATACACTTTGAGGCTGTAACAGGCCCTAGCACCTTCCCTCCTTAGTGGGTGACCTTGATTGGGTCACCAGAATTCAAAGGGCCCAGCTCTCATTATATCTGTACATAAAGGTCAGAGAACCTGAACTAGCTACATTTGTCCTAATATCTCTTGAAGGAAACAAAAGACCCATTACAGTTAAAGAAGGATAAAAAATGAAAGGCTAGTTATGTGATTAAATCAGAAAGCAGTCATTGATTTTGAAATAATTGCTGCAGAGATGCATGGAGTACGGAGCCATTAAGGCAGAAATAGTTTGAATTGGATAGTCCTCTAAGGACAGGTTTGTGCCTGGGATGGTGATAAGAAGGGACTTGAGTTTGCTTGACTTGGGCTATGTCTTACTCTTGCCAAAATACTTTAACTTTTATTCAACTCTCAGGGAAAGATGAAGACCACATTTCAGATCTGTGGCATAACTCAAAATCTAGTTTGTATTTTTTTAAAGTCTCACCCAAATACACATTTATTGGTTTTTGGGAGGGAGAGAGAGAGAGAGAGAGAGAGAGAGAGAGAGAGAGAGAGAGAGAGAGAGAGAGAGGGAGAGATGTGATAAAAACTGATCATTTGCCTCTCTTGCACACACCCCAACCAGGGATTGAACCTGTATCCAAGGATGTGCCCCCACTGGGAATCAAATCCACAACTTTTTTGTGTATGGAACACTGCTCCAACCAACTTAGCCACCTCGCCAGGGCTCTAGTTTGTATTTTAGATGAAATTAGGGGACAAGGTGACAGACTCACATGAATAAACATATTGGGTTTATTGAATGATATTCTAAGGATCTGCTGTTTGGTAATATGAACCGAACTACACTTAATATTGTTTTATTAAAGATAAGTGATTTAAGATTATGTACGGCTCTCAAATGGGTATAAATCTGTGTTTTGAGGATATTTATTGAAATGTACACTCAGTGAAACCCTGATCACTCAGTGAAACACTGATTTCATTCATTGCTAAATTTTTTTTGTTTTCCAAATCTTTAATTGAATGATACTATTCTCAAGAGGCTAGAGCTAGCTCCTTGACGTTTGACATAATATATAGCAGCTCACATGTTTGGCCATAAAATTGAAATGTCAGTGTTAAATAGCTAGATTTGACACCCACTTTGGGAACCTTTCAAGTAAAACAATTGAATAATTGTGGAAAGCTCAATCCTTTTGTATCCTGTATGTTAAATATTTGTTCAAATATGAATGAACTTTGTTTTATGAGAATTTCCCATATTAGGGAAACATTGTGCCTGACATTTCTCTGTTAAGTCTGTCCATTGTCCACTTAGCATTCATTTCAGTCTTGCTTTGTGCAGACAATAAGCTAGCAGCTTTGATCATTGAAAGGAAGATCCAGTGTCTGAAGATCTCAACTTTGATGTGGAAAGTGCTCCCAAGTCCAGATAGAATGTGCTCCTGAAATTAAAAGGAGGATTCCTGGGCATCTAGTCCTGAGATCAGAGTTGTATTATGCAAGGGGCAACACCAAGATTTGACCATAAGGGAACTGAACCTGACAGAGGCTGTGGGAGGAGAGAGACATTGGAGGTTGATCAGTGGAATAACCCAAAGGCAAAGAGACAGAGACAGGGCATTGAGGGAGAAGGAAGAGAAGGCACACCATTTGGCTTAGCTGCAACACAATTACCAACAGGGAATGTAAGATAGAAGTCTAGGGAAGCAGGCTGTGTCACACAATGGAAGTGCTTCTGGCTCAGAAGCTCATAATTCATCTAATAGGCAACTTTGAAAGCCTTTATTTGTGGGTGAAAGTGTTACAGTTAAAACCATATCTCACATTTAGTGAACATTTAAGAACTACTGAATATTCTGTTAAGAATTTTTCTGTTATATTTAATCCTCATGAAAAATTGAAAAATGGGTGTATTATCAACACTGTTTGATGAATAACCTGTGGCTTAGAGACATTCAATAGGTTGCTTGGAGTCACTTAGGTAATCTAACCAGTAACAGAGCCAGGGTTTAGAACTCAATCCCCTGGACTCTGGAGTCTAACTGTTTGCCACTGTACTATGATCTTACTTAGGCCTTAGGATGATAATTTGAAAAAACACCACATAGCTGAGGTCATTGAGAGAAGAAAGTAGGGATTGTGAAAAAGGTAATGAGATGTAAAAATAAGGTGCCAGTGTGAGGATCATGGGCTTCAGCACAAAGGCAGAGGTAAAAACAGGGA
This sequence comes from Trachops cirrhosus, assembly GCA_028533065.1. Taxonomy (NCBI): domain Eukaryota; kingdom Metazoa; phylum Chordata; class Mammalia; order Chiroptera; family Phyllostomidae; genus Trachops; species Trachops cirrhosus. The sequence goes on from CM052544.1 coordinate 62,161,974, forward strand.
CATATCCCAGATGCTGCCTCTTCTGTTCTAGCCGGAATGTACTTGGGTGGCGCTTTTGGTCCATGTGACCCTCAGCAATTATATTTTTTATATAATATTAGCCTGCAAAAATCAATACTTTTTCTCAAGTTGTTTTCCGCATGTGAGCACTTTCTTTAGGTAGGCTCCAGATGCACCAAAAGCAAAAATGACCTGTTCTTTTTATTAAGCCTACTCCATGCTGCCTGAACTGGATGTGAAATATAGTTGTTGCTCAAAGAGAAATGGCCAAATTAGGTTGAAAGTACATTTGATGTTTCTGTACCTGATTCATTTCTCTGTCTGATATGTGCTGCTGACTAACATCAGCTCTGTTTCCAGGGAAATTATATTCAGTAAGTAGTCATATATTTAACATTTGATGAGTAGGGCCTTGAGTGCTTTCTCTGAAGATGAAAAACATTTAGAAAACTTCAGCATAACTTGACTGTGTGTGAATGTGTGGGTCACTGTGTCTGTCACCCTGCTCTGTAAGTGCCTTGGGAATTTTCTATTGAGAAAGTCATCTATCTGATTTACAGAGAAATTATCTGATTTATAACAATGAGAACTCACAAATATATATTCTGTTTAAGATGCAGTAAATATAGTTCTGTGATATTTGGAAACTCTTTGGCTAATTTTATGTAACATAAGGAGGATCTTTTTTCTGGGTCCCTAATTCCTTGTAGAGTTCTTTGTTTTCCCTTTTGTAAAATGACTTTCTATATGATATATGATTACATCAATGCAATAAAGACATAAGGAATAGTTTCTTACACAGTCACTTTGAAATCTGAGATAAAAGCTGTTTGAGACATTTAAATTGGCATTAAATCTCCATCAGGGTTTAAATTGATGGTGGGACCACTCTTTCACTTGCCCATGTGTGAGCTTTGATCCTCTGAGATGAAAGGCTCTGGGAGTAAGTGCACCACATTCTGAGTTTCCTCCGTCTCCTTTCCCTCTTCCCACTGTTTGATGTCTGAGCAGCACAGTGGACCCAGAATGTTAAAGTATCTTAATTCGGGAAGCATCATTATCACTGTTTTGTGTTAGAATCTTGAATGTTTTCATAAGTTTTAGATAAGATGAAGACTCAAACTATGACATTTCAAGGATTATAGTCTAACACACATTATAATTTATCACATTATAATATTTTGGGAAAAAAATTTTAAATGGTCATACCCTAAGACAGAACTTGTTTCAACTTGAACATGTTTTAAAATAAAAAGGTAGAATTGTTTTTGTGAGATTTATGTGTTTTTTTCACTTTTTTAAAAATTTAAATTATTTTATTGTTGTTCAATTGCAGTTGTCCTTATTTTCTCCCTGCCCCTCCCCCCAACCCCTCCAAACCCAGCTCCCTCCCTTCTACTCTCCCCCTTGGTTTTGTCCATGTTTCCTTTACAGTAGTTCCTAAAAAACCTTCTTCCCACTGTCCCCTCCCCCTCCCCCTGGCTATTGTTAGGTTGTTCTTAATTTCAGTGACTCTGGTTATATTTTGTTTGCTTTTTTCTCTTGTTGATTATGTTCCAGTTAAAGGTGAGATCATATGGTATTTGTCCCTCACCGCCTAGCTTATTTCACTTAGTATAATGCTCTCCAGTTCCATCCATGCTGTCACAAAGGGTATAAGCTCCTTCTTTCTCTCTGCTGCATAGAATTCCATTGTATAAATGTACTATAGTTTTTTCATCCATTCATTTGCCGATGGGCACTTAAGTTGCTTCCATTGGAGCAAAAATGGAAAAATTGATGTTTTTAATGACAGAAGAGAGAGAACTGCCACTTATTTGCACAGAGTGGCCTCACAGTGACCATGTGTGGCTCTTGTTAGTGTTGATTGGAGGAAAAAGCTGAGTGACTTAGATGATACATGTGTCATGACTGTTTTGCTTTCTGCCCCACTGAATTTTCATTTCTCCATGCTGTGGGATGTGTGCTATCTAGAACCTTCTAATCCCTAGTCAGAAGCTTCTCTGTAGTACATGCAAGTCCATAGTAACTGTGAATAATAAGAATGCAGGTGGCAAATTTATGAATAAGGAAAAGTGTGTAACATGTTTATTCAGCATTTATAAAACCACATGGTAATCTTATAAAACATTTTTTAGAAGGGATTAATGTTGCTTTGTTATTGGTACTGTTATTGAAAAACACAAACTTTAAGTGGCTCATACGTAATTTGACTTTCTAAACTTTACCCCATAAATTGCCATATTATATCCAAAATCAATCTAGGAAAGGAAAAATTTAGTTATCTATTTTCCTATTGCTTTTATTTCTGTCCATCACTAAAACAATAATTCAATCAAATGACTAGGGGGGTGAGTATTAGGTTCAGCTTGGCACTTCTGTCTTAGTGTCTCTGGACCTTAGATTTGAAGCCTAAACAATAAGCATCACATGTTCTAATTGGCATTTTTCCCTTCCCGTTAATCTGTGGGCAGCTGCTGCAGTTATCTTTTGAGATATTAGCCCTTGAGTATACTTCATTGACCCTTAGTCACTTAAAATAGCATACCTGTACTGTTCACAGGGTAACATGGTTCTTGGGCCCTGGGTGTCCACTGAGGTCCCCAGACCAGCAGTGCCTTATCACCTGGGACTGGTTAGAAGTGCAGATTCCTGGAACTACCTCAACCTCCTGAATAAACCTGGGGTGGAAACCAATAATGTGTATTTGTAAAATGCTTTTGGGATGATTCTAAGGTTCACAGAAGTTTGAGAATCCTTGCCCTAGAAACATACCAAAATGATGATGAGCATTGTTACATAGATATTTCTCTGAACAGTGACACAGCTCCCATGGAAAAGTGTCAGCTTGTTGACTGCATTTCATTTCTGACTATTTATATACTTCTTTTGAGAAAGGGATGTGTATTTGCCAGGATACTTTGATACAAGGATGAAAATACACAACTGTGTTGTCTAAGTGGGAGAAATAAGATCAATAATTAAAACATAGTCAATATCCTAACCACATCTTAAGTTTACCATTTTCTCCACCCCCATGTCTATATTTTTTAAATGCAGAAATATTTCTTCTCAAATTCATTTAAAATTGGACACACACCCGTAAGTCTCACTGTCATCTCATTCATTACCCAGTTCAATTGATCTTTAAGTTGAGCAGTTTTATCTCCACAAGTTACTCAAGTCTATTTTTTCTCTTTTTTTCCCCTCAGTCACTTCTGGCCCCTTAACTGATCAAGTCCCTCTAATATGCTTTAATCTAATATATTTTTTATGGATGAAAATCACTAAAATACTGCTCAGATTCTGTCATTCTGCAAATGAAACCACACTAAACAAACTGAACTCTATCTCACCGCATGAAAACCAGTGTCTTCTCCTGGCTAAAATGTCTCTGTGATCTTGTGATCACCTGTCTTTTCTGCCTTATCACCCTTGACCTCTCCATATCTTTTCCATGTTTTCTAGACAAACTGAGATTTGAGAGCATATATTCCTGTGTTTTGTTAGGTTTTCTTCCCTGTTTGTATAGTGTTTCCTCATATTTAGTTTACTGTAGAACATGTAATCTCACAGGATGTGGGTATCTTATGTACTGTTAAACACATGCATTTTTTCAGCTTTATTGAAATATGACTGACACATAAAAATTATGTACTAATATATTTAAGGGGTACAATATGGTAATAATATATTTATGTGTTGTGAAATGATCTTAACAATCAACTAAATAATTAGCCATCATTTCATATAATTACCTTTTCTGTGGGCAAATACTTAATATCTACTTTTTCAACAAATTTCAAGCTTGTAATATGATGTTATTAACTATAATCAGCATGCATTGCATTATAGTTCCTGAACTTATCCTTGTTATACCTGATAGTATGTATCTTTTAACCAACATCTATCTACTTTTTTAAAAATATGAACAATTGTACATGTATATTGTAGGAAACTTTGTACACAAAATACACAGAAAAAATAACAATCTTATGTCATTTCATTTTTATCACACATATTAACAATTATGTTATTTATGTTCTCCTTTGTGTTTCCCATAGTTGTAACATTCTTGTGTATTCAGTTTCTTAAGACATGATAGAGGTTCACAGAAAAATTGAATTGAAAGTACAGAGATCTCCCAAATACCCCCAGGCCCCAAATACATGCACAATCTTCTCATTATTAACACCCTCCACCAGAGTGGAACATCTGTTGCAATTGAAGGACCTATACTGACATCATTATCACCCAATGTCCATAGTTCACATTAGAGTTCTTGGGTGCATTGTGTGGGTTAATGTGTGGGGGTTCCATCCCACACAGCTCCCCTGGCCGCAGTGGATGAGAATAAGTCTAACAAGATATGATCTGCTTGGGGAGGAAAGGCTGACCAGTCTCTCAGAGGAGAAAGGCCTCAAGCCTCTTTATCAATGGGCTTTTATTGGGTTTAGTTTGCATAGGAATACAGAGTGTGTACATAAAGCTCATCAGTCATTGCCAAGCAGTAATGATCAAGGAATAGATAACATTCAAAGAACTATAAGGGTTTATTCTGAGTCAGGGTCAGATAGATAGAGTGATGCCAAAGGACCATACAACTTTGGGAAACAAACTCATTTTATGCTTTGGCCCTTATCATTTAAATTAAGGGCATTCTTAGCAAAGAGGGTTTCACAGGATTTTACGCATTCTTTCTTAGGCCTGATTGCCCCCTGAAAACCGCCTGTTCAAGCACAGGGCTGCACCCCCCTCTCGCATTGCTTTAGGTTTAAGTCAGGCAGGGGAAGTAAGGCAGGCAAGAGATTAGGAGACTTCTTACAGATAGAATGAAGACTCAGGCTATAACAAAGCTGAGGGGAAGGGTCCATCACCCCTTTTAGTCCCCTAAGTCCTTCCCTGGTGGCCCCTTTGCAACTCTGCCTGTCTTAGGTTGTTTCTCCCTTGAGGAATCTTACCTATCACTGACTATCCAGCCATCCTCCAGGGGCCAAATAGGGTGAAGTAAAGAGGGCAGGAACTGTGCCTTTGCCGGGAGGATAAGTTTTGTCTCCTTAGTGGCTCATGGTCCCAAGGTCTTTTTAGTCAGCCTTAGATATGGGGGGGTTTACAGCTTCTGAAACCAGGCAGGGCAGTTCCACACAGGTTAAGACAAATATATATTGATCATTATAGTATCATACAGAGTATTTTCACTGTCCTATAAACCCTCTGTGTTCTCCTTATGTATCCCTCCCTCCCCTGCTTCTGACAACCAGTGATCTTTTACTGTCTCCACAGTTTTGTTTTTCCTGAATGTCATAGAATTGCACTCACACATTATGCAGCCATTTCTGATTGCTTCTTTCCCTTAGCAATGTGGATTCAGGGTTCCTCCATGTCTTTTCATGACTTGATAGTTCTTTGTGTGTGTGTATGCTAAATAATCTTCAATTGTTTGGATGTATCATTTTTTTTTATTCATTCACCTTTATGGCTTGCAAGGTTTGGCAAATAGGAATAAAGCTGCTATTAACATCCATGTGTAGGTTTTTGTGTGAACATAAATTTTTAGTTTATTTGTGTAAATACCAAAGAGCGTGATTGCTGATAGTGTGGTAAGAGTATGTTTGGTTTTATATGAAACCACTGAACTGTCTTCAAAGGTGACTGCACCATTCACATTCCCACCAGCAGTGATGAGAGTTCCTGTTGCTCTACATCCTTGTGAGAGCTTGGTCTTGTCAGTGTACTGATTATAACCACTTGTAACAAGTATGCAGTGGTAAATCATTGTTGTTTTACTTGCAATTCCCTGATGACATAGGATGTGAAACAGCTTTCATATGCTTATTATTAAAAGGGAGGTTTCTGTTAAGATCTTTGACCCATATCATAATTAGGTTGTTTCCTTTTTAGGTTGTTTTAAGAGTTCTTTATATATTTTGGATAACACTACTTTATCAAATGTATCCTTTTTGTTTCTTTGTATTTCTCATATTTTTAAAATTTTTTATTGTTGGTCAAGTACAGTTGTCTCAATTTGTCACCTACAACTCCCAGTAGCCCAAACAATCCCCAACTCCCATCCCTTTGTCTTTACTTATGTGTTCTTCATACATGTTCCATGATGACCCTTCCCCTTCCTTACGCCGTTATCCCAGTCCCTCATCCCCTCGTGTCACTGTAGTTTATTTTTATTTCAATGTCTCTGGTTATATTTATCTTGCTTGTTTGTTTTGTTGAGTAGGTTCCACTTATAGGTGAGATCATATAGTATTTCTTTCACCAACTGGCTTATTTCACTTAGCATAAAGCTCTCCAAATTTATCCATGTTGTCACAAAGGGTAAGAGCTCCTTCTTTCTTTCTACTGCATAGTATTACATCATGTAAGTGTATCAGAGTTATTAAATGCATTCATGTACTGCTGGACACTTAGGTTGCATCTGACACTTGGCTATAGTAAATTGTGCTACTGTGAACTTTGGTGTGCATAGAATCCTTTGAATTGTTGTTTCAGGATTCTTAGGGTATAATACCACCAGTGGAATTGACAGGTCAAAACACAGTTCCATTTTTAGATTTCTGAAGAAATTCCATACTGTTTTCCATAGTGGCTGCACCAGTCTGCATTCCCACCAACACTGTACTAGGGTTTCCTTTTTTTCACAACCTCGTCAGCAATTGTTGTTTGTTGATTTGGTTATATTCTGACTATTTGGCCAGTCTTTTTTTAAAATATTTATTTATTTTTAGAGAAAGGGGAAGGGAGGGAGAAAGAGAGGGAGAGAAACATCAGTGTGTGGTTGCCTCTCACATACCCCACACTGAGGACCTAGCCTGCAACCCAGGTATGTGCCCTGACTGGGAATCAAACCTGAGACCCTTTGGTTCACAGGCCCACATTCAATCCACTGAGCCACACCAACCAGGGCATATTTGGCCATTCTGATTGGGGTTAAGTGGTATCTCATTGTGGTTTTAATTTGCATCTCTTTGATGGCTAGTGATGCTGAGCATTCTTTCATATGTCTCTAGAACCTCTGTATTTCTTCCTTGGAGAAGTGTCTGTTCAGGTGCTTTATTAATCAATTAATTCAGTTGTTTGTCTTTCTGGTGTGGAGTCATGTGAGTTCTTTGTATATTTTGGAGATTAAACTCTTTTGCAGCGTATAATCGGCAACTATGTTTTCCCGTACAGTTGGTTCTCTTTTAATTTTAATGCTATTTTCTTTAGTTGTGCAAATGCATATTATTTTGAGAAAGCCCCATTTGTTTATTCTTTCATTTATGTCTCTTTCTCTAGGGGAATATTAGTGAATATATTGCTGTGTGGAATATCTGAGATTTTCCTGCCTATGTTCTCCTCTAGGACTTTTATGGTGTCATGACTTATATGTAAGACTTTTATACACCTTGCATTTATTTTTAGGTATGGTGTAAGTTAGTGGTCAAGTTTCATTTTTTTGCATTTAGGTGTCCAGATCTCCCAACACCATTTGTTGAAGAGTCTATTTTTACTCCATTTTATGCTCCTGTCCCCTTTGTTAAATATTAATTGACCATAGAGTGTTGGGTTTATTTTTGGGATCTCTATTCTATTCCATTGATCTATGTGTCTCTTCTTATGCCAGTACCAGGGTGTTTTGATTATAGTGGCCTTGTAATACATTTTGATATCAGTTATTGTGATCCTTCCTACTTTGTTCTTCTTTCTCAAAATTGCTGCAGCTATTCAGGGTCATTTATGGTTCCATATAAATTTCTGAAATGTTTGTTCTATATCTGTGAAATACATCATTGGTACATTAATAGATATCACGTTGAATCTATAAATCACTTTGTATAGTATGGAAATTTTCATGATGTTAATTCTTCCAATCCACGAAGAAGGTATACATGCTTCCATTTGTTTGTGTCTTCCTTAATTTCTTTCTTCAGTGTGTGTAGTTTTTTCAGTAAAGGTCCTTCACCTCCTTGGTTAGGTTTATTCCTAGGTGTTTTATTTTTGTTGTTGCTATAACAAATGGGATTATTTGTTTCCTGATTTCTGTTTCCGATTTTTCATTGTTGTAGTACAAAAATGCCTTGGATTTCTGAATGTTGACTTTGTATCCCACTGTTAAGCCAAATTAATTTATTAGGTTGAATAGTTTTTTGGTGGAGTCTACAGGATTTTTTATGTACACTATCATGTCATCTGCAGACAATGTCAGTTTTACTTCCTCCTTTCCAAATTGGATGCCTTTTATTTCTTTTTGTTGTCTGATTACTGTGGCTAGGACTTCCAATACTATGTTGAATAGAAGTGGTGAAAGTGGACATTCTTGTCTTGTTCCTCATCTTAGTGGAAAGGCTCTGAGTTTTTACCCATTGAGTATGATGTTGGCTATAGGTCTCTCATATATGGCCTTTATTATGTTGAGGAATGCTCCCTCTATTCCCACTTTGTTGAGTGTTTTTATCACCAATGGGTGCTGTACCTTATCAAATGTTTTTTCTGCATCTATTAATATGATCTTGTGATTTTTGTCTTTGCTTTTGTTTATGTGATGTATTATGTTTATTGTTTCTAAATATTATACCATTCTTGCATTCCAGGGATGAATCCAACTTAATCATGTGTATGATCTTTTTAAAGGATTGTTGAATCCGGTTTGCCAATATTTTTTTGAGGATTTTAGTGTCTATGTTCATTAGTGAAACTGGCCTGAAGCTTTCTTTCTTTGTTATGCCTTTATCTGGTTTTCCGATTAGGGTGATGTTGGCTTCATAAAAAGAGTTTGGGAATCTTCCATCTTCTTGAATTTTTTTGGAATAGTCTATGAAGGATAGGGGTTAGCTCTTCCTTAAATGCTTGGTACAATTCCTCTGTGGAACCTTGTGGTCCAGGGCTTTTGTGTGTCAAGATTTTTTCATTACTGCTTCAATTTCATCAGCTGTTATTGGTCTGTTTAGGCTTTCTGCTTCTTCTTAATTCTGTTTTAGCAGATTATATTTTTCTAGAAATCTATCCTTTTCACCTAGGTTTTCAAATTTCATGCCATATAGTTCTTCATAGTGATTTCTTACCCTCCTTTGTATTTCTGTGGCATCAGTTGTAATCTATCTTCTTTCATTTCTGATTATGTTTTTTGGGGTCCTCTTTTTTTCTTGATGAGTCTTTTTAAAGGCCTGTGGATTTTTTTGTTCCCCCAAAATACATATGCTGTTCCTCCAATAAATACAGCTTCTGTATTTATTGATCCTTAGAATTGTGTTTTTAGTCACTATATTGTTCCCATATCTGATCTTGATTATTTCCTTCCTTCTTCTTGCTCTGGGCTTTCTTTTTTGTTGTCCCTCCAAATCTTGTAGATGTAGGGTTAAGTTGTTTATTTGAAATATTTCCATCCCTTTTAGGTAGTCCTATACTGCTATGTACTTCCTTCTCAGGCCTACCTTTGCTCTGTCCTATAAGTTTTGGACTGTTGAGTGTTCATTTTCATTTGTTTTCAGAAACTTTTTGATTTCTTCCTTGATGTCGTTCTTAACCTATTCATTATTTAAAAGCATGCTATTCATTCTCTATGAATGTGAGTGTTTTTTGAGTTTTTTTCTTGAGGTTGTTTTATAGTTTTAGGCCTTTGTGGTCCGAGAAAATGCTTGGTATGATTTCAATATTCTTAAATATTGAGGCCTATTTTGTGTCCTATCTTGTGGTCTATCTTTGAAAATGTACAATGTGCATTTAAAAAGAATGTTTATTTGCTTCTTTGGGATGAAAGCTTTTATGTGTACCAGTTAAGTCCATTTTATATGAGCAGTTGTTCAATACCACAATATCCTTGGTGGTATTTTGTTTGGAAGTTCTATCTATTTTTGACAGCGGAGTATTAAAATCCCCTAATGTAAGTTTGTTGCTGTCTATATCTTTCTAGAATTCTTCCAAAATTTTCCTTATGTATTTGGGTGCTCCTATTTTGGGTACATATATGTTTATAATGTTTATGTCTTCATGTATTATTTCCTTGTGTATTATGAGGTGTCCTTCTGTGTCTCATTTTATGACCTTTGTTTTGAAATCTACTTTGTCTGTTATAAGCATTGCTACCCCAGTTTTTTTCTCCTGTTCATTTACTTGAAACATATTTTTTGCAACTTTGCTTTCAATATCTGTCAGTCTTTAATTCTGAGATGAGTCTCCTGCAGGCAGCATATGTGTGGGTCATGCTTTCTTATCCATTCAACTAACCTATGTCTTCTTTTGGAGCATTTAATCCATTAACATTTAAGATTATTATTTATAGGTACTTAGTCATTTCCCTGGTATTACCATGCTCCTCTCTCTCTTTCACTGTTTTTATTCCTCCTCTTAAAGCAGTCCCTTTAGTATCTCTTGCAGTGCTGGTTTGGTGAAAGTATTTTCATTTAGCCTTCTTTTGTCTGGGAAACTCATTCATCTTTCATTTGCCTCCTGCTGACTTTTAACCTGCTAAAGCAGATTTTGAAAGTCTTTCAGGATCAGGCAGGCAGAGGCAGGCTGGGCTCCATTTTTTTCCCCCTTTCCTGTGGTTCCCCAGGGATGACTAAGTCTGGGCCACAATAAGGACAGATGCCCAGTCTTCAGCCCATGCCCTCAGAGCAGTGTGTTGTCTGTACTGTTCACTCTGTGCACATGCTTCAGACCAGTGCTGATAAACCACTTTGTTTTGCAGCCCTTTGATCAGTCTGTGAGTTGCACTGAGTGGGAAAAAAATCATGCCCCTTCTTCCCACTTTGTTGGCTTGGGCATCGTGTGCATGAAGTCCCTGCAGGGCTGCTCAGTTCATGTATAGAAAGAAGTCTCTATGGACATTGTTACCTCCCTGAACCCCAGCTGCCCTCCTTTGATCAGTCCTTGAGGCACCCTGATTGGGAGCAAATCAAGACCCCACTCCTCCCTCTTCTGGCCCGGTAGCTGCATACAGGAGTGTGAGGTCCTTGCTCAGCGGCTGAGATCCTCTTTTGAGATATGTCCCCTTGAGTGTGGCCTGCCTGCTGTTCCTAACAAGTACCCAGATTCCCACACATACCAACTCTCTGACCAATCCAGAGACTATTTGGGTCATGGCCAGTTTCAGCCCATCTCTTCTCCCAGCTCCAGGTGTCACCTGGCTCCCCAATTTCTCTGGTACTATCCCAGCAGACCACTGCCATCCCAGCTGGGTCTGCCACCAGCTGTGTGTCTCTTAATGCCTATTTATGCCCACCCCCCCGCCCCCGTGACTTTTAACATCCAGGTCTCTCCTGGAGAGGGCCTGTGACTTCCCTGTTCTGGGAGAGGAGGGAGTAGTTAAGTCACAGTCACTGACCAAGCTGTCTTCCAGTGCTCCTGTGGCAGCCTCAGTCTCCTTCACAAGACCCAGGGACCTTCTTGTAGGCCTGCAAATCTCCTTACTGTCCTTTTTTAAGCATCTTCTCCAATGTTTGGCTTCCAAACTTCATATCAGCCCAGATTCTATTGGTTGTTCACTCTGTTCTTCAGAAGATCAGCTAGGTGTCCCAGTTGGGTGCTCAAGCAAGTGGGTTCAGCTCCTACCTACCTTGCTGTCATCTTCTCGACCAAAAAAACCTCAGATGTCTCCATTGTGAATATTTCTTCCCATCTGTGACTTGTCTTCTCATTCTCTTCAGGTGTTGAGTTTTATGTAGTTCTTTTCATAAAATTTTTAGGCTTTTAAATATAATTTCATTCATCCCACAATAGCCTATGAGGAAAATTCCATAGTTTATTTAATAGTTGCCTTTTGATTGGAAAGTCAGGCTATGGCAGACCATACCTTTGGGGAAGAGAGTGGTTGTTATATGAGCCTAAAGAAATCTTTGTATATCTCCAATTTACCCTTTATTTCGGTGTTAAGATAGAGTCTCAGAAGTGAAGTTATTCTATTGAATATCATAAATATATAAATATAAATCACTTGTAGTCATGTAGAAAGGCTACACATTATATTCTGATAAATAACTGCCATTCTTTTCTTTGAAAATCATTTTTCATATGTAGTTGGCAATCTGCATGTTTTTCTTGATTTTTATTAACATTTAACATAAACATTTTACCATGTCATTAACATTGATAAAAATAATTTTAATGGCTGTGTAATATTTCATTTAAAAAGTATCAGTATTTAATCATTTTAATTATTTAAGTATAGTTAGTTATTTGGATATGTCTATTAAGATTAATTTTCAGGTAAATTTTTGTACAAATACACCTTTCCTGATTTTCTCATTATATTCTTATAATCCTTTCCTAAGAGTATAGCAAAATAAATGATCAGAAATTAAGGATCTTAAAGCATGTTGCCAAGATTGTTTCTAGTGTGGTTTGGCATTGCATCCCATCACCAGGGTATGAGATGGCTGGATTCATCCTCCCTTTTTAGCGCTGAAGATGATAATCTGTTAATCATTGCTAAGTTTATAAGGGAAAACAGTATTTGATTTTAATTTGCATTTCTTTAAAGAGTCTTTTCTGAATAATTTCATGTTTATTAGTCATTTGCATTTCCTCTAGGAATTTTCTGTATGTAGTCATTGCCATTTTCTAAATTGTTGTTGTATGATTTTCCATGTGCTGTTAAAGACATTAAGCCTTTGTCAATGAAAGTTATTTTAAGAAACAGTATGTCAATTAGTTTTGAAGTCTTACATATTTTAGAGAGTTTGTTCTTCAAAGTTAAATTAAACAGATTGCTGTATTTCAGATATGAAGGATCTGTTTATGATGCAATTGTGGGCTTTGGAGAAGAAATTAAATTTTATTCTATAGATATTCAGTCTTGTAATTCCTTTTATCAAGGGTAGAAAACACAACCAGCTTTAAACACTAGAAAGAACAAACAAAGAGCCTGTGGAAAGTATCCTAGTAAGGTCAAGATAAAAAAAAGGGGCTGACCACTTAGCAACTTTCTGTGGGTGAGATTCCTATCCTAGACCTGAGGTAACTGGGAATAAGTGGAGTGAAGACACATTTAGCTGAGCCTGACCCATTGGTCAGGTTTGGTAACAGGGTTATTTTGGCTCCATAAAATTTCTTTATATTTATCTTTGTAATTTTCTAACCTCTTTTTAGGCTTGGGACATTTAAATTTGACCTTATAAAAATCTATCATTATTTGTGTGGTAATTTTCCATCCTTCTAAGCATGACAGTTCCATCCTGGGTAAGATAGTAAATAAGCACTCACCATTGCTTTACAAAAATGTAATTTAATATTGTATATATGGTTCTTTAAATCTACTGGAGTTAATTATGGTATATGTGTATTGTACAGATTTGAATTATTTTTCCCTGAGATTTAACAAATTGTTTAAAAGCAAAGGTAATTGACTGTCATCTGATGGGCCAAACTAGCAAATATTCATTTTAATTTTCTTGTCCATCTATTTTGTGGGATGCTTTACTTATGAAGTGTAATTGATTTGTTTATTCTCTCTAGATTAGCTTTGTGTAATTGTGGGTCAGAGAGAGGAAAGGGAAAACTAGATATTGAATCTGTAGTTGTTTTATTGGTCTTAAATATTTTCATCTGCTTTTTTTAATTAGAAAAATAATAGCAGGCTGTTTGAATATTTCTTCCTGTAAAGTTAGTTTTAGGAAACCAGTTTCTCCTCAATGATTCACACAGGGACTGGGCTGGAAGCTGTGTGGACTAGAACTGAATTCTTCAGTTTGAAAATAACTAGAGACCCACTTAATCTCTCCGAGAGGCCTCAGCCAGAGGAAGTCATGGAGCTGGCTTTGAGAATGAGAGGCAGCCCGTAGGAGGCCTACGATATATAAGAAAAAGTAGTTCTACATAGAAAAGTTTAGGAGCGAGAAACTTGACCTATGTGAGAACAGAAAAAAACTCACTGGACTTAAAACATGATATTAACAAAGAAGAGCACACATCATGCTTCATGATGGAACAACTCAAATTAAATGCAGTAAAACTTGAGAATGGTTCTCTGTGAGTAGAAGGTCCTGGCTAAACTCAAACTGACACTGAAAAAGAAAAGAATATTGCCCTGACTGGTGTAGCTCAGTGGATTGAGCGTGGGCCTGTGAACCAAGGGATCGCGGTTTGATTCCCAGTCAGGGCACATGCCTGGGTTGCAGGCCAGTTCCCAGCAGGGAATGCACAAGAGGCAACCATACACTGATATTTCTCTCCCTCTCTCCTTCCTTTACCCTCTAAAGATAAATAAATAAAATCTTTAAAAAAAAGAATATCTATTGTTTAATTTATATCTGTGACTGATTCATAGATAGATACAATGAATACAATTGAAAGACAAACATATAATTAGGAAAGTATTTCTCAATTATATGAAAAGTGTTAAATTGTTTAATATGTATAAAAAAACACTAAGAAAAATAGAGCACACACCAATAGAAAAATAGACAAGTAAAAATTGGACTGACAGACAGTCCAATCTTCCTAACAACCTAGTAAATAAAAATGGAAAAACTAAGAAGTACTTTTCCCTAACAGATTGACAAAAACAACTGTAATTCAGAGTGTGGGGAAATGGCTGATTCTCAAACATGGATCATAGAAGTGATAATAGTACAACTTCTCAAGAGGGCAGTGTGTCAGGCACCATCAACTTCAAAATATTCATACATGTCCATACTACTTTAGCATTTCCAAGAATTTTCACAGGAGAAAAATCAGAATTATTCATAAAGCTTCCTTTAATGTGTTAATGACTAATTTGAAACAACCTGAATTTCCATCAGTGGTGATGGTTTAATTGATGGTAAACTTATGCATAAGAATGTTATCCAACCATTACACTTCATGTTTTAAAGGGATAATGCTATAGGAAAATGTTTATAATATAAAATTAAATTAGGACAAAAACAATTTATATGCAACACAAGTCCCATGCATAATCATGTGTGCATGTATGTGTGTGTGTTTATGTGTCAAATGGATGTAACATGAACATGTATTTGCATCCAGAATGTGAGTGTATATGTTGGAAAGTATGAGGGTTGGTATGGATGTCAGTGATTGTGCTGATGGGTTTGGCAATCATGAGAAATGGAGGTGTGTGTGTGTGTTTGGGGTGTGTATATGTTTCTGGATGTGTATCAGTGTTTGTGCATGTTTGCATATGCCAACAAATATTCAAAGATGGAAATATACAAAGCCAATATATTGAACTGATCATCATAGCTATAAGTGGATAGACAGGATTAATTTTCTTATTTACATTTTTCTCCCATGAATGTATTCCCATGTATTTGTGTGTATCAGTGTATTTCAGTGCACTTGGAGAAAGATGGTTGCAATTACTTAAAATAACAATATTTTTAGTAATTATAAAGAAGTATCTCTAAGTATTATAAATAACCCCTTAATCCATTAAATATGTAACATATTCAACTCAGTTTAGATGAAAGTATAAACTAGATGAATTTTAAGAGCATAAAATATACTGGCAATAATTTGTATATGTTTTTACTGTATCATAGAAACATTTCATGGGAAGTATTAATTTAAACTAAATAATGTTAGTGTGAGTGATACTGTTTTCTCTGTGTACCTTTTTATGTATTTTAAACACATAAAATATCTTGTTGATGAAAGCTTTTGTTTAACTACTTTTGTTTAACTAGTGAATTGTAAATTATACAGTTGCATAATGTATTTTTGATGCAAAAGAAATGCTTTATGTCTCTATGTGAAATAAAAGTATTTCAGATATCTAAAAAAATGCTGCTTTTGGGGAAGTGATTTGAAGGGTTGGTCAGGATTTATTTAACACCTCACTCAGGAAACAGCAGAAAAGATAAGAGGGTAATCTACTTTAGGCCAGTGACTAGCTCACATTATGCCCTAAGATTTTAATGGGTATTCTGGAAAAACACATAAATTAAAGGTAATTCAGTCAAATAAGTTTGGGAAAAACTTTCTCTAATATTCTCTTGTTGATTTTTAGTTCATATCAGCACTCTAAGTTCCCTCAGAAGGAAACTTGTTTAGGTCTGTTTAAATCAGCATTTACCACATAAATCTGTGGAATTCTTTTTGTTTTTCATGGATTACCCATTGAACATGTCATGAAAGTAGAGTTCTATAATTTGATAAATTATGTACTTTGTTCTTTAGTTAAAACACAGTAACAGATCTATTTTCAGGTTGAAATAGTTGTTTCCAAAGGTTTTTCATGGTTAATTCATTCAGACCACCCTAAAAATAAGAACAAAATAAATAGTCAATGGGGTGAAGGCATCAAAATTTATTTCTCAGCACGTGATATATAAATGGCATGGTTGATGATTTGCATAAAGTGCTTAAATAACCCTTTTGCAGGCAATAAATATATGCACATTAGGAAAATGTGTTTATAGTCTTTCTAGCTTTTTTATTGCTGTAGTTTTGTTTCTTCTTAGATGATTATGTACATATTAGTCAGAGATACAAATCATATTAGATAGTGCTCAGAATCCACTGTTAAGTTCTTGATAAACAACCCAATTAAAAATGAACTTCAATTTATTTAAACCTAACATTGATGGAGAATAAGGACAGATAAATTTCCTGTTATTAAGAGCCACTGTTAGATACATAGGACCAATACCAGCACTTTAAAATTCTCAAACCATTTTCAACATTGAGATCATAAAAAAGTAACTCCCTCCCAAACTTGCTAAGACTCCCAAAATGGGGCTTCATTCACCTTCTTATCCTGCTGGTCCCCAAATATTCAGAAGAATTTCTCTTATGACCTCTCCATCCAAATATGTGCAAAAAACTGAAAAACTGAGCAAACTATTTTTATGTGGCCAATATTATCCTAATTCCAAAAACAGGTAAAGATACAACAAAGAAAGAAAATTATAGGCCAATATCTTTCATGAACATAGATGTTAAAATCCTCAACAAAATATTAGCAAACTGGATCCAGCAATACATCAAAAATATCATACACTCTGATCAAGTGAGATTTATTCCAAGGATGCAAGGACAGATTTGATTCTCAAGTCAATAAATGTGATGCATCACATAAGCAAAATGAAAGACAAAAAAATCACATGATCACATCAATAGATTCAGAAAAAGCATTTGATAAAATTCAGCACCAGTTTATGATAAAAGCACTTAGCAAAGTGGGAGCAAAGGGAGCATACCTCAATACAGTAAAGGCCATATATGAGAAACCTACAGCCAGCATCATATTCAATGGGCAGAAACTAAAATTGTTTCTATTAAGATTGGGAACAAGATGGGTGTTCACTTTTATTCAACATAGTAGTGGAAGTTCTAGCCACAATGATCAGACAGCAAGAAGAAATAAAAGGCATCCAAATTGGAAAGGAGGAAATAAAACTGTCATTATTCACAGATGATGTGGTATTACATAGTAAACCCTATAGGCTCCACCAAAAACTACTCCACTAATACATGAATTTGGCAAAATAGCAAGATACAAAATCAATATTCAGAAACCAGTCACATTTTTACACACCAATAATGAACAATCAGAAAAAGAAACTAAGAAAACAATCCCATTTACTGTTGAAGACAGAAAATAAAGTACCTAGGAATAAATTTAACCAAGGAGGTAAAAGACTTGTGCTCAAAAAACTTTGGGACACTGAAGAAAGAAATTGAGGAAGATACAAGTAAGTGGACATATATACGGTGTTCATGGATTGGAAAAATTAACATCATTAAAATGTCCATACCACCCAAAGCAATCTAGAGATGCAATGCAATTCCTATCAAGATATCAATGGCATATTTCACAGAATGAGAACAAATATTCCAAAAATTTATATGGAACAAAAATGACTTTGAATAGCTGCAGCAATCTTGAGAAAGAATAACAAAGTAGGAGAGACACAATAACTAATATCAAACTATACTACAAGGCCATGGTAATCAAAACAGTCTGGTACTGGCATAAGAACAGACACACAGATGAATGGAACAAAATAGAGAGCTCAGAAATAAATCCATGTCTTTATGGTCAATATTTGATGAAGGAGACAAGAGCACACAATAGAATAAAGACAATCTCTTCAAGAAATGGTGTTTGGAGAACTGAAGGTACATGCAAAAAATTGAAACTAGACCACAATCTTAGACCATACACAAAAATAAACTCAAGATGGATAAAAGACTTAAATATAAATTGTGGCATCATAAGAATCCTCGGAGAAAGCATAGGCAGTCAAATTTCAGGTATCTCACCTAGCAATATTTTTGTCAATATACCCTCTAGCACAAGGAAAATAAATGAAAAAACAAACAAACAAATGAGACCACATCAAATTTAATTTTTTTTGCACAGCTAAAGTAATCATCATCAAAACGATAAGGGTACCACTTGCATGTGAGAACCTATTTGACAACTATACATCAGACATGGGTGTAATTTCCAAAATATATAAAGAAGTCATATGACTCAATACAAGGAAGACAAACAATCCAATTAAAAAATGGGCAAAGGACCTGGATAGAAACTTCTCCAAGCAGGACACAGAGATGGCCTATACACATATTAAAAAATGCCCAGTATCACTAACCATCAGAGATATGCAAATTAAAACCACAGTGAGATATCACCTCACACCTTCCAAAATGGCTATCATGAATAAGTTAGCAAACAATTGCTGGAGATGCAGAGAAAGTTGAACCCTAGTGCACTATTGGTGGAAATACAGACCTGGTGCAGCTACTGTGGAAAACAGTATGGAATGTTCTTGGAAAACTAAACATGAAACTGCTTTTTGACCCAGCAATTCCACTGTTGGGAATATATCCAAAAAATCCTGAAACACCAATTCAAAAGAATTTATGCACCCCTATGTTCATAGCAGACCTGTTTATAATAGCCAAGAATTGGAAACAGCCTAAACTGCCCATCAGTAGATGAGTGGATTTTAAAACTGTGGTACATTTACACATTGGAATACTATGCAGCAGAAAGAAAGAAGGAATTCCTACCTTTTGCGACAGTATGGATGGAACTGGAGGCTATTATGCTAAGTGAAATAAGCCAGTTGATGAAAGACAAATACCATATGACCTCACTTATATGAAGAAGCTAATGAGTAAAATAATGAGCAAAATAACCATGGAGAGAATCATGGAACAGATTGACAGCTATATGATGGGAGAGGGGGCATAGGGGACTAGTTGAAAGAAGGTGAAGGGATTAATCAAAGAACATATATGAAGGACCCATGGACACGGACAATGGTGTGGTGATTGACTATGGAAGTAGGGTGTGGTTTGGGTGGAGGGGAGAAAAGTGGGAACAATTGGGACAATTGTGATAGCATAAACATTAAAATATTTGAAATAATAAAATAAATAAAAATGAAGTCTATAAAAATGGGTGTGTGTAATACAACAAGCTGAAAACCTCCTATAGCCTTCATGGGAGAAATATATAATTTGATTTGTATTTGTTTAAAATTATTATGTGTTTATAGGCCTTTAACTACATGTAAGTCAGAGTCACATTGGCTGAAGTTTGAAAATAAGTACAGCCACTTAAAAAGGTTTTGTTAACCAGTGTTAAAAGTTTTAAATTTGTCTCTAGATGTTTTAATATTCTCTATTACTTTTCATTGTTCTTCTTTGGGGTAGATTATTTCAGTTCATTTAGTGCATTGATTTTATTTTCTTGTACTTGACAGTGATTTTTTATAAAAAGTTTCCAAGGGATTTTATTTTTCATATTTGTATTAGTTTGTTTTTGTTCTTGTCACTTTGTGTCTGGTTCTTCTGTGAGTTTTTAAAATTATAATGTGATTTCCTCTTTTTCTGATTCTCAGTTTGGAGGTTTTCCTTAATTGTCTGGTGGTCTTTACTTGTGTGTACCTGTGTAAGACTAAGGCAGTAAAAGCTTATTAGATGTCAAGGGCAGCCTTCCCAGTTGGGGCCTCACTGTGAACACTTGTATGGCTCTCTGGCCTCCCACATTCACTATTTGTAGAGGTTTTGTTTGGAGTTTGATTCCTCATGAGTACTTCTGCCTGCTGGGCCCAGATGGAGTGAAGGAGAGAACTTCTTACACATTCCAAAGGTTACTCTAGATCTTGATTCAGTACTGCATCCTGACCTGTACCATGTCCCCATCCTTGCTTTCTGAGGCCTTTGGGTCACATTTTTCCTGAAACTGTCTTCCTGTGGTTGCAGGATAGTCTCTGGATGCATACTTGACACAAGTGGATTCTTGAGGGTCTCACTGATGCTTACGTGACTCTTAGTTCTTAATGAGATTACATATTCTTTAATATAGTAGTTTCAAGAGGGCCCAACATAAATGCATATGTTTTAATTTGCCAAGTTCATCCAGAAATCTTCAGTATATCTTTTGTGCATATACAAAATGTATAGACATTTTGTATATGCACAAAAGTTCATAGACATATTGTGATTGGACAGTCAAATACTTCTTGGCTCTTTGGAACTTCTTGACTTTGTTTGACTGCACCCAGCTCTGCAGGCAGTCTTTTTTTAGTTGTTATTCTATTACAGTTGTCCCAGATTTTCCCCTTTTGCCCTTTTCCACCCTCCCACCCCCTGCTCACACAGTCAATCCCCACACCATCGTCCATGTCTATGGGTCATCCATACATGTTCCTTGACTAGTCCCTTCCCCTTCTTTCCACCATTATCCCCTTACTCCCTTCTCTGGCCATTGTCAGTCTGTTCCATGTTTCTATGCCTTTAGTTCTATTTCACTCATTAGTTTATTTTGTTCATTAGATTCCTCTTATAAGTGAGAGCATATGTTATTTGTCTTTCACCGACTGGTTTATTTCACTTAGCATGATATTCTCCAGTTCCATCCATACATTTGCACAATGTAATACTACACAGCAGAAAGAATGATGGAGGTACAGCCTTGCCTCATGTCCTCAACAGTAGCTGTAGCTTCTGCTGGAGAAGTTGTTGCTGCAGGTGCCACAACCTCACTCCTCACTTCCCCTGTCTTCACTCATACTATCTTCTTGGCGAGGCTGTGCCTGCTGGTCCTTTCACCAGTTGCCCCTTCCCAATCTTCACACTGTGCTTTAGTCCTCCCTTCTGTGCATCTTACTGGTGCATAATAGTCTATATATATTTAAGTTTTGTCATCATATTTATTTTTATTACCTTTTTCACTTCACAAAAAAATCTATCTAGGGCTGATTTCTGTCTCTTCTACGATCTACTTTAACCCACTGCACCTAGTGCTTAAGTAGTGCTTCAAAATTACTTAATGATTTGATTTAGTGAATTATCCAACAACTCTGGGCTACGTTCTCAGTCATAATTTGGATATTTTATAAAAGTTTCTAAAATGTAATAATGATAAACTATTTTCATACTTAGGATGTTACTTCACTGTTACATTATGGAGTTTGGCTGAGGGGCAGTGTTGGGCCCAAGTGTGTGTTCATGGTCCAGGACATTCTGTCTATTACCTGGAGGGATACTTGACATCAGGACTCCATTAATGTTTTCAGATTTGCTGGACATTCTTAACTGATGGAATTCTTGCTTTAGATGTAAATTGTCCTAATTTAGATTATTGAGATCTTCTTGGCTTCCTGTGTGTCAGAGGCTGATGCATATTTGCATCATCAGTGATTTTGGTCCCTACATACCCAACATTAAGTGAAGAGGTAAAAATGTGCTATTAGAGCTTCCTGTTCAGTCCAACGGAGGTACAGGTAAGGAGCTAGGGTGACTCATCCCTGGAACCTGGGGCACAGAGCAGGAAATAGAAACCAACTGTAGAAAGGCACATACAAACTGAACCACACAGCCTTTCATGGAAATGCTATAGATTCAGTCACTATTACTTACCTGAAAGTTTTCTATCTATTCATTCATGAAACTTGCCTCTGATTTATTATGTGTGTGTGTCTGTTCAGCTTTAAGAATTAGAATGACAGTTCATTCATTGAATGAGTCCACATAAATTCTGCCCATTTGTTCTATGCTGTATTCTTCATGTGTCTGGAAGATTTCCGACTAAAGATTATCAGGCTCACAGGGAGGTGAGGCAGGCAGTCATGTCCATTCTTCAATTGTAAAAGTTTGAGGTTCTAATCTAAGGCCAAGGCTGGAAAGATGATGGTGGGTCTGAGATATATTTCACAGTGCAGTCAGTAAGATATATATCCTGGCTGATGATTGGTTGAGGGAGATAAGAAGAAAAGCATGTGTTAGAGATAACTTCCAGATTTTGAGTTTGGGTGACTGGCTTGTGTCATTTGTTTGCCTGTGTGAATAACATAAGGTGGGCCTTACCTTGCCTGCTCTGGGAGACAGATGAGCAGTGGTAAAGGGTCAGATCAACCTGAGGTTACCACGAGGTGCCCATGGAGATGTCTAGACAGACAGGCTTGGTGGAAAATGTGATCCTCATTTATGGAGCTCTGGAGAGAGGACTCTGCTGGAGTTATAGAGAGGGGATATCAGCACTTTCGTACTTCATGAAAACGTTGTTGTTGTTAACAGCCTTCATATACAGGAAAACCACAGTACTCCAGGCACTTGGCAGAATCAGAGAGGTTCTGTACCTTGTGTACTTAGAAGAAAATGAGTTATCTAAGTATGGGAAAATTTGCATAAACATGTTATTTTCAAACTTTTAGAATATAATTTTTGGGGTGAGTTCATTAGTTTGATGTATGTGGTTGATATGAACTACTTTAAGTAGCTTTCTTTCTGAGACTGCTTTTTCCTGTCTTAAATTCTCAGGCTAATGCATATCATCAGGGTCACAGGGTCACAAAGCTCAGGAGAAAATACCATTTAGTATTAAGACCAGGGAAAAAAACATACTCCTTTAAAACACTGGAATAACCTTCACAGTTGATCTTATAATTGATCATTTTTAAGTTTCTCCTCTGATTTTAGAAAATTCAGATGAGTCAGGTGTGTATGGCATTAAATACAGGATAGTAGAGAGTTCTGACCAAGATGTAGGCACATGTAGAAACACTTTGCTTCCTCACACAACCAAAAGAAGTATAACAACCAATCTAAAAATGATAAATAGCCAGAAGTGCCAGAAAATCAGGCTGCATGGAATTCTGATAACCAAGGAGTTAAAGAAATATTCACCCAAACCGACAGCACTGCAATGCAGCAAACAGGGTTGCCTCACTTAGGTGAATGCCCAAGGCCCCACCACCTTGCAACATAACAGGTGCACGGAGACAAAGAACTCAAATGAAAGAACATATCAAAACTCCAGAAACAGAGCTAAGCCACAAGGAGATAGTCAACCTATATGATGCAGAGTTCAAAACACTGGTAATCAGGGTGCTCACAGAACTTATTGAGCTTGGTTGCAAAATGAAGGAACAAATTAAGGCTACCGAAGGTGAAATAATGCAAGATATACAGGGAACCAAGAGTGAAAGAAAGGAAACCTGGACTCAAATCAATGATTTGGAACAAAAGGAAGAAATAAACATCCAACCAGAACAGAATGAAGAAACAAGAACTCAAAAAAAAAAATAGGAGAGGCTCAGGAAACTCTGGGATAACTTTAAATGCCATAACATAAGAATCATAGGGGTGCTAAAAGGAGAAGAATAAGACCAAGAAGTTGAAAACTTATTGGAACAAATAATAAAGGAAAACTTCTCCAATCAGTGAAGGAAATAAACTTCTAGGAAGTCCAGCAAGCCCAGAAAGTCCCAAAGATATTGGACCTAAAGAGGAACACACCAAGGCACATCATCATTATGTTACTCAAGATTAAAGATAAAGAGAGAATCATAAAAGCAGCAAGAGGAAAGGAGAGAGTTACTTATAAAGGAATGCTCATAAGACTTCCAGCTGATTTCTCAAAAGAAACCTTACATGCAAAAGGGGGCTAGAAAGAAGTCATGAAAAGCCATGACCTACATCCAAGATTACTCTGTCCAGCATAGCTAACATTTAGAATGAAAGGGCAGATAAAGTGCTTCCCAGAGAAGGTAAAGTTAAAGGACTTCATCATTACCAAGCCCTTATTAATAAAATGTTAAGGAGACTTGTCTAAGAAAAAGAAGATCAAAAGCTACGAATAGTAAAATGACAACAAGTTCGTAACTATCAACAACTGAACCTAAAAAAATGAAAACAAAAATTAATCAAACAACTAGAATGGGAACAGAATGAAAGAAATGAACATCACATGAAGGGTTTTCAGTGGGGAGGAGGGAAAATGGGGGGAAGGTACAGGGAATAAGAAGCCTAATTGGTAAAATAGACAGGGAGAGATTAAGAATGGTATAGGAAACACAGAAGTCAAAGAACTTATATGTATAACCTGTGAACATGAACTAAGCAGCAGGGGATGCTGGAAGGTTGGGGTGTGTGGGGCAGAGGGGGGATAAAGGAAAAAAATGGGAAAACTGTAATAGCATAATCAATAAAATATACTTAAAATATTTTACATATTTTTCAACCATAAATGTGTATTTATTAATATAAATTATATGTAATCTATGATACATTGTGTATAATATATAAACTATAAATATAAAAACCAAAAAATACAGGATAGTATAGTAGACATAGCCCACTGGCATTATCTTATTGTCTACTCTGTTCCCTCTAAATGTCAATGTTATCTATTTTATTGAATATATTTCTGTGAGCAACAGTAAACGTCGAGTGAGGTAAAATGTTTTTAAGTGGATACAAATGTCATCATATAATTCTTTTTCACAGATATGTATTCTTCATTTGCGAGCAGCTTGGAATCACAAGGTTGACTTATTTCAAATTTTAATTTGTAGTATTTATCAAGTCAAAATAACGTTAAACAGAAATTTACAACATATAAGAGTCATTGTGGAAGATTGTAACATGGTGTTTACTGGACAAGTGGTCTAATGATACCACTGCAGAAACAAAGATCTCATTGTATAATCATTACCCATTTAACGTGTGTTGTTTCAGGCAAACTTTGAAAATTATGTGGGATATCATATGTTATATGAAAAGAATTATTTTTTAAAAATACTTTGCCTCTGAATTTTCATACATTTTCTAGGTCTTTTTAAATTGTAATAATGGAGAAGTTAAATAGTTCCAAAATGAAATCTTCTGTTTTAACCTTTTACCCACAAATTCCACTCGTAAGGAATAAACACTTTTAATAATTTCTTAAGTAAACATGTAGAAGTTTTCTGTGAACATCCAAACATAGCATACAGGTGTGTGTGAGAGTGTGAATGTGAATGTGTTTGTGCATGAGTGCATGAGCATGTGTGGTGTATGAATATGTTGAGTATGAGAGTGTAGTGTGAGTCTGTGTGTGTGAGGAGTTGTGTGAGCGTGTTTGAGTGTGTGTTTCACCGGTCAATAGTTTACATTTTCCTCTTACTGCCTGATTACAGGGCCCCTTGGATTCTTCTTTCTGAGTGTATAATACTCCATTAAAATTGTGTGTCATTCACTCAGCATTTCTTGAGCACCTACTCTAGGCCACAAGCTGCTCTGGGTGCACATATGGCCCCTTCCCTCATGGACCCTCACTCCAGAGGTGAGAGACAAACAAGTCACGTAAAATAAATATCTATTTTGGAAATTGCCTTAGAGTAATCAAATAGACAATGCAAATATTCAATGACCAGGGCGATGTACTTGTTTGGGGTGAGTTTCTCTGAAGAGACCTAGATGAGTGAAGGCAAGTGACCAGATACCAGACAAGGTCAGAGCCTCTTCTTCATACTGTACCATAAATGCTGAAGAATCACTCCTCAGTTTATTCATCCATTTCAATGACTGGTGAGAGGTTTCCT
This sequence comes from Trachops cirrhosus, assembly GCA_028533065.1. Classification (NCBI taxonomy): domain Eukaryota; kingdom Metazoa; phylum Chordata; class Mammalia; order Chiroptera; family Phyllostomidae; genus Trachops; species Trachops cirrhosus. The sequence continues at coordinate 62,187,731 of CM052544.1, forward strand.
TCAGGTTGTTAATTTGCTGTTAGGAAAACAAAAACATTTTTACACAAGTCTCCTGGTACACATGTGCAAAAATTTCTCTAAGGAATATTCCTACAAATAAAAAATCAGGGTCATAGGATATTTATGTCTTTCTTAATATATTTCTAATTGTTTCCAACATGTATAAATTTACATTACCATCAGCAGCTTGGAAGAGGTCTTGTGTTTTATAGTTTTGCCAGTACTCTCTAATGTGAAGTTGAAGATTTTTTCCTTAAGTTTGATTAGTCCTAATGGATGTGACCTGAAATAATCCCCTCAACTTGCATGAGGCCTCTAACCCTTGCTGTGCATCTGACATCTTATCTTCATCCAGTCTTCTGTTGGCCCCTTTCTTTTTGGGTCCCATAGCTACTGGTGTTTCATTCTTCTCTCTGTTTTTTCTTTCTCCCTATATTCCTCTCTGTTTCTCTATTTCTATCTTTCTCTGTGTTCTCTCTCTTTTTGTCTTTCTCTGTTTCTTTCTGTCTTTGTGCTCTCTCTGCCTCTGTCTCTCTCCCTCTCTGTCATTTCTCTGTCTTTTTCTGTGTCTCTCTGTGTTCTATGTCTCTCTCCCTCTCTATCTCTGCCTCTGTGTCTCCTCTCCCTGACTCCTTCTTTTTCTCCCTCTCTGTCTCTCTCTCCTTCTCTTTCTCTGTCTCTTTGTCTTCTCCCTCCCTCCCTCTCCCTCCCTCTTTCTGTTTGTCTGTTTCTCTCTTCCTCTCTTTCTCTGACTCTCTTTGTCTCTGTCTCTCACTCTCTCTGTCTGCCTGTCTGTTTGTCTCTCTCTCCCTCTCTCTATCTACCTCTTTCTGTCTCTGCCTGTCTTGCTCTTTTTTCTGTCTCTCTTCTTCTCTCTCTTTCTTTCTCTCTCTCTCTGTCTCCCTCTCTCTCTCACTGTCTCTCTGTCTCTGTGTTCTCTCTCTGAATCCCTCTCTTCCCCTCTCTCTGTTTCCCTCTACCTGTCTCCTTCTTGCTCTCTTTTGTTTCCCTCCCTCTGCTTCCCTCTTTCTCTCTCTCCCTCTCTCTCTCCACCTGTCTATCTGTCTCTTTGTCTTTCTCTCTCCTTTCCTATCTCTGACTTTCCCTGTCTCTGTGTTCTCTCTCTCTCTTTCTCTTTTCCTTTGTCTGTTTATTGCTCTGTTCCTCTCCCTCTGTTCTATTCCTGACCTCCCCCTTTTTGTCTAACTGTTGCCCTCAAATAGCACAGCTCTCAAAATTTTGTTAATTTTGCTGTGTCATTGTGTACATTGCCAGGGAGCATATGACAGATATCATCTCCATGCTTGGTTTTCTAAGAAAAGTCAGGGAAAGGACAGAGCACTGACTCAGGTGATATGTGTAGTTGACACTTGGTCCAACAGGAGAATTGATTCATGGAGTTGTAGACTTAAGGAAAGGTAGCAATTTATAAGAATAAAATAAATGCAGTTAGTGGTAGGTTCTGAGAAGAAAAGAAGGAAAAAGTAACATCAATGCCTGGGCCAGATACTGAGTTAATCTTTAAAGTATTATCTTAAATTATAAGATATGCCCCAGGGAGGTGGGTAAGTTGGTTGAGCATCATCCTATGAACCAAAAGGTTGCTGGTTCTATTCCCAGTCAGGGTATGTACCTAGGCTGTGAGTTATAATACCCAGTCAGGGTGTGTGAGAGAGAAGCAATTGATGTTTTTCTCTCACATTTATGTTACTACCTCTCTCTCTCTCTCTCTCCTTTCTTCTATCTCTAAAATCAATGAACATGCCTTAAGGTGAGAATAATTTTAAAAATACAAAAAAAATTATAAGACATGACAGGGGTATGGAAAGAGCCCACAGGAAAAGGACTTAGGGTAGAGCATGGATACATTTCATAGGACCTGTACCTACGAGGGTGAAATCCCAGAAAGGCTCATGGATGTCATCAGTAATGTCACAGGATAGCAGAGGGGCAGCTTTTGTTTTGTGGTGTCCTCTTAGTGAATATAAAGGTGATAGATATTTTTGTTGAGAATGTAGCAAAAATTTACATTGACCTAAAATTGTCTTGCATTGTTTAGTTATTTGGGATTATAACTGTGTTCTAGAAATAACTGTAACTTGCACATGCATTTTTTATCTACTCCTATGAATTATTTGAGTTATCACTTATGCTAGGCTCTGTTGCTGGAGGGACTTTCTGTTGAATCCTCACCACAGCCCTGTAGGTTGTGATATGTATGATCACCTCCATTTCACAGATATACTGAGATCCACAAAGGCCATGACTTTCCTCAAGATTGTAACTTATAAATGTCTGATCCAGGCTTGAACCCTGTGTTCTCCAGACTCAAAGGCTGTGCCCTTTCCCAGCACAAGTCACTGGAGCATGGCAAACTGTTTGCATGCGAATGTTGTGTGCAGCTAGCAGGGTGGTGAGGGATATAAAAATGTCTGGAAGCCTGAGACACAATGGCTGAAGCATGCTGGTTTAAGCAGGACAATAGTGAGTGGATGGGGCTGGTGTGCGTGTCCATAGATAAGTCTGGAAACACATTCTGTGGCCCATAGATAGAACAGTCTAGGTAATTCCCAGGAAGATACAGGTTTCTAGAGACCTGAGTTTGCAGACATAGAAATGTCTGAACTTTGGAGTTTATTGAATGCAAGAACATGAGCTTTTAAACCAGTTCAGGAGGTAAATGATAGCAATCATAGTGTCTTGAGCAGGACAATTAAAAAAAGGAAATTATATTTTTGGATAATTAATCTTTCAGTACTAAGGAGAATAGATGAAAATAGAAAGAATGGAGCCTAGAAATTAATTAGGCAGTTAGTAAAGTGATGCAACTTTCAAGCATGAGTAAAGGAGAGCCTAGTCCAGGGAGATGATCTTGAAGGTGGAAAGGGGACAGCTAAGTCTTTATATAAATGCAAGAGGTTTAAATGTTTTGAACTGCTTGTTAAGTATGTTCTCATACTGTGACTGTCACCCAGAGCTTTACCCTGTGATACCTTTTCCAAGTGCTCAACAAGATATTGTCTCATAATACCTGCATGTTTCTCCAACAGCTGGGCCACAAGTTCCTTGATGGCAAACACTTGGCTGTTTCTTTGTATCACAGTGGCTAGCAATCTGCCCCTAAAATAGTACGTGCCATGCTTGAATAGCAGGAGTCATAATAATAATAACAGCACTTATGAAATACTTTATAGCTTACAAAGCTGTGTACCTCTGAAATGTATCATGAATTCATTTACTTATTTATCCCCCCACTGCTTCCATAATTGCATTTATTCCCAACTTCTCCGCTGGTGTTCATATCCTTCCAAGTCATTTCCACACAGCAGCAAGAGTGATACTTTTCTAACACAAATTTGATGACTTCACTTAGAAATTTAAAATGCTTCCTACTTATCCCCATCACACCTGCACAGGTAAGATCCTGCATATTATTGTATGAGCCTATCACATACCTCTTTCCTAGACTCATGCCCCGTTTCCTTGAAAACTCAGAGTTCTTTTATGCTGTTCCCATTTACCTAAGCTGAGAGGGTTTGTACAACAACAGCATTTATTATGCTCACATACCTATAACTTGGGCAGGGCTTAGCCAGGGCTGCTTGTGTCTTCAGGTTCTGTCCATAGTCTGGAAGCTGGAGTCACCTGAATGCACATTACTCATGTTTCTGGTGGTTGATGCTGGCCTATTATCTGAGAATTTAGTGAGACTATTTGTGCGGACACCTTTGTGTGGCCTCCATGTGTGAGAAGCCTGGGCTTCTTTGCAAATGGAGGCTATGCTTCCAAAAAGAGCTAGAATGGTGCTCTCACTCTCCTAAAGTAGCGTCAGTTGTTGGGCAGCATCACATTTATATTTTCTTAATCAAAAACAAGTACTGGACCAGGCCATAAGAAAGGGGAAGAGACATTAGATGCCTCCATTTGATGCGACAGTGCCAAAGAATTTGTCCACGTGTTTTAAATCCATCCCTTGCATCTGCACTTTTATGCCTGCCCTCTCTCTCTTGACTATGAGATTCTGTCTTTTTTCTTTGCTATCTTTTTCTTACATTTCAAGTTTCAGTTTAACTAGCAGTTCACATGTCTTCTTATCCTCTAAATCTAAATTAGGTCCTTTAGTTAGACTTTCACAACACTGTGCTCACAATCAAACAGATTTATTTATTTATTAAATAAAAGACATTTTATCTAATGTTTGTCTTCCCAGCCACCATCAGTCCATCGACTCTCAGAGACCAAGTACTGCTTCTGTATTGGTCACTATTGTTACCCTAGGCTTGACCACCAACCTGTGCATAATAGGTTTTCAGTAAATATTTGTGGAATCAGTGCACCATGGAAGAGGTACTTTTTTTGGATAAGTCCCTTCTTTGGAGGAATCTTGAATATTTCTAACCTGTGTGGAACTTTAATTTTCACTCATTAACCCTAAAGTACATGTATATTTTTAAGGCATAGATAATGTTATTTTGGAAAAAATATTCTTTATTTCTCAAAGCATTTAATCTTTTACTTACCTTAATTATAGTAAGCATTAAAAACTCTCTCATACTATGCTATTCCCCTAAAAATAAGTTTTTTTTATTTCCAGGAACTATATACCCTCTAGGCAAAGGATGCTTTCAAAGTTTTAAAGCACAAGATTGTCCCTGGAGTGAGAAAGCTGTTAATACTTAGAGTTGGAAAACATGTTTCTGTTGTTGTTTTTAAATATTCTTCCTCTATTTGCTCTATCCTTTGGAGTTAGGGCAGTTTATCATCCCTATTATCTCTCCTTTCTTAATTCAAACTTTATGCCAAAGTTTAGTCCTTCCAAAATCTCAGTGAACTCATATTTTGGTGAAATCAAACCTTTTTTCTTAACATGTGGGAGAATCTGAAACAGATAGGAGATGCCCTCCCCGATGCCTTCAGAAGGTTTAGCTGTTTCTAAGGGCATAGTTTTGCTTGTAGAGAACTGTAGTAATGTGCATAAACTTAAGAGCTGCTCACTTTTACTTCCTCTCGTGACTGATCACAGTGGTTCTGTTGGACAGATAGATAATGCTGATCATGGGATGAATATTTGTGTTTTATATTTTGTTTATTCAAGAAATTGGCCCATCTGCACAGGGATGAGATTCAGCTATGTCAACAAGACAGCTGATTCCTGCCTGGAATGGCCCTTGCATATAGCACTTAATCATGTGGAACACAGGGACAGTGTTCTTGGCTCCAGCTATTCTAAGGATGAGGTCACTTTAGACTCACTGAGGACATGACCTCTCTGCTCTTCAAGCAAGTTCATTCACCCTTCTCAACCCCTTTCCTCACCTGTAAAATGAATATTATCCCAGCTTTACAGGCTTGTTGTGATAATCATCTGAGCTAATGTACTAAGGAGATTAACATGGTGCCTGGCATAATATATGTTAGCTCTTGGTGAGCTGTTTACATGGAATATCAGTACTTTTCCTGAAAGCAGTTTTTGCATAGTAAAAACAAGTCCACATTGATTTTTGTCTTCAGGTGTGTGGATGGAAGGTAGATTCTGAAATGTCAAAGGGAAAATCTGCTAAGTGCTTTTCCAACAGTGACCCAAATTGTCACTCCAGTTGTTCCTCATTCTGAATTTCTTAGAATATAATTATCCAGAGGTGCCTACAAAATTACTAACCTTTGCCAAGTATGTGATAAACTGAGATTTTTTATGTATGTTTGGGCATTGGACTCCTCATTAGGGCCTACTTGTGTGTATGTGGGGGTGGGGGAGTGGAATACTTGGGAAGTAAACCCAGGGTATAGAAAACAGTGAAATATAGCTGGTGTGGTTTCCATTGTGACATCAATTGGGCTTTCATCTATGTTTCCCCCCCCTACCAGCCTGCATAATTCTATCACTTAAGCTCAGAAAACGTGCCCAAAACTTTACCAGGTGTTGTTTCTGCCATGTTGAATGAGACATATAAAGACCAAACACGTGAATAAACACAGCCCCCATGTACTGATCTTGATAACCATGAGAATGCAGGTCAGTGCAGTCAGGAAAGACTTCTCAAAAGAAGTCTAATTTGAACTAAAATTTAAAGGATGAGGTAAAATGTATTTTTGTATTTCCTACATAGGAAAAGTAAATTCAATGTCCTAAAGCAGGAAAGAATTTAGCTTGTTCCAGGAACAGAAGAAAACACCATATGCTTGAATGTCAAGAGAAGATGCTATGAAAAGAAGTTAAAGATCCACCAATGACTATGCATGGAGTTGGAGGTCACAGTGAAGGATTTGAATTTTATATGAAGTCACTGGTACAGTGCTGAAGGGGTATAATCAAGTAAATGAGATACTTTGATCTACAATTGAAAAAAGACAACTCTCCCTATCTGGTGTGGCTCAGTGTGTTGAGTGCCGGCCTGAGAATCAAAGGGTCACCTGTTCAATTCCCACTCAAGGGCACATGCCTGGGTTTTAGGCCAGTCCAGTAGGGGGCACAGGAGAGGCAACCACACATTGATGTTTCTCTCCCTCTTTTTCTCCCTCTCTTCTCCTCTTTAAAATAAATAAAATCTTTTAAAAAAGAATAAAGACAACTCATACCATTTCACACCTACTAGAATTGCTTTCATATATATACACACATACATATATATGCACACGTATGTATACATATGATATGTATGCACTATATACTATATATATACATACATTATATAAGTATATATGTGTGCATATATACATATAGTATATTATAGGATATATTTAATATATACACACACGAGGTCTGTCTAAAAATAAGTCCAACCATTGGTAATATAACCAGAACAGTTTGCACGACATCATTGTTGCCTAGCAGCCAATGAAAGTAGACTGGAATGCACATGTGTGAACAATGATGACTTCACTGTATTAGTCAGTGGGGGCAGTAGATGCCATTGAGTGAGCATGTGTATTTTTTGACTGTCGTATTCAAAATAACTGAGCGAGTAGAGCACCAAATCTGCATCAGATTTTTCATTAAGCTTGAACATTCCTCCGTGGAAACTATTTGGATAATTCAAGAAGGCTGCGGCTATGGGCAACTGGTGATTGGCAGCTTCATCACAACAATCTGCCCACTCATGCATCACATTTCAGGCAGAAATTTTTGGCAAAACATCAAATCTCCCAGGTGACTCAGGCCCTCTACAGCCCAGTTTTGGCACCCTGTGGCTTCTGGCTTTTCCCCAAACTAAAATCACCTTTGCAAGGGAAGAGATATCAGACCATTAATGAGATTCAGGAAAATATGATGGGGCATCTGATGGCAATTGGGAGAACTGTATGACGTCCCAAGGTACCTACTTTGAAGAGGACTGAGGCATCACTGTCCCATGCACAATGTTTTCTATATCTTGTATCTTCTGCAATAAATGTCTCTTTTTCATAGTATGTGGCTGGATACTTTCTGGACATACTTTGTGTGTATAAAAGAAAATAACTATTAAAGAGGATATGGAGAAATTTGACCCTTTGTGTGTTATTGGTAAGAATGTAAAATGGTGAAGAGTCTGCTGAAATGGTATGATATTTCCTCAAAAATTACACACAGAATTACCATATAGTGTAACAATTCCAGTTCTAGATAAAAACCCCAAAGAGCTGAAAGCAGAAATCAAACAGATGTTTGTAGGACTAATGTTTATGACAGCACTATTCACATAACCCAAAGATGGTAACAGCCCAAACACCAATTCAGAGATCCATGGGTAAACACAATGTCATATATACATACAGCATTAACAATGTTACATGCTACATGGTATAATATGGGTGAACCTTGAAATCATCCTTAATGGCATGTGCCAGACACAAAATTATATATGCTGTATGATTCTACTTACATGAGGTACCTGGACTAGTCACATTCATAGACAGAAGGTAGAATGGAGGTTACCAAGGGCTGGGAGAAGGGTGTGATGGGGATTTACCATTTAATGAGTATAGAATTGATGCTTGGAAAGATGAGAAGATTCTGGAGATGGATAGTGGTGTTAGATGATAAGGTGAATGTAAATGCCATGAAATAAATTCCAACCATTTAAAAATAGTTAAGAGTCTAGGTTATATATATTTTATCAGTTTAGAAAGAAAACAAGTCACACTAGTTGGATGAGAAAAGCGTGGAGCCAGGGGAGAGCCTGGTCATTTCTGGCAGGGAGCAATGGTGCCTCAGAAAGGGGTCAGCGCAGAAAGAAGAGTTTCCACTCAGAGGAGAATGCCAGGAAACAGTGACAAATCAAATATGAATGATGAGGAAGAGCAGATTAAGGCTGACTATTGTATTTTTGGTTTAAACAGCAGTGCTATAGCAGTTTGGGTCTTGGAGCAAAGTCACCATGACTGGGTTAAGTTCGCCTGTCATCAGCACCTCGATGGTATTTCAGGGATTAATTGTACAAGAGATTAGCAACAACATAAACACAGTTGACAGGCAACATTCCAGGAAATGAGAAAGTGCTGTGAATGACTGACAAAATGAGAAGGAGGCATGAGTCCCTGGCATGGGCTGCAGGGATGACATAAACTATAAAACTGCCATGGCCTCCGAAGAAGTATTGTAGTGTGGAAATAAGAATGTTATTAGAGGTGTAGGGCTGTTTGCACTCGCATTTGAGAAGTTCTTGAATCAAAGTTAGTGTTACATCTAAAACATATGTGTATGTATCACCCACAGCTTGGGATTCTTTCATAGTATTAAATGGGATGTCAGTCGGCTCCTGTAGGTCTGTTTTCACATAGCATGCTTTGCTGATTTGAAATTAGATTGTGTGTCCTAGGACTTCCCAGGACTCAGGCAGTCTGGATAACAGTCCAGACTCTGCTTGAACACTCATTACACCTCTTACACAGCTATGTCCTTGGCCAAGTACATTAATCTTTCTGGGGTTTTATTCTGTCCTTTATAAAGCAGAGATAATAATGCTTAATGAGTAATCTTATTAAAGGATTAAAAATAATGCAGGTGAATTGCCTGGTCCATTGTGAAAGTCAAGGAAGGTAGCAATCACTATTCTCATCAAGGTCTGGTGGCCAGTGTGACCAGAGAGCAGTCCCAGAGAGCAAAGAAAGAAGTGAATGCTTTGCAAAATATTGGAACACTTGGACACCATTCTAAGGAATTTATTCTCTAGGACTTGGGATGTGCTAATAGCATCCAACAAATAGAAAGAACTTGAGAACGTTTGCAGTCAGAATATAATGTATAGATGTTGATAAACTTCCTGCTCATCTTGTAGGGACAGTATGTGCATCACATTAGAAAGAATGATGAATTTAAGGAAGTAGTTTCATTTTGAAAAATACATTAGTTTCTTTCTACAAGATCAATGACCTCCATGCTTCATTCCCTCCATCCATCAGTCATTTTTTTAACTTTCACCCACTTACTTATAATTATGTTCATGAACAAATGTACTAGACATGTATATTCTAAAACATACTCAAAAATGAAAATATTAAGATGAGCTACCAATGATATAAAATTAAAAATAATTTTGGTGTTTTACTTATTAACCATATATATGTATTGTTTCACTTTCATTAGAACTGTCATTGATCCTTGTATTTTCTTGGCAAGTTCTGAGACTGAATATGCTTCATTAGTTTGAAAATGCTGATTTAACTGCTTGGAATACAGCAATTTCAAGATCCTTTTATTTCTAATCTTCTTAAAAATTGCCCTGGGCAAAAAGATACCACACAGGATATGTACCACAAGTGGGGAATTTTTTCATTAGCTGGTTACACTTGTGAGCCTCAATTTGCAATCCTGTCTGTGAGTAATGCAGGGGTTTGGATAAAATTCAGATGGTAAATTTCCATCTTCTCTGATACCTGTTAGTTGGTCCTGAAGACAAGTCAGAAGGCATTGAATTTTTCTATTTTTAAGAAATGGGCTTCAAACACACTATCCTTTGGTCAGGTTATTTTATTGGTGGAAAATTCCATTCCTGGAAATTTAAATTAGGAAATTATGAGAGCCTTCTAATAGATGATGCATTTATATCTTTCAAAAAACTTTATTTTATTTTTTATTACCATTTAACCCCCTTATACCCTCATCCCCTTGAAATCACCACACTATTGTCAATGACCATGAGTCCTTTTTCCTTTTTTCTCTATCCCTCACATTTATATCTTTTTAAGTAGAAAGTAATGTGATAATGGAAACATTTCCAAATACGGTTTTTATAGTAGTCTCAGTCTGCAACATCTTCCTCTCCAAAGCAGTTTGTCCTGCATTGCTCACACTTTATTGTTCAATAAAGGCACTTTGTTGTTGTGAGACATACTCAATGTTCTTTTCTTCAGCTCCCCAAACAGCCATTATTGAATAGCATAGCATTTGAATATGTTTGTCTGTACAGCAAATGATAGCACTTTTGTCTTTTTGTAAAGAAAATGAAGAATTTATTTGTTTGACAACTTTGTAAGCATTTTGTTATGCTTAAAAACTTGGAAACATCTGTATGGTACAAAGTACTTAGTCATTCTCCATCATATCACAAAGTATTTTAAAATTTCTACTTTTTACAATGATATAATCAGTAAGTACATTTAATCTACCACAGACATTAGCTAGCTATAGGTTGTGATTGACTCATCACTTTTGCCATTTTCCTCTTTTTGGATCATATGATGGCTGAGTACATGGACCTTGCATGGGCCACACCACACATTTGCTGGAAATGAACTAGACCTGAGACACCGGGCTCAGTCACAAAGAAGAATCATGGTCTGCAAAGTGATTTTCCAGATAAAATAAAATTATAAACCTTTCTTCCTGTCTCCTCAAATAATTTCTATAACTTCTAAAATGCATTCCTTTCTGTTCTAATGAATTCATTAGTGTAATCATTTAAAATTTTTTGGAAGAATGTCTGAGCATCATTTAGAGATGTTTTTGCTAGGTGTCAGATCCTACACTTGTGATTCACCTTAGTAAAGAACAGTGAATCTTCATTTTATCTTAAGGCATTGATAAACTTTTCAAGTTCAACAGTGGGAGAAAAATTTACTTCTGTAGCCCTTAATACTGGCCTGAGAGACTAAGTAAGACTTTATACTCTAAAGATTCTCTGCTTGCATTTGCCATTAGGCAGGAGAACTACTAATATCTCCTTGTTTTTGTTGATAAACATCTTTCAGGACATTACCCTAAAATGTGAGTGTGGATTGCTGAGTGAATTAATATAGGTTTTCAAAATGTGGTTACATGAAATATTAGTGACAAAGACATTCTTTCTGAGTGGCTTTACTGAAGCTTTGTGTGCCTGCTACTCTCCGTGTTTACTAGTCTAATGAAGGCAATATCTATTGGCCCCAAATTTAATATTTAAGTATCAGCTTTTTGTTGCTTGGTATGTTTTCTTGCTCTGCAGGAAACAGCACTCTTTTTGTTGTTCCTGCATTGGAATAATAACTAAGTGCAGGAAATGGGTTTTGTCTAAAACATGACAAGGTACCTGAATGTGTTAATGCAAGGGTGAAGTTCTTTTTGAATTTTTATTGAATTTATTGTGGTGAAATTAATTAATAAAATTATAAGGTTAGATTTTTGTTGCTGCATTTGAGGTACTGTATATGGTTATTCCAGTAATGATGAGATGATCTAACTCCTGACAGTAAAGGAGTTAAGTTGTGCTTCCAAGAATCTTGTTTTTCTCTTAATATGTTTCCAGTGCTATGCTCTCACATGCATATATCTGTTTAGTGAACAATCTAAAACAAAGCAAAGAAACCAAAACCAAAACAAATCTGCCAAGTTTGTCACACTTCCCCTTTTTGTTTTGGGACGCAAGGAATTTCCAAGAAGTATATGGTTCTTTAGCTCTGTGGTTTGTCTTTCCTCACCACTCTCAGATCTCACCTGCATTTTCAGTCTTGCTTCATGCCAAGGACAGATGTTATCTTGAGCGGAAGAAATTTCAAGAACTCAGAGCAATTAGTGAGCACAACCTGCGACTTGCTGAGCAAGAATTATGCTTGTGGACTTATATATTCTCAATCCTTGCATGAGCCCTACAAATCTGATGTCATTTTCCCCAAAGACACAAGAGAAGAAATTACTCCTTAACTATCTACCCTGTGCATTTGAGAACTTTGAAAAAAAATCAAATGGACAAACTATCTCAGGAGGCAAATTTTGTATCTCTAGTCATCCAGGAGAAGCAATATTTTCATATCGTGCTGAAGACAGAGACATATTTCAAATAACAATGTGTGAGGATTAATGTCTATGATGGAGTCTTTAAGAGGAAGGTTACTTTCAAATATTAATTTGTAGATTTAATTTAATTTTCAATTTATTTAAATTTTATTTTTTCTTAAATCATGTTTATTGTTATGCTATTACAGTTGTCCCAAATTTTCCCCTTTGCCTTCCTTTGCCCATCCCACCCCCCATTCCCACAGTCAAATGCCACACTGTTGTCCATGTCCATGGCTCATTCATATATGTTCTTTTGTCTAGTCCTTTCCCTTTCTTTCCACAATTATCTTTTTATCAAGTAAGATATTATAAGTTTGAATTTTGTAGTAAACAAAAAGAAAAAAAGGAAAGGTCTTCCTCTATGTCATGTCTGCCTGTGGCCTTTACTGTAAAATGATAAAGTGCTAAGACTACCTGCTGTGCTCAGAGGGTTTTATTCCATAATAATAGAATGAGGTACTTATCCCAGAGTATCCTATCCTTCTGTGATGACCACAGACCAGTGTTTGTACCTGACCTTCATTCATTGGTGACTTAAGAGTCAGTGTTTACAGAGCACTATCACATGACCACAGTGGTTTCCTACCAATGATTTTGAGTGTACCATCCAGTTTGTATTTGACTAGTTTTATGTCACCTTGTTGACCAACTTGGTCATCTCGAGGAGCATTAACATATTATTTAGGGGTATTTGGTATAGGTCTTTCTTTCTGTCACACCAAAAATGATCAGACTCTCAAAAACAAAAACAAACTCAAGAGAGAATACTCCCTGGGTGAACAAAAAATTATTTTAGCAAGTATTTGTTTTCATCTGCGGTTTCCATAGTGAATATTATGAGTGTAAAGAAGCACTGTGGATCCAATTAATACTGCATGTCATTGTAGGTGTGATTAATGATTACTTGCTTTTCACATTCACCTAGAATAAGGTTGTCTATGGAAGTTTTGCTTCAATAAGAAATATCATTGAGGGCTTGCTGGTACACTGTAACCCAGAAATTTTCAACCTTTTGCATCTCATGGCACACATAAACTAATTACTAAAATTCTTTGGCACACCAAAAAATATATTTTTGACTACTCTGTTAAAAAATAAGAATAATTTTGATTAATTCACACAAGATGGCTATTGTTGTGTGGGCTTTTGTCATTTTTTATTTGACAATCTGAAAGAAAACAGGTGAGTGCCCCTGATCAAATAGTCAGGTATGGAATGTTTTAAAAATTCTTGTGGTGCACCAGTTAAAAATTGCTGCTCTAAATAGTCATGCTTGACTCTCCACTGTTTTGTGGAAAGATGTATTACCCATTTCAATTGAGAATTATCATTGGTGATTTTTTTAGCATTCTCTTACCTTTATTTAAATTACAGTTTACATTCAATATTATATTATATTAGTCTTGGGTGTATAGCATAGTGATTAGACAATCATAGATTTTCCAAAGTGATCCCCTTAATATTTCCAATATTCACCTGTCTCCATACATAGTCATTATAATATTATTGACTCTACTTCCCCTGTTGTATTTTACAACCCCAAGACTATTCTGCAAATACCAATTTGAACTTCTTAATCCCTTCACCTTTTTCATCTAGTGCCCCAACTCCCCTACCCTCTGGCAACCATCAGCCTCTTCCCTGGGTCTGTAAGTCTATTTCAGTTCTGAAAATTCTTGATGATGTTCATATAGGTCTCTTGATTAACAAACAACAGTGACATTAAGAATGGCCAACTCAAGGTGACCCATAATCTTAATGACATTGATCTATAGGCCATGAAACAAATTTTGACCATAAAAATGGTAGATCTTTTCTTAACTTACCTGATATTTTACAATTAAAAAGAACTACCCACTTCTTAATCATTTGGAAAAATAGCTTTTCATGATAAGTGATGTAAAAGAGGATTTAAAGAAAAATCATAATTCATTTTTATTATTCTAACATTTGTTTGAAAGACTAAGGCATAAATCAAATATTTATTTTTTAGAGCATACTATTTTTTTATTACGCACTTAATGTTTATGTTTTGTGGTCTTTCTATTTGTATATAAATCACAGGGTTTATTATTAATGGTTTTCTCTTTACTCATAAATGTAATTGCCAGTAGCTTAACACCACAAGTAACCTAGCAAAAAGTCAGCTCTCCAAGTAAGAAATAAATGCAAAGAATATGTTATGGAAAAAAAAGAGTTGAACTTCAGAATACTAGTGCATGTGTACTATTAAAACTCAAGCTGAAATCTTCTAATTTGGGGGAAGTTGCATGACAATTGGTATTGAGTTTCCTAGTAAATGTATTTTCCTAGTAAAATACATTGCCTTCATTCCAAAAAATATATCATCTGTTTCAGACCACATCACAGTTGACAGGTAACTAATTGAGTGTGCATAGGTGAGACCAGTATCTTGGCATGTTGTCACTGTTTGATGCATGACTTCACTGGATGGAGTTTTCATAATAAACCTCCCTAATAGTGACACATTGCTAATCTCTTACATACTTTTAGAGTGAATGTTTTGTTTTATTTTCAAGGTGTTGTACTTAAAGTTTTGCACCTTCAGGAGATCAATTTCTTGAAAATATCACAAACTATCCCACTTTGTGTTTTACATTTTAAGACATTGATATATTTAATATTGGTTTCTTTTGGTGGAGTCAACTTCTACAATTGCTGTTTATTTTCATCAAGAGAATAACTATCCTGTTTAGATTGTAAGGCCACATGGAAATGTGTAAGTGTAAGGCTTCCTTGAACTGTCACTTACTGGACAGACGCTGGTGCAGAGGGAAGGGCTTCCACTACACAGCACCCTGCTGCCTGTTCCCAAAGCATGATGACTCAGGTTTTCTCAGGTGGCCAAGCAGCTCACTTCATTTTCAGAAATCTTAGATGCCTGTGGAAGACTGAGATAAGGGACTGCATGATGAGACATGCACTGAACATACAACTATGGACTTAAAATGAATGCATAGAATGTGAAAACAGCCAGCATCTGCTCTCTGCTGATGATTTTACTCCCAAGATATCCTAGGTTTTTTAAAATCTAACCTTAAATGACTTTGAATTGTTGCTGTCATCAACAATTCAGGATATGAGCCACTGGGATATGAGCTCAATTCTACCATCTCTTTCTCATGGACCTCTCAGATTGCTGCTCCATGGTGAGGAGGAGAATAAAAATCATGAGATCCTTAGAGACAAGGTCAAACTTACTTAAGATCATCTGATTTCATCTGTATGTGAAAAGTTGCCCACTTACTTTATTTGAAGTGACTTACCTTTAATATAGAAGAATATTCTTTCTTTAGTCATTATTCAATACAGTTTCTATCCTTTATTCCCATTCCAGCGCACCCACCCATTCCTCCCCTCCTCACTCCCCTTTCCAAACCCCCTAGTTTTGTCCATGTGTCCTCTCTATTTGTTCCTGTAAACCCTTCCCTTCTCCCCTGGAATTCCCTCCCCTCTCCCCTCTGGGCCCTGACAACCTGTCCTCTATTTCAGTGTCTTTTGTTATATATTACTTGTTTCTTTGTTTT
>CM052544.1:62204007-62240509 GCA_028533065.1 Trachops cirrhosus
TCACCACACTATTGTTATTATCAGTGGGTCATTCAAATATGTTCTTTGACTAGTACCCTCCCCATCTTTCCACCATTACCCCCTTCCCAGTCCCCTCTGGCCCCTGTCAGTCTGTTCCATATTTCCATAAAAAGGCAAAAAAAGGTATCTCTGTGGAGATGATGCTGAAAGGTCCTGTTCAGGATTGAGTTGAACCCCCTGTGAAAGGGGTCTAGGTCCAGGAGTCTGTGGTTATCCTTAGAGGAGATGTGGGGGACATGGTGTTTTCTTGGTACAGTGGCTCAAGTTCCAGCCCAGGAGAAACACGTCAATAGGTTGGCATTAAATCAACATTTCAGTGAATTACAGCATTAGAGAGAGAAGACCTGCTATGCAGGCAGCCTTTAATTGAAAACCAACCAGTGTTTTGGCTGGTTTTAGTGTTTTTACTTTTTAAACAAAACTTTGTCCTAATTCAATCTTTTCAGAATTGGAAATTCCTTTTTCCTTTTAAATTTGCTATTACCGTAGTTTTCTAGGTGAACCCACTGAAGCCTTGTTAAAGCTCATTATCCCCTTCCTCCACTGCAATGCTTCCTCTCTCCTCTGTCCCACAGAAATTGTCACTCATTTTAGACACTCTGCCACTTCTTTTGCCTCCTTGTTGCTCAGGTATTCAGCTCAAAGACTAAAATCCCCATAATTATACTACTTAAGCAATTGTCCGTGCTTTTGTTATTGTAAGTGGATGTGTGCTAACAATCCATGCTACAATGGCCCTCAGTTAATCTATACAGCCAAATTATAAGTTGTGAGATTTTATCTAAATCTTATTACATAAAATATGCACTACAATTGCGGACTTAAAAATTTTGCTCTGTGTTGAAATGTCTTAGCATTTGATTTCAGATGCTATAAACTTTTATCTAATTTTAGACTCTTATCAAGATCAATTGTTTTTAAATTAAATAACTGTACCCTCTTTTGGCAAACAGACATTTGGTACATTTAGTCTATAATTATTGGGTAATTAAAAACAGCAGTGTCATTTGTGGTAATCTATATATCATGTTAAAGAAATTAACCATTTTCAAGCAACCGATGTAGTTATTACCTTAAATGGTATATCATATTGGTCTTATATTAATTAGCATTGGTGTTGGAGAGATAGCAATAAATACATATGCCACCACCCCCAAATTAGCTCATTAACATATATTGCAACAGTTCTTTCAACTGGTAAGTTTCTTAGCTAATTTTTGTGAGCAAGTTCACTTAAGTTTCCTAATAAAAAGGGTATAGTTAGCAAGAAGAGAAAAACATAATAAAGATGTAGTGAAAATGAGTCAAATATGTTTTTCTAATGCTAATAATAAGTATTTTTTCAATTTTAGTTTTTCGTCTATGTGTGCACAGTGTTATGCATCGAAGCTTGATAGGATATTTTCAAGGTGATTTTTCTTTTGGCTCTACATGCACACACACCCACATTGGATGATTTGGGTAATTCTGTTTTATTTATTCAAACCATGCCCAGAAATGTATCTTAATTAAAATTAACTTGACTGAAAAAGGAGCTATTTGCAAAGAATGATTATGAAACTGTAGAGGTATTTGAACTCATAATTTGAAAATCTGAAATATGTGTTTAACTGTATCAAAAAGCACAAAAATTTTGGCTTAATTATCAGTATGTTTCATGATATTTCGTGGATATAAAATATCAGTAATTAAAGTTCTTTACATGGTATATTCTGAGCATACTAGCAATACTCAACCACCATAACATTGTAGGATTGGTGTATTCTCACTTGGCCACTACAGAAAGATGGCTGAGAGCAAAATGAGCAGTGGCCTAAGATTTGTGTCCTTAAAGATTGCAGGTGGATGTTTACAGACACATTGACACTAACTAGCTTTTGTTCACACTGCAGATCATGGAGGCTTATTATATTTATTCCCTGTGTTTGGGTATTTAAGTATTTTAACTTTTCAACAACAGCCTTGTAAATAACACCTGTGTTGCAGGAAGCTTGTTAGTTGATAGAAAAAAAGAGCATGGGCCAGATGGTTTCACAGGTGAATTTTACCAAACATTCTGAGAAGAACTAACATCTCTCATCAAACTATTTCATAAAATTCAAGAGGAGGGAAGGCTCCCAAACTCATTTTTCAAGGCCAGTATTATCCTAATGCCAAAACCAGGTAAAGATACTGCAAAGAAAGAAAATTATAGGCCAGTATCACTGATGAGCATAGTTGCTAAAATCCTCAAAAAAATATTAGCAAACCAAATACAGCCATGCATCAAAAAGATCATAAACCATGATCAAGTGAAATTTATTCTGAGAATACAAGGATGGTACATCATTTGAAATCAGTAAATGTGATTCATTACATAAAAAAATGAAAGATAAAAACACATGATTATATAAATACATGCAGAAAAAGCTTTTGATAAAATCCAGCATCAATGTATGATAAAAACTCTAAGCAAGTGGGAATAGAAAGAACATAACTTGAAAACAATAAAGGCCAAATATGACAAACCCACTGCTAGCATCATACTCAAGGGAGAAAAACTTCAAGCATTCCCCTTAAGATAGGGAACAAGACAGGGTTGTCTGCTGTTACCTCTCTTATTCAACATAGTACTGGAAGTCCTAGCTACAGTAATCAAACAAGATGAAGAAATAAAAGGCATCCAAATTGGAAAGAAAGAAGTAAAACTGTCTATATTTGCAGATGACATGATACTGTATATAGAAAACCCTGAAGATTCCACCATGAAACTACTAGAACTGATAAATGAATTCAGCAAAGTATCAGGATAGAAAATTAATATTCAGAAATCAGTTACATTTTTATATGCCAGTAATAAACTAACAGAAATGAAAATTAAGAAAAAAATCCATTCACAATTCCTTCAAAAAGAATAAAATACCTAGGAATAAATCTAACCAAGGATGTAAAATTTTTCTGTACTCAGGAAATTATAAGACACTGTAGGAAGAAATTGAAGAAGATATAAATAAGTGGAAGCACATACTATGTTCTTGGATAGGATAAATTAACATCATTGAAATGTCTATACTGCACAAAGCAATCTATAGATTCAATGTAATTCCTATCAAGATTCCAATGATGTATTTCACAGAACTAGAAAATATATTTCAAAAATTTATATGGAACCACAAAAGGCCCTGCCTAGCAACAGTGATCCTGAAAAAAAAAAAGTTGGAGGAATTGCTCTACCTAATACCAAACTATACTACAAGGCCATAGTAATCAAAGTGGCCAGGTACTGACATAAAAACAGATACATAAATCAGTGGAACAGAATAGAGAGCCCAGAAATAAACCCACACCTTTATAGTCAATTAATATTTGACAGAGGAAGCAAGCACATATAGTGAGCTAAAGATAGTTTATTCAATAATGTTGTTGGGAAAATTGGACAGATACATGCAGAAAAATGAAACTAGACCACTTTCTTATACCACACACAAGAATAAATTCAAAATTCAAAGACTGAAATGTTAGACATAAAACCATAAAAATCCTAAAAGAAAACATAGGCAGCAAAATCTCGGACATTACTCATGGAAAATTTTTATAAGATATATCTCCCCAAACAAAGGAAACAAAAGAAAAAATAAACAAATGGGGCTTCATCAAACTAAAAAGTGTTTGCACAGCAAAGGAAATCATCAACAAAAGAAAAAGACAACCCACAGAATAGGAGAATGTATATGTTGATATATCTGATAAGGGGTTAATATCCAAAGTTTATAAAGTACCTTCAAAACTTAACACCAAAATAAACAAACAAACAAATAAAAAATCTAATTAAAAATGGACAAAGGATCTAAATAGACACTTCTCCAAAGAGGACATACAGATGGCCAACTGACATATAAAAAGATGCTCAATGTTACTAACAATCAGAGAAATGCAAATAAAACCACAAAGAGATACCATCTCACACTTGTCAGGATGGCTATCATCAATAAATCAAAAAACAAGTGCTGGCAAGGATGTGGAGAAAGGAGAACCCTTTTGCTCTATTGGTGGGAATGCAGATTGGTGCAGCCACTATGGAAAACAGTATGGAAGTATGTCAAAAAATTAAAAATGGATCTGCCCTTTGGCCAAGCAAATCCCACTTCTGGAAATATATCTGATGAATCCAAAACACTAATTTGAAAGAACATAAACACCCTTATGTTCATTGCAGCATTATTTATAATCACCAAGACATGGAAGCAGCACAAGTGTCTATCAATAGATGAGTGGATAAAACAACTATAGGACATTTACACAATGGAATTCTACTTGGCCATAAAAAAAGAAGAAAATTTTATATTTTGCAACAGCATGGATGGACCTGGAGAACATTATGCTAAGTGAAATAAGCTAGTCAGAGAAAGACAAATACCATATGATTTTACTCATGTGTGGAATCTAATAAACAAATCGAACTAAGAAGTAAAACAGAGACAGACTCATAGATAGAGAACAGATGATAGCCAGTAGAATGGTAGGTTAGAGGGTAGAGGGATTGAGCAAGAAAGAAAAAGGACTTGTGGACATGGACAACAGGGTGGATATTGCTAGGGGGGAAGAGATATTAGGAAACTAAATGGTAATGCAAAAATATAATAAAGATAAAAATAAATTAAAAAGAGCCTGTGGACCATAGCAAACTGTCAACTTGTCTACGTTTTAGACCTAAGTTAATCTACTTTTGCTCTTTATGACTGCTGGACTTCTCTCTATGAATCAAACAAAACCTGCAGATTTTTAATGTAGTAAAAATTAGCACATCTAAAAATATCTAGAATGATCTCTTGGGGACAACCATAAAGAGGAGACATCTCTCTTACTTTTCATTAGAACTTGGAAAGTCTGGAGAATGGAAACCTATTTAATACATCATGCTGATTAGCATTTTTCTTAGATTACTGAGTCTTTCACACAAGACATATTTTGTGAGTCAGTTTTATTCTCTGGGTAAAGGAGGTATAAGTATGTGGGGCACCAGGTTGTAGATTATGATGTGAAGGCATATGTTGGCATCTTACAGTGGGTGACCCTATAGGTTTCACATGAATGATCGACTTGTTAAAAATATTTTTTTCACTGAAACTAATGGCTAGTTACTACCAAATTGTTGAGAAGCTCATGGCTATGTAATTTACCTAAAGAAGAGGCTAGTGTGTCTGATGGTATTTTTATGTTCACACGTGCGCCAGAGTAAGTGGACACCTGTCAATCTATGATAGCTGTCTGCTGCTGCTTCTACTGGTAGGTGCAATTGTATCCTGTTGTAAAATTATTATTGTTATAATTATACTAATAGGAGCAGTCACTATCTGCCTGTCTCTGTTCTAAATATTTCATGTGATTTACTTCATTTATTCCTCACAATAACTCAGTCATAGTACTATTATCGCCCTTTTATAGAAGGGGAAACTAAGGAACAGAGAGAAACAACAGGCTAACAGTCTCCTGAGCTTTGAGTCCCTGGAGCTGGGGCGGAACCTACCATCAGGCTTTCAGGCCCCACTCCCAACATTTACAATGCAGCTGCTCCCAATAGAACTTATTTTAGATATTTTCCTTTTTAAATTGTGTTAATTTAAATAAAGCTATTAATTATCTGCCCAACTAATTTAGAAATGCTCTGGATTCTAAACAATCAGATCCATACTGAATTCCAGTATTATATTTATGAAAACAACAGAGGAGCCAGTGTGTTTGTTTGATAATTACAAATGCTCCTCCCCTAGAATCCAATCCAGGAGTCTCTGCTTCCTGTGGAATGTCAACTTTACACCTTCACCAAGGAGTCAGCAAAGAAGCTCACATATTTGAGCTGTGTGTTGACACAACAGAAAATAAGGATGTCTTAGCAATGATATTTCACACAAAAATGCACTGCCTAAAAATCTCCCACACACATGCACACACATGTCAAACCTTGTTTATTCCCTGTGATGTTTGTCACCTTCAGGGACACTGTCAAGTTTCTTTGTGCATGCCAAGTTTACTCCCTTGTTCCAAGTATATATGGGATGTATCAAAATGATATATGGGGCAACTAACATTTTGTTGCACAATAAATTCACGTTCATCTAGAAACAACTGCCACTGCCAGATTCCCCTGAATGACCCCATTTGACACACATTTACACTGAGTATTAGATAAGCTTGAATTCATTGATGGGACCTCTTGAACACTGACTGTTCTTTATATCCATCAAGAACTTTAAAAATCATATGAGAAAAACCTGATTATGAAGTTAAGAGATATTTTAAATGTTGGAGTCATATAAAAAGTCCCAAGACCAATATATCTCAGATACTGTGTGTCATATTTCGTGTAAAGATGTTCTTTAGTCATATTGTTGGGATTTTACATATTTCAAAAAATAAGACTTACTAATATATCTATCTGTGCTACATGTGGTATAAATATTGTTGAAGTTAATGTGGAATGTTTTCAACTTGATCAACCATCACTAAGGGGTTTTTTTTGCATTAAGTTACTAGTTGGTGTTAGTTAGGCCTGTTCTTATTTTTATTTCTTACAGTAAGTCATCTAACTTATGAGTTAATCTTACATAAATGTGTCTGCACATTGTCCACACAATAAGCTTTTGTTCAAGTCACCAAGCTGGAAAGATTTACAAATTCCTTGAGAAACATTGGGGATACTGGCAAAGATCAGTAAGTGTGAAGAAGTCATGCAGACTTAGGTCATTAGCTTAATTTCCTTCCTGGAGACATCCCTGAGTGCTGGCCCCACACCAGGCACTCTGACCTGACTCACAGACCAATGGAAATGGACACAGGCACACAAGTCAGAACACACAGTACAGCACCTGCTGTGTCAAGATGACCAACTCTGCATGTGTGAGTTGCATAATGAAGGGTGATTAAGATTCTCAGTGTGATCCGGACTTGTAAGACCACTATGGAAAACAGTATGGAACTTCCTCAGAAAACTAAAAATGGATCTGCCTTTTGACCCAGCAATTCCACTACTGGGACTATATCCTAAGAACCCTGAAACACCAATCCAAAAGAATCTATGCACCCCAATGTTCATAGCAGCACAATTTACAATAGCTAAGTGCTAGAAACAACCTAGGTGCCCATCAGTAAATGAATGGATCAAAAAACTATGGTACATTTACACAATGGAATTCTATGCAGCCAAAAAAAGAAGGAGCTCATACCCTTTGCAACAGTATGGATGGAGCTGGAAAGCATTATGCTTAGAGAAATAAGCCAGGCAGTGAAAGACAAATACCATATGATCTCGCCATTAACAGGAACCTAAACAACAAAACAAAGAAACAAGTAAAATATAACAAAGGACACTGAAATAGAGGACAGGTAGTCAGTGACCAGAGGGGAGAGGGGAGGGAATTGCAGGGGAGAAAGGAAGGGTTTACAGGAACAAATAGAGAGGACACATGGACAAAACTAGGGGGGTTGGAAAGGAGAGGGAGGAGGAGAGGAATGGGTGGGTGGGCTGGAATGGGATAAAGGATAGAAACTGTACTGAATAAACTAAAATAAAAAAAATTCTCAGTGTGAACAAGGAAGAAAGATATTACAGACACAGGCCACTGCATGCAAAGCAGACAGTGGCTTGGTCTTTGGAACCCTGAGTGGATCTGGGGAAGCAGAAGACGGGATACCTTGCTCAGGCCTGAATCAGAGCATTTCATACTTAGAACATGAATAGAGTCATATGTGCTTTGGGAAGATTTACCTTTAGGAGGGAGAAGAAAGGCATTGGTGAAAGGGAGAGATACACAGAAGTTATTGGAGGCAAGAGGGATTGCATTGTGATTAATCAGATGCCAGGTCAAGCAGGGGAGGATGGACCTAGATATCCAGCTTCGGCATTAGGATACTAAGATTTTTAGCTGAGATAAGGCATCTGAGCAATTGATGCACGTTTTGGGCAGGAAAAACACCATTTTGTTTTTATTACATGTAAAGTTAGGAATGATGACAGAATATCCAGATGAGATGTGAGTTAGCCTTCATACTGTGATTCTTTTTTATCATGCGTATCTGACCTACAAAATGGGAACTCAGCAAGGACCTCTTGCCTTGCTTATCTTTTTGTCCACAAATGATTTTAATGTCTCTCAGCATGTTATAAATGCTCATAAATATTGTAGGATGAATAGATTGGGATGAGTAAATAAGGGAACAAATACTAATAACATAAATATTTAAATTAAAAATAAAAAAGAAATAGTTAAAGAAAAAATAAAACAAATAATTGTAACATAAGAAAATTATATGCAAAAGCCCAAAAATACATAAGAAATTCAACAGAGATATCTTTTAGCACAGAGATCCAACACTCATCCCTGAAAATCTGCCCTACCCTGAGAAAATGTACTAGATGCAGCATATATATGGCCTAAAATGGAATTGAATAGTAATAAAAATTGAAAATTTTTTAACTAATTTCACCTTTTAATTTTGTGGATTATTAACCTAATTTTACAGAATATATTTTTATTGAACATACATTTGATTCTGATTCCAACTAATTCTGTTTTGTTAAATTTTATCCCACTATCCATTTCAAGATTATTTCTGCATTTAGAGTGTTTTCTTAAATATTTTCCCTAGCTAAATATAAGTATAACCACATTCCACATTAAGTACATTTGGTTATATTTAGTAACTTTATACTATTTATTATTCCAGTACTTTCAGTGAGATAAGCAAAGATATATACCTCTGTTGGGCATATTATAATTTTTGTTGCTGTAATTAAAGAAATACCCATATATAAATGTCACTTAAATTATCAGCCTACCATTAATGCTCAGTTTTTGCTATTTAAATCTAGATCTAGATCATACAATGTATAATGATGAAACATAATGTTTTTTAGTTCCACTTAGTCATTGGATATCTTTTTATGACAGGGGTCTTCAAGGCACTGGGAGTCTATAGGTCTTCTGCCCTGAGTGTTTTACAGTCTTGTGAAATCTCTCTTAAATTTTGTGGTTTCAGAGTGGTGCCCAGGATGTTAGTTTAAAATCAGAGGGTCTTATCCTCACCTCTGAGTTCAGTTCCATAGTATGACAGCCTGCTAAGAGTTAGCATTTTCAAGACATCTCATTTGATTTGGAGATTTAATAAACACAAAGAGTGATTTTCTGAAGTAATACAACATGTGTTATGATCTAGGTAGAACTGTTAAGGCTGATCACTGCAAGGTCTACATTGGTACTGGGGCAGAATAAAAAAGAGAAACTTTATTTTGAAACTTTATTTTCATTGTTGACAATGTTACAGATGTCCTCATTAACCCTGCCCCTTTGCCCATCTCACCTCAGCTCCCACCCTACCTTCCCTCTGGCTATCACCACACTGTTGTCTGTGTCTATGGATTAGGCATATATGTTCTTTGGCTAATTCCTTCACTTTCTTTCATTCAGTCCAAAATGGAGAGACTTGTACTCCATACTGAAAAGGCACCATCTTTCTCAAAAAGTAAAAGTCATGATTTCATTGTTGCATGAAATTTTTCTTTGTTTATAAAAGGTGATTAGCTGATTTATCCATGTAACATGTAAACTATTTTATTCATTTTCACAAAACAGACATCCTTAGATAGTCTTCTCCATAGTGAACTTAAAGAGTATAAAAATTGTTAAATATTTGGTGAAATACTGTTTTTTATCTCCATGTTCTGAGCATGTTGAACTATAGAGATTATGCATTAGCTTTGTAATTGTTAAATTAAATGGGGTCATGAACAATAAAGACATTTTGTGGGTCACTAAAGAAAAAAATACTGAAAAGCATGAAACTATCGGTTTGGTCAAGAAGCAACCATACATAAAAAATGCAGCAATGGTCAAATAAGTTTCTAGGAATGCAGATCACTGTATCTGTATAAATATTAAAAGTTTATAAATCAAAAGTAGCATTTTATTTTCTTAATATAAATATAGTAAACATTATTTGTGTGATGCTAAGCCTCATATTCAAAAAATATTTTTAAGCATTGAATTTGGTTGTTATATGGCTGTTACTTGGAAATTACGATAATGAAGGTAAAAGAAGAAAAAGGTGGAGAAAGGCTAATTTTAAACAAACATGTTACCTCTCTATAAGCTAAAGAGAGTAACATACACCCTCTTAACTTCTGGGATTTAAGGTCATGTAATAGATTTTAAAAATTGTTGAATGTTAAAGCTGGAAGAGACCTTACTGATAATTTATTTTATGTTTATTTTAAAAGTCTCATTTTATGAGACTTGGTCTACAGTTAGCTCAAAAGAAACTAGAGAGAGAAAAATATCTAAAAGTTCTGAGTTGGTTTCCTTTTGAAGTGAATAATCTGTAATGGAAGACATTGCCTTTTGCAGCTGGATGAAGAGACCTCGGTGTGGTGTGCCTGACCAGACAAGAGGCAGCTCCAAATTCAACATCCGTCGGAAGCGATATGCGTTAACAGGCCAGAAGTGGCAACACAAACATATCACCTACAGGTACCAGCACCAATGGTGTCCTGTTCTCCATTTGTTGTGGCTACTTATTCTGACATTCTTTTTGACATCTTATGCACGTTGACTACATGATAACATATAGTAATACAATGTGCACATAAGGAACTTAATACTGCGAGTGAGAATATATTATCTATAGGCAGTTGTGTAGTCATTCCTAGACACACTTGGTCTCTTTTGTAAACCAGATGTTTCAGCTTCCCCAAATGAATACCTATATTCTGAGGGATTGTCAGATGAGTATCTGAACACATAGCATTCTTTAACAAGAATTCATAATCTAAAAAATACCAAAATAATGAAATATCTAAGTAACAGCCATTTAAAAATATGTCTTTGAATCTTTTAATTAACTTCTAGTATCAGTGTAATTGTTAATCTATGGTAAGATTATGGTTAGTGGTTAGGAACTGTCTTCAGAGCAGCTGCACCATTTGCATTTTCACCAGCAGTGATGAGAGTACCTGTTGCTCCACAGCCTTGACAGTACTTGGTGTTGTCAATGGTCTAACTGTAACCATTCTAATAGACATGTAGTCATTTC
Source organism: Trachops cirrhosus (assembly GCA_028533065.1). NCBI lineage: Eukaryota > Metazoa > Chordata > Mammalia > Chiroptera > Phyllostomidae > Trachops > Trachops cirrhosus. Next base: position 62,215,093 of record CM052544.1, read on the forward strand.
TCACTATTGTTTCAATTTCCTTGATGACATATGATCTTCATATGTTTATTTGCCATCTGTACATCTTCTTTGGTGAGATGTCTGTCAGATCTTTTGACCAGAAGGTGAAGTATTCTATAATATAAATTAGGTTGAGTTGAGTCGATTAATAGTGGTATTGAGTTCAACTATACCCTTATCTATTTTCTGTTTGCACAGTCTGTCATTTACTGATAGAGAGCTATTAGAGTGTCCAACTAAGACAGTGTGTTCATCTATTTCTTCTTGCAATTCTATCAGGCTTTGTCTCATGTATTTGGTTGTTCTGTAGTTAGACATATACACATTAAACTATGTTATGTCTTGTTGCAAAATCAACACTGTTATCATTATGTAATGCCTTACTTTATCCCTGATAATTTTCTTTGCTCTGAAATCAACTTTGGCTGAAATTAATATTTTTGTTACAGTTTTACTTTGATTAGTGTAGTACGGTATATCTTCATCTCTTTACTTTTAGTCTTATCAGTGTCTTTATATTTAAGGTGGCAACATTTCTTGTAGACAACATATAATTGGTATTGCTTTTTAATTCACTGTCTCTGTCTTTTCATTGGCATATTTTGACCATTCACATTTAAAGTGATTTATTGATATAGATTAATTAATATATTTCATATTTGTAACTCTCTGCTTCCCACTACTGTTATTCTTGTGGATTATTTTTTGTCCTCTTTCTTTTTCCTGTCTTCTTTGGTTTTAAATGAGTGCTTCATACATTTCTGTTTTCTACTAGCATATCAATGTTCTTTAGAAAGTATTTTAGTGATGATTCAGAGTTTGAATTACACATTTAAATTAATCAAAGTTATTCTTCAAATAACATTATGTATACTACTTCACAGATTGCAGGTATCCTATCACAGAGTATCTCTAATTTCTCCCTCTTGTCCCTTATAACATTGTTGACATTTTCTTCATTTACCTATTACTTATATTCACCTAATATGTTGTCACTATTAACATTTTGAACACTTATGTGTTAGAGCAATTAAAATAATAAAAAATATTATTTTTTATTTCTTCCCTAATGTTTGTTCTTTCTTTAAATAGATCTGAATTTCTGACCTGTAGAATTTTTCTTCTTTTTAAACAACTTCATTTAAAATTTCATAGACCATGGTTGTACTGGCAATTGCCAGATGCATCTAACTTTGAAATTTTATATTAGTGAGTATTTATAATATATTCATTAATATGATACTATGTTAGATTTATATTAATTAATACTTTTTTCCAATAAATTCACTTTTTGGCAAACTCTGATTTTAACTTAATGCTTCCTTGACTATTGAAGACACACACTAGGAATTATTACTTCACTTTAATAGTTAGGCAGAGTAAAGACTTAGACATTGTTAAGTATAAGTCAGTTCCTTTTCAGAAATCTTTCTCATTTTCCCTCTGAAGCCAATGAACTCACTGAACCCAATGTTCATGTTGACTTCAAACTGAATTCCTCTGGACACACAGCAGGCTGAGAAACAGACACTGTTTAAGTAAGACCCAAAGTTATGTGGACTTAAATCTACCTTGCCTGGAAAGCTTGGAAAATAAACATATATTTAATATGAGGTTTCCTCAAGGGACTCCATGCTCAATCTTCAGTCTGTGGCCATTTGTAGTACCTGGAAAAAAAGTGAAGCTGTCATCAACTGTGCAAAATTTGAGTAAAAGTCAAATAGCTCTATTAAGCATTTCATATATAACCTTCATTTTATTTTATAACATTATTTTTACAAATACTTATTATAATTTTTGTTTCATGTATTGGAATTTTTAGGAATATCAGTTTTATTTTACACTTAATATCACAGGGTTTCTCTGGGTCCTTTATTATTTAAGTTGTTAGTAAATACACAAAGAATCTTTCCATGGTATAAGATTTCTAAATTGGTTTTTGTTTCCATTTGTTTAGAACTCTAAGTTCAAAGTGCACTCATTTGTCTTGTATTTATTAATAACACTGCAAATATTGTGGTTCAGCATATTTTGGTAGCTATTAAGTCCATAGCTTGAAAAAGAATAAGTTTTCCAATTCAAATGGTTTATTACTGTCTATTATATTATACATCTTCATTTTTCTCTGAACCATTAGGTACATATACGAGTAATTTATATCATACCAACAGGATTTCATCTATTTTCTTTGCTGTACAATTATCCTTTATTTGAAAACAAAATAATTTATCCATTATACCTCAAATCAATACCGTTCCCATCAATGATGTCCTCAGAAAACATCTGTCTGACACTAACTCTGTATTCCCACAATGATGACTCAAGGAAGCATCTGTATTCTTTCACTTGAACTCCTGAAATGTTTTTGTCCTTCCATTCATAGCCCCTTATTTATTTTTCATCAGAAACAGTGATCTTTGTAAACTGGAATACTACCAGGGTACTCCTCCACCTGTAACACTGTGGTGGTGTCTTGTCACAGAATATGGTCCATTTCTATGAGCTGTCTCCCCTCTGGTTGCTGGGTACTGGTCCTTCTTTGGACTAGTTCGCTGAGCAGTCTGTTTTGACCAAGCCAGGTTCACTCATGTTGCTCCCTGCCCCTTTTTTCCTGGGAACTCAGTGCTAGGCACATGTGACTCCTTTGGTCATTGAAATCACCTTTGTCATTTCCTTACCTGGCCTCCTCACCCCTCATCATCATGCCTCCAATTGTTTTATTTTGTGGTTGTTCTTTTTTATTATTTCTCTCATATCACTAGAATATATAAGTCCTGAAAAAGCAGTATGCTTCGCACTTCTGTCTCTCACGCCTGGGACAGTATCCATTTTCTACTATGTTCTTCTAAATAATATGTCATAAAAATACTTGCTTAAGAATGGTGGTGGTGGGGCGGTTGCTTCTGAGATCCTGTCGTGTGAGAAGGAAATAAAATACTACTAGGAAAATTACAACATTAATCCCATTGCTTCTTCAGCCATCAACAAGAGATTCAGAGATTAAAAACAAGCTGGATGAAGATCTGTGATACCTCAGTGTTGGAAGTTTCCCTTTCTCAAATAGAATTTAGAGCATCATGCAGAATGAGACATAAAGCTAAAACAAAAATGAATAAGATAGAATAAAACAACAACAAAGCACTGTGTCACTCTGTCCTTGAGAAGGCATGAGTTCTTTCATTCTCTCCATCCTTTGGCTTATGTTGAATAATAGGGTGTCTTCCTTGGCACTGATTTTCTACCACAGCCCATGTCTGAACATCATTAAATATTGGCAGATGTGTCCTCACAGTATGTCCCAAATCCAACCAATTCTCAGTATCCCCCGGTCCAAAGCCCACCACTCAAGCCTTAACTTTTGCAAAAGTCCCCCAGGTCTCCTTGCTTCCATTCTTGCTCCTTGTTAATATACTCTTTTCCCCTTAATGACTCCGGTTGTTTACTTAGCACCTAAGTCAATGTCACTTCTCTGTTCACTATACTCTAGGTCTTTGCCTCTGGCTTGGAGCAAAAGCCAGACTGCTGACAGCACCCACAGGCCCTGCCTTGTCTGCATTCTTCCTCTTGCTGGCCCCTGTCTCAACATTGCCCCATTCTGCCCAGGCTGCAGGTCACACTCCCAATGTGTCCACACTATCTCTTCCTGAAATACCCCACCTAACCCCTTTCCATGAGGTTTCCTTCCTCATTTTCTTCATATATAAAAAATATTTACCATCAAACTGTCAATGTGAACATGTTCTAGAACCTGTGTTAAAAAGTAGTGATAACCTTGTTTTAGATGTGCAAGTCCAGCTTAGAAGTTAAGACAATGGATCTATGAGTCAAAATGTTTGGGTTGAAAAACCAGCCATGCCAGTCTGAATTTCCTCCAAATGCCTCTAAATCTCAATTTCTTTCTTTGTAAAATTGATATAAATGCCCATGTCATTGGGTAACCACGGGGATTAAGTAAGGTGCTGTGAAATGCTTCCCTGGCTCATAGCAATACTGTTACTGAGCAAGCTGGGGCTTGGCCACCTGGTGCATTTACATATGACCCAACAATTAGTGTTCAAGGAAACAGGTTTTTATTAACATGATTCCAATGTTAATAGGGGCTGAGAGCACTCCTGCTTAGAGCCTTCCTTTTCCCCAAGATTCAGAGCCTCCCTTGCTTCTCAAAAGACTACACGCCAAAACCATGCCCAGAAGTTCCCCATATCCTTCTCTGTCTTTAAGCCAGTCGTGCAAACAGATTTCTATTTCCCCTGGAATATGCTCTGTGAGCTTCAGAGTGGCCATCCTCTCTCAGCAGCTCTGTCCTTCAGGATGTGCCGTGCACTATTCTCAGCCTTCATGTACTAGTTCAGGAAAACATGTGCCCTGTTACACTGGGTCACGGTGGAGTCCAGGGATGCACATATCCTAGGAGTGTGACTTCTCTGTATGTCCTTCAAAGAAGCAGAAGTCTGCAACTTAGCATTCCTAGGCACAGTTCAGCTCCAAGCATCTCTCATGAGTCTTAGAGACTAGGCAGGTTCCCTCAGCTCCATCAGCTCTGCTGCCATCTTCTCCAGGAAAACCTCTGCCCACCTTATGGCTCTCTCTCTGACTTCCAGAACTCCCAGCTGACCTCTTCTCCCACTCTATATCTCATGGCTCGCTCTCCTCTCTTTTAGCCCACCCTAATTTAAATGCTTGGCCTGGAACTTCCTGTGGGATCTCATCTCCAACCTTTCCTAGGGTATTGTTAGTATTTGCCTTTTTGCCAGTCCCCGCCCCACGCCCCCCCCCCCCCCGTATCTTTTACCTTCTTTTGACTGCCATCTTTAGTCAGGGAAAAAATTCCCAATGACACATGGGCATCCAGGGTGAGGATCTGCCCCCTGCCTCTCTAGTAGTCACAGGATGAGCTCCCTCCACAGTGCCCCCTCCACTTTGGTTCTCAGAGTCATGTGTATAATTTGCGCTGTGCAGCAGCTCTTTTTCTTTCAGTAAGGCATGGCTATTAACTTCACAGTGTTATGCAATGTATCTTAAATGAGGTATTGCCATACCATCCAGTCTTCCCTCCCCCCAATCAAGGATTGTGGGGTTTAGCCTCTGCATCCTGTTACAGTAATGTGAATGCCATTATTGTTATTTTAGCATGATTTCTGCCTGACATTTGTAATTATGTGGATGTAGTTAAAATCACATTAAAATATAATCTACATATAGAGTAGATATTTTCATAGAGCTATATTTTAACCTGATTTTAACTACATCCACATAAATACAAATGTCAGGCAGAAATCATGCTAAAATAACAATAATGGCATTCACATTATTGTAACAGGACTCAGAGAACAGGCTTACAGTGACCAGAGGGGAGAGGGGAGGGAATTTCAGGGGAAAAGGGGAAGGATTTACAGGAACAAGTATAAAGGGCACATGGACAAAAACTAGGGGGGGTGGAAATGGGAGGAAGGTGGAGATCACTGGTTGGGTGGGCTGGTATGGGAGTAAAGGACAGAAAACTGTACTTGAACAACAATTAAAAAAATAATTCTCAAAAAATATATATAATCTAGATATAATTTTTCCGCTTGAAAATATATCTTAACTATTTTTCTATGCTGCTAAATGCCTTAACAAGGTAAAACTGATTTTGATTTCATATTGTGACATGCAGGGGAAACACCGGAATTTAGCAATTATTCCGTTATTATAAATCAGTTACTTCCAATTCTTCTTTATTATCTATTGCAATACATATTCACTTGAATATTACACCCACCTTCATGTATTATGATAGGTCTTTAGTGAGAATTCATGGATTCATGGCTGTAAGATTACCAGTTGAAGAACTCTGAAATGTATTAATGCTTCTCATGAAAATTACTCATTGTTTTTCACAAAAATGATATGAACTTATACTACCACAATATAAGATATAAATGTATATTTATTTCATTCATATTCTATTTTGAAAAAATGTAAAAAACTGAGAAATAAGAAATACCTAATTAGTGCTAAATGAATTGAGAGCATCAAGGCAAACTAATTAAATAAATAATGTTTAAGTTACCTCTTTAAATTTATATAATAGCCAGATATTTATATTAGAAAAACTATTCACTCACAGTGCTTATTTTAACTAACAAAGCTTAAATATATAATAAGAAAATAATAGAACTCAGAAACTGCAATTAGATTTTTTTCTTTAAAAACAGAAATAACTGTGTTTGAGGAATTGGTGGTCATAGATACACAAGACATTGTTTTGAAGTCATGCATGGGCACAAAATGCTGTGTCTTTGAAAGTAACTACAACTAGAAAGAAATGGAGCTTTTTGTTTTTGTTTTTAATTTCAGCTCCAAACTGCTGCACCTATCTGATGAGCAAAGTCATCTTCCTGTGGTTGTTCAGGAGGCAAAGTACCTGCTGGACCCAATGACTCACTGTTCCTCATTGTCAGGGACCTTCTCACTTATAGTCTTAACCAAAGAATACTATGCTGTTGAAAATTACTTGACTCCAGTGTAGTGAAATTTAGCTATAATAATTTAATTTGTTTCTTTCCTATTTAATATTTTACTCACTGACTAGATCAAAATCTTTAATAAGTCAGACTATATATGATGAAGCCATGACAATTATTCTTTTCTCTAAATTTCAGTATAAAGAACGTAACTCCAAAAGTAGGGGAGCCTGAAACCCGTAAAGCAATTCGCCGTGCCTTTGATGTGTGGCAGAATGTGACTCCTCTGACATTCGAAGAAGTGCCCTACAGTGAATTAGAAAATGGCAAACGAGATGTGGATATAACCATCATTTTTGCTTCTGGTTTCCATGGAGACAGCTCACCCTTTGATGGAGAGGGAGGGTTTTTGGCACATGCTTACTTCCCAGGACCAGGAATTGGGGGAGACACTCATTTTGACTCTGATGAGCCATGGACACTAGGAAATCCAAATCATGATGGTAAGTGCATCACTCTTCTCGTAGTAAATAGTTCTCTTTTTTTAATTTGATTTTTGTAATACTCAATTAATTCACAAACTTAAGGTATCAATTCTAAATTTGTTTTTAAAATTATGAAACAATATATGAGCTTTTAATAAACTTTTAGAATAAGAATTTGTATGGGTCATTAGATAATGATGGTTTTCATGTGATCCTTTGATTAAAGATGAGAAGTTTTAATTTTGTACAATGTTACTTAAAATATATATTTTATCCTCACCTGACGACATGTTTTCATTGCTTTGTGAGAGAGTGGAAGGGATAGAAGGGAGAGAAACATTGATTAATTGCCTGTTGTATACACCTGGACCAAGGATCGAAACTGCAAACCAGGCATGTCCCCTGCTCGGGAAATAAACTCACAACCCTTCGACTATGGGACAATACTCCAACTGAGCCACACGGGCCAGGGCACACTTAAAAGATTTAATAGAATTTAAGTCATTGGGTGTTCGTTAAGCAAATTTTGTTTTTCTTTTTTTACACTTCATTCCAGGGTTTTCACTTGAGACTTAACCCTGATTAAAATTTATGATGTGGCTGCTACTGTATCTTTTCTGTTATTTTTTGTTTCTATTAATACCTTTGTACTTCATAAAATTTTGTCCCTTTTCTTTTGTCTCATCCATTTCCTTGGTCTCCCAATCTAGTGCAACTACAAAATTTATTATTTTGTATTATATTATTCTTTATTTGTATCAAACCACTTTCTTGCCAATCTGTGTTGACATATCTATTAGTTTTATAATGTTATAATTATTTTCACATGCAAAAATAATTTAAAAAGAAAAAACTCAATAACTAAAAGAATAGTTACTTGAAATAAGAAACATGTGCTTCTTCCTAGACAACAAACCATATTTCAATTTTATGTTTAATAAAGCATTCAGAGAATTGTTAAGATCCTTGAATTTTAAGGTTCCAAATCAACCATCTCCCTAGTTCTTGAAATCAAGATAAATATTTTTTCTTAACATATAGTAGAATGTTGTTGAAAATACAAGTGTGCATTGTTTAAAAGACAATTAATCAGCTAATAACACTCTTAATTTATCCTTGCTGCATTAAACGTAGCCATCAAATTAAGGTTTGTTATTTTGTTAGATAGCTTAGTTAACTGGATTAATGTTTATAGCTATGTGTTTTTAGAACATGCAGTATTCAAACACTGAATAGAATGAGTTAGGTTGAATTAAACGTAAAATAACATCAAATTTTAAAGAAAATACAATAACTATGTTTTACAAAAATATCTAATATTAAACAAAACAATGTTTTGAATTGTCAATAAGTGCATTGGCTATAATATTAAGTTATGGTATCATTTTTAAGAAGTAGTTTGGAGACTAATGAAAAATGTGTTGAGAGATTTCACTGCTGTGGAATGACAAACAAAATCTTTGGTGTCAAACAGCTCTGTATCTGATCCCTGGCTAACCGACCGCTGGCTCAGGAAGGCTCTCCCAAGCTGTGCATTGGTTTTCTCTCTGTGTCTTGTGTTGCAGGGCTGGGGCTTTGTAAGTAGAAGCCTTTCCTCTTCAGGCCTGTGTAACCTGCTCTACTGAACAGCTAATACTGAAATGTCCACAACAGGGGAGCTGGACTGGTTTGATGCATAAATCAATGAAAATAAAATAAGTTGACTTTATTTTTATCAAAACCCCACAGACACTTTAATGAAGTAGTTCAGATGTCTTCAACTGTTAAGTTTATTTTAAAGAATGGAAGAAATGTTTGCATTTTAAATGACATAGGAAAATGGCTCTTACATTTGAATTTTGCTGAGACAGTCAAAACTGCATGTGCCTCCAAGGGAAGGACTTTCTTTTAAAATTCTGAACAGTGAATACTGTTTCATTCCAATAATCAATCAGCTGTTTTATATCTGTAGCTTTGAAGTTGTGTTAATTTGGCTTTGTGACCTCATAAATGTAAAATTATTTTTAAAATCATCTATAAAGGAGATGAAGCCTATCAAAAGCCTATATTTTCTCTTAAAATATTGAAATCCTTCAGAAAGCTGCAGAAATCCTTTAAATGTATCCTTTCTCAGTGGTTTTCGTAGGCATTAGTCCATATTTTTTTAAAAATAAGAAGCTTTAAGAAAAAAATCTATAAGAACATGTGAGATGATTTAGGAAATGAGAATATACTGATTTGGGTACTATCAGTGTTATGAATGCATATGTGTTTTGTATGATGTAAAGAATTTTCCAAGGAATATACATGTGGAAAGAATTCTGAGATGAAAAGGATTCTGAAACACATACCTGAAGGTGTCCAGTGAAGCCAGTGGACTATTGGATCAGATTATATATTAACATATTTTATTGTCTCTTAACTTTTACTATACAAGTATAATAATTTTTGTAAATAGGCCCATTACTAAAAACCTGAACAAAACAATTATTTAATATTTAGAGTTTAATTTGGAAGAAAAATATTTTACTAGTCAAATATATATATATATATATATATATATATATATTTCCTTTTAAGTGAGTTTAAGGAAAATAATAGTGTTTTACATTAGCACAGAATTAGGGAGAAGTTAACTGACTGTTCAAAATGTAATACTGTAAAAATTGACTGCTTCATTGAAATTCCAACCTTTGCCAACAGCAGGACAAGAGAGTACTGTCCTGGAGAGTATTCATCATTGATCAGAAGAACAACTTCTGGCTTTTCTTGGGTGCTGGTGAATGTGGGAAGAATTAATGTGTCCATCCACCCTAGATCCTAACTGTAAGATTGTCTTTGTATCACAAATACACAAAGCACAATTCTGAAATCTTCATTGATAAACTCTTTTAAAAAGATTTTATTTATTTATTTTTGGAGAAAAGGGAAGGGAGGGAGAAAGAGTGAGAGAAACATCAGTGAGTGTTTGCCTCATGTGCGCCCCCTACCAGGGACCTGGCCCGAAACCCAAGCATGTGCCCTGGCTGAGAATCAAACTGGCAACCCTTTGGTTCGCAGGCCAGCTCTCAGTACACTAAGCCACACCAGCCATGGCTGATAAACATTTTTTAAATCTAGTTCTTGCATAACCCCTATTTTACTTACCTGAAACATTTTCTTTCTCTCCTATTCATTGCTTTTAAGCACCTAGAAAAGAGAGCACCCTGATAATTTAGCAAAAATGAAATGAAAAAGCTTCTTGATAAGTACCCAGGTCATTCTCCACAGCATATTGCTCAGCTAATGAAGGCAGTTTGTATTCCATCTACCTCAAAGGAAATAAACAGTGTCATAGGCCACCAACAATTCTTAATTCCTTATTATACACCTTATCATCAATTTGCTCATAGTCATGATATCTTTTGAAAATTCACCCTAAAGCCCATTAAGTAAATTACACAGTAGTTTCATTAAAATAAATAAACACATGCACATACACACCTCCACTAAAAGTGCCTTTTTTTAAAGAGATTTTTTAAACTTTTTTATGGAGTGGGTAAGTACAATATACATAGTATTCTCAGTAGAAGATGTTACTGTGAAAGGGTTTTTGAAAAATACACATTGCCTGAATGTTAATTGGAAAATTTAACTTTAGCAAATATTGAGATTAATTCTGAGTGTCATTATCATTGTTTCATTGGCAACAATATAAAGTTTAAATGGCATTATCAATGTAAATACAAACTTGTCACAATAACTTTATAATTAGACAAGTATCTGTAACAGTTCTAGGATTTGAAATGGATAATCTCTTAGCAAAAATGTTACCTATGTAAATGATATATAAAACTGTAACAGACAAATATCTAGAAGGGAAAAGATAGCAGCAAAATAGGTGGGAGCAGAGTCCACTTCCCCCTGCACACAGGTGGAACACCTAGCCCATCTTCTGAGGAACAGAGTGAACAGCCAATGGTATCCCAGCATAGATGAAGGTTGGAGGCCAAAATTGTAGAGGACATTGAAAAACCAGATGGTAAGGAGATTGGTTTTGGTCAGTAAGGTCCCTGGGACCAGTGCAGGGATCTAGGTGGCTGCAGCCCCAGGCCTGGTGCCTGCTGGGTCAAATGCAGGATTCTTGGAAGATAGCCAGGTCAGTGACTCCCTCCCCTGCCAAACAGGGAGGTTTGAGCAGCAATAGGATGGACCTGGATGCTTGAAGTCAATAGTGGGATTAAGATGGAGTAGCAAACCCACAGCAGCGGCATGCACCTGCTGAGACTGTGGATGCTGGCTGGGTCATTACCAGAGAAATTGGGGAGCTGGGGGATGCTGGCAGAAGGGAGAAGAGTTAAGCCATGACAGACCCTGACTCAGACAGTCTCCAGTCTGGTTGGAAAGTCGGGCTGTGTGAGAGGTCAGGTGCTTATTTGGAGCAGCAGGCTTGAACAGGAGCAATTAAAAAAAAAATAAAGGTCTCAGGGCTGTTTAGGGAATTGCACCAGAATTCTGCAGCCCAAGTGCCCCTGTACTCTCTGCAGCCTCGGCCAAAGGCCTTCTCCTACCACCAGGACCAAGGCCAAGCTACTACTCTCCCACTATCCCCAGCAGAGGAGGCCATGCACTTCTGCCCACAGCCTCAGGGGTGGTGCACACCCCACCCAGCTGCCACCAAGGCTGCGGCACCCAACCCCACCTCTGCCCTAGAGGCAAGCATGCTCTTCCTCCACTGCAGCCAAGGTGGTGCACCCACCCTGTGGGACAGACTGGCTTGCTAAGAGGAAAGCAGAAGAGTCCCCCACAGAGGAGAGTAGCAGGACTCAAAGAGTCAGCATTCCTCAGAAAGATTTAACTCAGAGAGGGAGACAAGCTATCCTGAAGGGACTTTGAGAGCCCCTAGCATCTAGGAGAGCAAAGAGCGATAAGATGGTGTGTGAGTTGCCCCTAACTGGCATACCTCAAGGACAGCACAACTGGTGGACTAAAGACATAGGCCTGGTACAGAAGGGCACTGGTGACCAGTAGCTAACTGAGAAACTGGGCTGAAGGATACACAATTGTGAAGAGTGCTGCTCAGACCTGGCCCCCATCCTGGAAAAACCACAGGAAGGGAGAAAAGAGAAACCCAACCCCCTCAGCCTTCTGTAGCCAGGAAGACCAGCAGGATTCCCTTGGCCAGTTGAAAGCCAGCAGGAGGCTTTTTATTACTTTCTTTTTACTTTGTTTTTTTTCTCTATTTTTCATTCTATCCCCACCCCCACAAGTGAGACAATAAAACCTGGAGCTGTGAAAGGACCAGAGTCAGACACAAAAGGGGTCATCCCTACAAATAAAAAACTGAGAAAATTTAACTTTGCTATTGTACAGAACTTGCAAGTGATTGTTAATTTGTATTTTTATTATTTTTTCATTATTTTTACTTATTTTATTTTATTAGTATTTTTTAAATTTTTCTTCTTTCTGTTTACTCTTCTTCACTTTGTTAAATTGTATTGTTTCACTGGTTACACTTGTTCTCTCTTTCATAGTGTATTTTTAATTTTCCTTCTTTCACTTCACTTGTGTTCCAACAGCACACTACTACAGGCTGTGTATTTCCTATTCTTGTTATTCAGATCACATAGATTCTGTCATATGATTGTTGCTCCATTACTATTGTAAATAATTGTTGTTCCATTCAATGGTAAATACTGCACAGCATCTCTCCTGGATCTTAGCTCATTTCACTGTCTTCTGGAATTTTATTGCAATTGTGGTTAAATCTATTCTCTTGCACCTATTTTCTATCATTTACTCTCACTATATCTCATAATCTGACCACCCACAAGCTCACTGTTTTCTGGATGCAACTCACAACTCTCCCTCCCCAGCAAATTCTTATCTTTTCTCCACCCTGTCTAAAAAGTGACTAATAGGGTGAAGTATCAGTTAACACTATACTTAACCAAAGGATCTCCTATCTCTCCTCTACAGGTTGGTATTTTAAATAGCATAAAATACACTCTTTCTCTCTTAATCCATTTTACCTTCTCCCTCCAACTGATCACAAAAAAGACTAGGTGGGAGCTGTGAACACCAGTATACCTGCTGGAGGAGGAAACCCACCAACAAATGTACTACTTACAGATAACAACAGAAGAAGGTGAAGGAGGGAGTGGAAGCCACACTAACCGCCACCCAGGATCTATCTGGAATTACAACTAAAAGGTGGAGAAATTACCCAGTGCAAACAACTGAACAATAATGAAAGAGAAGCCTTATAACCTAGGACAAACAGAACAACCAGCTTCAGCACAACCTGTCGGCACCTGCACAACAGCATACAAGGCACGGTGGGCAGAGTGATCCTCAGTCAACCAGCTGGAGGGAAGGACCCACCAAAGAACGACCCAACAACAATCAAAGCACAAAGACATCCAGAGAGCCAACATAAATAACAAACCAAGAGCAGCAAGTTAAGGAGATCAAGGAGACTACAGTGCTGGATCTCACAGGCCTTCTACCATAGTTCACACCACAAACACAGGGAGTTGGAACAGATTGATTTAAGAAGCAGAGGCTAACAAGAAAAGTCTCACAAAAGAGGGGGAGTCAAAGAAAGAAACCCCAAATGAAAGGAAAGGAGGAAGTCTCAGAAAGAATGCTAAATGAAAGAGAAGCAAGTCAACCATTAGACATTGAGTTTAAAGCAATGGTTACAAAGAAGCTAATGAACTCACAGAGAATTACCAAAAACTACAGGGAAACTACAATGAACTCATTGCAAACTATACCAACATGAAAAAGAAAATAGAGACTATCAACAAAGGCCAAGAGGAAATGAAGAATACAGTTTCTGAATTGAAAAACACAGTAGAAGGGATCAGAAGCAGGTCTGATGAAGCAGAGGATTGAATCAGCAAGCTGGAGGACAAGATAGAAAAAAAAACACCAAGAAAGAGCAAGAAAAGGAAAAGAGACTTAGAAAGAATGAAGAGAGGGTAAGGAAGATGCAGGACAACATGAAATGTAATAATATCTGTATAATAGGGATACCAGAAAGGGAAGAAGAAGAGCAAGGGATAGAAAAGCAATTTGAAAAAGTAATGATGGAAAACTTCCCTAATTTGATGAGAGAAAAAGTCACACAAATCCAGGAAACACAGAGAGTCCCAATTAAGAGGAACCCAAAGAGGCCTACCTCTAGACACATCATAATTAAAATGACAAAATTTCAAGACAAAGAGAGAATCTTAAAGACAGCAAGGGAGAAACAGGAAGTAACATACCAGGGAACCCCTATAAGGCTACTAGCTAACATCTCAATGGAAACACTGTAAGTCATAATGTAATGGCAAGGAATATTGCAAGTAATGAAAAACAAAGGCCCACAACCAAGACTACTCTATGAAGCAAAGCTCTCAGTTAGAATGGAAGGCCAAATAAGGAGTTTCCCAGACAAAAGAAGACTCAAAGACTATACCTCCTCCAAACCAGCTCTGCAAGAGATGCTAAAGGGTCTCCTTTAAGAACAGGAAAAGAGAGAGAGAGAGGAACACAGGTTTAAAAAAATGGTCAATGAAAAAGTACCTATTGATAATAACTTTAAACATAAATTGAATAAATGCTCCAATCAAAAAACATAGGGTAGATGAATGGATAAGAAAACATGATCCACACATATGCAGCCTATAAGAGACCCACCTCAGAACTGAAAGTGAAGGGCTAGAAACAAATATTTCCAGCAAATAAACAGGAAAAAAGCCTGGGTAGCAATACTCATATCAAATAAAATAGACTTCAAAACAAAGGCCATAAAAACAAAACCAGAAGGTCATTTCATAAAACTCAAGGGAAGGATCCATCGAGAAGACATAAACATTGTAAATATATATATACCCGACATAGGAGCACACAGATACATAAGGAATATCTTGGAGGACTTCAGGAAAGATATTGACAGCAACACAATTATAGTGGGGGATTTTAACACCCCACTGTCAAAAATGGATAGATCTTCCAAACAAAATATCAACAAAGATATTGCAGCATTGACAATGTCCTAAATCAAATTTAGGACATTTTATATAGATATATAGAGAGACTTTCATCCCATAGAAGCAAAATACACATTCTTTTGAAATGTACATGGAACATTTTCAAAGGCACAGCATATGATAGGAGACAAAACAAGCCTCAACAAATTCAAGAACATTGAAATCATATCAAGCAGTTTCTTTGACCACAAGAGACTGAAACTAGAAACCAACCTCATGGAAAAAACTCAAACTCCCGGAGACTGAATAGCATGCTATTAAAAAATGAATGGGTCAAGAATGAGATCCGGAAGAAATCAAAAAGTTTCTGGAAACAACTGAAAATGAACTCAAAATAATCCATAGCTTAAGGAGAAAGCAAAGGTAGTCCTGAGAGTGAAGTTCATAGTGATACAGGCCTACTTAAAAAAGATAGAAACATTTCAAGAAAACAACCTAACACTACACCTACAAGAACTCGAGGAACAACAATAAATGCAGCCCAGAGCAAGTAGAGGGAGGAAATAAACAAGATCAGAGAAGAATTATATGATACACAAATTAAAAGCACAATTCTAAGAATCATTAAATCCAGGAGCTGGTTCTTTGAAAAGATAAAAAAATTGACAAGCCTGTAAGCAGACTCATTGAGAAAAAAAGAGAGACAACCCAAATAAACACAATCAGAAATGAAAGAGTAGAGATTACAACTGATACCACAGAAATACAAAGGATTGAAAGAAATTACTATGAAGAACCTGTATGCCAAGAAATTTGAAAACCCAGGTGAAATGGACAAATTTCTAGAAAAATAAAATTTTCCAAAACTGAGTGAGGAAAATCAGAAAACCTGAACAGACCAATAACAGCTGATGAAATTGAAACAGTAATCAAAAAACACCCAGCACACAAAAACCCAAGACCAGATGGTTGCACAGGAGATTTCTACAAAACATTTAAGAAAGAGCTAACCCCTATCCTTCACAGACTATTCCAAGAACTCCAAGAAGATACAAGACTCCCAAACTCTTTTTATGAAGCCAGTGTCATCCAATCTGAAAACCAGATAAAGACATAACAAAGAAAGAAAACTTCAGGCCAATATCACTGATGAACACAGACGCTAAAATCCTCAACAAAATATTGGCAAACTGCATCCCGGAATCCTTTAAAAAGATTATACACCATGATCAAGTGGCATTCATTCCAGGGATGCAAGGATGGTACAATACTCACATATCAATGAACATAATACATCACATAAACAAAACAAAAGAAAAAATCACATGGTCAAATCAATAGATGAGGAAAAAGCATTTGATAAGGTACAGCATCCATTTATGATAAAAAAACACTCAGCAAAGTGGTAATAAAGGGAGTATTCATCAACCTAATAAAGGCAATATATGAGAAACCTACAGGCAACGTCATACTCAATGGGTAAAAACTTAGAGCTTTTACACTAAGATCAAAAATAAGACAAGGATGTCAGCTTTCACCACTCCTATTCAACATAATATTGAAAATCTTACAGTAGTTAGAAAAGAAAACAAAAAGCAAATGCATCCAAATTGGGAAGAGGGAAGCAAACTGTCATTGTTTGCAGATGATGTGATAGTGTACATAGAAAAAATCCTGTAGACTCCACCAAAAAACAACTCAATCTAGTAAGTGAATTTGTCCAAACAGGAGGATATGAATTCAATATTCAGAACCTGAAGAGATTTTTATATCCCATCAATGAAATATCAAATTCAGAAATCAGGAAAAAATCCCATTTGATAAAGCAACAAGAAAAACAAAGTACCTAGGAATAAACCTAACCAAGGAGGTAAAATTCCTGTACTCAGAAAACTAAACAACACTGAAGAAATAAATTAAGGTAGACAAAAACAAATGGAAGCATGTACCATGCTCATGGATTGAAAGAATTAACATCATCAAAATGGCCATACTACCCAAAGCAATTTATAGATTCAACACAATCCCTGTTAAAGTACCAATGACATATTTCACAGATATATTACAAACATTTCACAAATTTATATGGAACCTTTAACGACCTTGAATAGCTGCAGCAATTTTGAGAAAGGAGGACAAAGTAGGAGGGATCACAATACCTGATATCAAACTATATTACAAATCCACTGTAATCAAAACAGCCTGGTTCTGGCATAAGGACAGACACATAGACCAACAGAAGAGAACAGAGAGCCCAGAAATAAACCCAAATCTGTATGGTCAATTAATATTTGACAAAGGGAGAAGAATCATAAAATGAAGTAAAAATAGCCTCTTCAATAAATGGTGTTGGGTGGATCTGGACAGCTGTATGCAAAAAAAAAAATGAAACTTATCACCAACTTATACCATATACAAAAATAAATTGCAGGTGGATAAAAGACTTAAATGTAAGTCTTGACACCATGAAAGTCCTAGAGGAAAACATAGGCAGGAAAATCTCAGACATCCACGCAGTAATATTTTCACTGATAATGTCCTCTAGAGCAACTGACAGGAAAGAAGTATAAGGAAATGGGACCTTATCAAATTAAAAAGCTTCTGCACAACTAAAGAAAACAATGTAAAAATGAAAGGGAAACCAAATATATGGGAAAACATATTTGCTAATGATACCAATGATATCATTTGTCAATGATACAGGTGTTTGATCTCAAAAATACATAAAGAACTTCACTCCAGGAAAACAAACAACCCAATTAAAAAATGGGCAGAGGACATGAACAGACACTTTTCCAAGCAGGACATACGAAGAGCCCAGTGACATATGAAAAGATGCTGAACATCACTAGCCATCAGAGAGATGCATATTAAAACTACAATGACATACCACTGCATACTGGTGAGAATGGCTATCATAAACAAAGCAAAAAGCAACAAGGGTTGGAGAGGATGTACAGAAGAGTGAACCCTAGTGCACTGTTTGTGGCATTGCAGACTGGTGCAGCCACTATGGAAAACAGTAAGGAATTTCCTCAGAAAACTAAAAATGGAACTGCTTTTTGACTAGGCAGTTCCACTGCTGGGATTTTACCCTAAGAACCCTGAAACACCTATCCAAAAGAACCTATACACTTCAATGTTCATAGCAGCACAATTTACAATAGCCAAGTGCTGGCAGCAACCTAAATGCTCATCAGTGAATGAATGGATCAAAAAAGTGTGATACATTTACATGATGGAATACTACACAGAAGAAAGAAAGAAAGAGCTCTTTTTTTTTTGCAACAGCATGGATGGAAGTGGAGAGCATTATGCTCAGTGAAATAAGTCGGGCAGTAAGGGACATATACCATATCATATTACATTTAAGTGGGACTTCATAAACAAAACAAACAAGCAATCAAAATGTAAGTAGAGACATTGAAATTAAGAACAATCAGCCAGCAACCAGAGGTGATGTGGGAGAGGATAATGGGGGGAAGTGGGTACAGATTTTCTGGAACAAATATAAAGGACACATGGACAAAACCAAGGGTGAAGTAGAAGCAAAGGAGGGAGGTGGGGATGGCTGGAGTGAGGGTTGAGTGATGGAGGGTAAATTCAGACAACTGTAATTGAATGACAATAAAATAATTAAAAAATGAAAAATAAAAATAAATTAAAAAAGTATTCTGTAGATGAATAACTATGATGGTGCACAGCAGTGTGAATGTACCTAACATCATTGACCTGTACATTTAAAAATTTAAGATGGTAAATTTTATGTTATGTGTTTCTTAGCACAATAAAAAATGGAGGAAAAAAGAAAAATAGCATAACTGATTTTACCACGTTGTTGCAGTTTTATTGTTTTTACAAGAAGAATGCATTGCTTTGGCTCTGTTTTATTGCCAGAAAGGTCACTTGCTGCCTAAAGTAAGACAGTGATTGTTGTCTGGATGGCACTCTGTCTAAAAACTGTGGGGGAGAAACGATTACCTAAATTCCATCTTGACATCAAAACTCTTAAAGCTGTTACCTCAGTGTGATGGTTAATTTTATATGTCAACTTTCCTGTGCTAAGGAAAGCCCAGGTACCTGGTACACATCTGTGGTTGTGTCTGGAGGGTGTCTCAGGAAGAGATTCACCTTTGAAGCAGTAGACTGGGTAAAGAAGACTGACCCATGCCAATAAGCCAACCTGCTAGGGGCTCTGATAGAACCCAAGAGAAAGGGCAGGAGCATCATCTCTCTTCTTGTGCTGAGACATTCATCTTTGTATAGCACTGGTACTAACTGTCCCCTGACTCTCAGGCCTTCAGACTAGGACTGAATTACACCCCTGGCTCTCCTGTTTCTACAGTTTACCAACAACAGATTGGGGGATTTCTCAACCTCCATAATTCTGTGAGCTAATTTCTATAGTAAATCAGTTCTTATATATCTCTCTATATAACTTGTCAGTTGTGTTTCTCTGGAGAATCCCGACTAATGCAATTATTAAACATGAATGGTCAAATTCTACATCTCAGTCCACTTATACTTTGAATGAACCTAGTTTAATTTGGATAGCCTCATGATGTGATGCTTGAGTCAACTAACATGATTTATGCAGATTGGAGAGCCATTTTGCTGTGAGAGGGGCGTCGTTGATGCACTGTTGCAGAAAATACCTGCCCACAGGTAACGAATCAAACTTAGCCATGCAGCCGCCACCTCAGCATCTTTGCTGCTCATTTGGCATTTGTAGCTGCTACATACTGTTTCTCAGATGCCTGCAAAGTTTACACTTACCAAGAGGACAGTTACCAAAAGGTCTAGGCATGTGACCGTCAATGGGAATACTGTCTAGACCAATCTGTCCTGTACTTGTTGAAGAAGAGGAAAGGACTTGGGAGGACTGGGTAGTCAGGGCCCTTAACCCATCCTGAAAACCACAGTTCGTACTGAGACTTTAAATTCTGAAAATACTATTAGATAGTTCTTGCCTTACCATGTTTTACCAAAACCTGGGAGCTCTCTCTCAAAGTAATTTGGCTTTCAAAACAATGATCATGTTAGTTTGTTTTTTTAAAACATGACTTACTTTCTTCCTGGAATAAACTTCTTTTCATTGAGTTTACTTAATGACGTAAGCCAGACTGAAGTTTGATAGTCCTGGCTTTTTCAAAAATCTCTGAGTTACGTAGCTTTTTTATGATTACTCTGCAGTCTCTATTTGGGTGTTTATCTTTAGATCTCTGTGTGCAGTTACAGAATAGCAGATGTATTGGTGTCATCACCCTCATGGTATTATTTAATAATAGCAGTTTTAATGAAGTGTGTGGGTGGATCATGAACATTGACATACATAAAGTCTACAGCTCTTAATAAATTAAATCAATAAAACTGGTAATTTCAATAGCTTAACACAATAGAATCTCATTTCTTGCTTGTGTAGTGGGCAGGAGTAATGTCTACTCACTCACTCAGAGAACCAGAGTAGTGGAGGCTCAGTCACCATCATCAACATGACCTCCAAGGTCTCCACATGTGTCACCATTTAGACAGCAGCTAAGAGGGGAGAAGGATTTGCTGGTAGAAGGTGTTTTGTGCCAGATGTGCGAGTGGTATTAATAATCCTGCACAAATCCGTCAAATTTGAGTTCAATCTAATGACCACACATTGATGGGCCTGATGAATGGGTCAGGGTCTGTCACAATATGCTGGGAAACAAAACAATGTTAGTCTGGAATTAGATACACTCAGAATCATAATTTGCCTTAATACATATTTTGATCTATTGGCCATTGTTCTTTTCCTAATATAGTCTGTGTAGGAATTTTCTCCTGGAAAATTTGGATGGCCATCAACAGAGCAGAATGAAGTGGAATGTTTAAATTTAACCAGTAGTTTATTAACATAGAAAATTAACAGTGTGGTAATTGCTGGAGGAGGGGGATATAAGGAGACTAAATGGTAATGGAAAAATACAATAAAGATTAAATTTTTAAAAAAGAAAATAAATGTCCTTAAATTTTTGAAAAATCCAGCTGTTTGGAATTATAATTTGATAGTTTTTAAAAAGATTTTATGTATTTATTTTTAGAGAGAAGGAGGAGGGAGGGAGAGAGGGAGGAAAACATCATTATGTGTTTGCCTCTCACATGCCCCCTACTGGGGACCTGGTCTGCAACCTAGGCATGTACCCTGACTGGGAATTAAACCAGTGACCCTTTGGTTCACAGGCTGTCAATCCACTGAGCCACACCAGCCAGGGCTCATAGGTTTGTTGCCTAAATTTTCAAGACTAACAAATTTCTGTCTTAGCTTTGTGTGTTTTTTGAAGAATTACAACCATATCATTACCAAACCTCTCATACTACCATTTTAAATATTCTCTTACAATTTAAGTACAATAAAACAATTTACTAATTCTTCTTGAATTTAATTGGTAACTCTGTGCTTCATTTGCAATTTTATTTTTAATGTTGCCACAACTCTCCTTCTCCCTATTATGTTGATACATGTCAGAACAGGAACAAAAATAGCTCTTCTTGCAATCCACCATGGAGACTGCAGTCTGTCACTGATTAATGCCTCAGTGAACAAGACCATGGGCTTTGGGGATGATCCAACTTTGTTATGCAAGTCTGTACCAACCGTGTGTGTCCTGACAGTGGAATTGGATCTGAGATCATGGACTGGCATCCTACTCTCCACATTTCAATTGAAAGGTTATTTGACCAGGATGCAAGAGAAAAGCAGAGAAGTCAGGAGGTAATTTAAAATCTATCTCTGCTGGTTATCATTGCCTCATTCAAAATTATATAAGAAAACTGTAAAATATAAGTAGTATAAGGAGCCCAATTTAATTGAGTATTTAATATGCTCTGGATGCTATATAAATTCATTTTATGTACTTAACCCATTTATTGTTCACAACAAACTTATAAAGTAGAAATTATAATTACTTGCATTTTGCAAGGAAGTTGAGACAAAAACTTTGGTGACTTGCCCAAGTTTACCTAGTTAGCAACAAAAAAAATGATAACATTGAAAGGATCCTAAAGAATCAGGAAAATTTGAGTATTCCTTGAAGATTCAAGAGAAAAGTGTATCACTGAAAATATTTGGTCAATCAAACCAAAATATATATTACATATATTTTATTATATATATATTTAAACCAAAAAATATATAATATATAAAATATAATATATATTTTAAACCAAAATTGTTGCTAATACATATATATATATATGCATACATAACACCCATAAATATTTTCTATGGAGTGGAAAAAGAAAACTTATAGAGGACAGGCTGACAGTGACTAGAGGGGAGAGGGGAGGGAATTTCAGGGGAACTTTAGGGGAGAATGGGAAGGGTTTACAGGAACAAATATAAAGGGCATATGGACAAAAACTAGGGGGGTTGGAAATGGGAGGGAGGAGGGGAGGGATGGGTGAGTTGGCTGGAATGGGAGTAAAGGATAGAAACTGTACTTGAATAATGATTAAAAAATAAATAAAGAAAAAGAAATTAAAAAGCTACAATGCCATTATGCCTAAAAATATGCAAATAAAAACTTCAGTTTTTAAGTATCAAAAAAAGAAAAAGAAAACCTATTATTAATATAAAAACAAAATCTGTCAAATGGAACAAAATCTGGGTAAGCATCCTCAGGAAGATGTGAAAACATAAACTGATGTGAAGTTCACAAATATGTATAGAAGACCTGAGAGTAGCCTCAGCTTATGAATTACGGGTTCGCCCAAAGGAAGAGATGAAAAATTAAAGCAACAGAAATAAGTAAATACAGAATAGTAAAAACGCCTTGTTCTAAATTAGGACAGTAGTATGCAGTTCATAAGGGGTCATTGATTCATTGTAAAATTAATAAAGTTAGATTTGTGAATAAATATAAACATATTCTGGTTGTAATGTGCCACCGCTTGAGTTGACTCTGACTCCCAGGGACCCTGTGAATGGATGGACTGTCTCCTCAAGGTAAGAAAGATAAAGATGGAGAAAGGAAGAGTTATCGAAACAAACAGCTAGAAAAGATATAGTTCATCTACAACTACATAAGAAACTATTAAACCACACAGAAATCAGAAGACAGTGCGGTCTTTTGAAATGCTAAGAGAAAATAACTAGAATTACCCAGGAAAACTATTGCTCAAGGATTAAGATAAAAGAGAAAAAGATGAATAAATAATTAGAAAATTGACCATTTATATTTAACATGTATAAAAAGTTTTCTAAGACATGTAGAACAGGATGAAAAGAAAGAGTCCCAAAAGAAGAATCTTAGATGAAAGGAAGAATTTTTATTAAAGATATTAATAAACATTCTATGTATAAAATAATGACATATAATCTGTACAATTAAAAAGAGATAGAAGCTTATTAAACACTAATAGCATTTAAACCAAGAGAGAAGAGAATTAAATTATATTAAGATTCTTATGTTGTTTAAGAGTAAGTTTAAATAATAAACCTTACTTTTTCTAAGTGGGCATAGTCAATTTTTAATAATAAACAGTTAAAAATGAGTTTTGAGGAGAATATAATTCCAAAGTAGTGGTGCAGAAAATGGCAGAAGGAAACAAAAATAAATGTAAAAAGTTAAGAAAAGAAAAATAATAGTATAAAACAGCAAATTAAGAAATCAGAATAAAATAATTTTAAAATCTAAACAGATCAGTAACGTCAATGAATGTAAAATAGATTGAACTGGCCAGTTCCAAAGCAAAGGTCTCTTTTTTAAAAGATCCTATTGATCTACTTTTAGTGAGAAGAGAAAGGAGGAGGAAAGAAAGGGAGAGAGTCATGGAATCAATCAGTTGCCTCTCACATGCCTCCAACTGGGGACCTAGCCTGCAATCGGCATGTGCCCTGACTGGAAATCGAACCAGTGACCTTTTGGTTTGCAGGCCAGTGATCAGGCCACTGAGCCACACCAGATAGGGCCCAGAACAAAGTTCTTTTTAAAAAAAAAAAACATTTTAATTATTTATTTATTTTTTATTTTATTTCTTATTTTTATTGTTGTTCAAGTACAGTTTTCCCCATTTCCCCCCTACCACTCCCTATCCCTCGATCCTACCCTCTTTGGCTTTGTCCAAGTGTCCTTTATACATGTTCCTTGAAACCCATCCCTTTAATATCTCAAATATCCCCTCCCACCTCTCCTCTGTGTACAGTCAATTTGTTCTTAATTTCAGTGTCTCTGGTTATATTTTGAAAACAAAATCCCATGGACTGCTGTCTATAACATGTTCCTAAAATGGTATAGCAAGCATCAGTGACAATATAAGAAAGAACACTTATACCTGGTGGATACAAGTATAAATCCACCAAACCATTGGGAAATCATTTGGCAAAAACCTAGTACAAAATTGGGCATTTACATTTGCTATAATTCAAAAATTTTGTATCTAGATTTATTGGTTTTCTCAACAGTCTTGTTCTTATTCATTGGTAGAGTTTTCACACCAGCATTGTTCACAATAGCAGAGAAGGTAGAACCAACTACATGTCTGCTATTGTTAATTATGAACCAAATGCAACAGTCAATGCCAGGAAACTATTGTTACTACTGCTACCAGCAACAATACAGACCATTCTTAGAGAAAATGAGTGAATAAGGAAAATTGCAGAAGACTAGATACAAGATAGATGCCATTTGTTCTGAGATTAAAAAACAACTGACAATAAAACATGTGGGCATATAAATGTGCTTTCAAGACCAAAGTAGTTTTGATCTTAATAAAATTTTACAAGTCACATTGAATTTAAGCTTTCATGCCCCCCAAAAGCATGCACATTAAGAATTGAAGGAAAATTATTATTTTGACTGAGAGAAATAGGAAGAGGAGAATATTAAAGCAAAAACTATATGGAAATAATAATTTATAAAATTGCTAGGATGCACTTGTCTAGAACAGTGTTTCTCAACCTCAGCACTATTGAGGTTGGGACAGATGAAGCTTTACTGGGCAAGAGGTTCTGATGCACTGTAGCTTCACCATGGCTTCTCTCCATAGAGGCCACTACATATTTTAACTTTGATGAATTTTCAAATTGTACATCTATCCTTTTGTATTTTCAGAGTTTAAACTTTTCCCTATTAAAGTATACAAAATATGTTCCTTAATTTCTTCAAACACAAAATGTAGCTTAGCATTCATTTTCTATTTTAAAGTTTTTGATATGAAATAATTGTTTTTCTCAGTTCTTGACGGCAGCAGTGGCTTCTCATTAAAATGTTATGAAGTGCACTCAATAAAGTTATTAAGACTTTTGAAGAAATATATTAAAAATTATAAAGAACTTAGTTATATATCCAGTGTCTTACAAAAATTAATTCAGTAGAATTGTATTCATAGTAAGTGGAAACAGATTAGTTTTATCAGCCAAGCACCATAATTGAATAAATTATAGTGTGAGATGAACTATGGCACATGTCTCTGTTTTGGTGCTTTTAAAATACAGCCACATATTCTGTGATGCTGTCCCTTTGCAACCTGCAGTATAATTAATTCCTCTCCCAGTGAATTTGGGCCATTTTAGTAA
>CM052544.1:62240609-62258589 GCA_028533065.1 Trachops cirrhosus
TTCTTCTTCTTCTTCTTCTTCTTCTTCTTCTTCTCCTCCTCCTCCTCCTCCTCCTCCTTCTCCTCCTTCTCCTCCTCCTCCTCCTCCTCCTCCTCCTCCTTCTTCTTCTTCTTCTTCTCCTTCTTCTCCTTCTTCTCCTCCTCCTCCTTCTCCTTCTTCTCCTTCTCCTCCTTCTCCTTCTTCTCCTTCTCCTTCCTCCCTCCCTTCCTCCCTCCCTCCTTCCTTCCTTCCTCCCTCCCTTCCTTCCTTCTTTCCTTCCTTCCTTCTTTCTTCTTTCTTCAAAATGTATGCCTTTAGAGTCCAATCACTATGTTCTTAGAAGCCAGGTCACATGGAGAATGCAGGTGGAGATGGAGAGACACAAGTAGAGATGGACCTCCACCAATAACCAAATGAGCCACTTCAGAGCCTGTTGTCTTGGTTAGGTCTCCTGAAGAATACAGGTGCAGCCTACATGTCCTTGCAGCCTCATGAGAGACATCAAAGCACAGCTGTGCTATAGCAGCAAATAACTAAAACTTCACTCTTGAAGTTATTTACAAAGAACAACTACAAACAATCATATCTTAAGGCTTTCAAGTATTAAAATTACTCCTATGTACATAGAAAATATTTAGTTTTCTACTTTTAAAAAACTAAGGATATATTACTGATTTCAGGGAATGCATGCACAGAATCTCTGTCTACAGATAAAAATAGGTTTTGGCAAATATCAGTTTGCTGTTCAGATAACTAAAAAACAGTAGATGGGACCAGAGGGAGTATGTGAAAGGGGTCTTGGTGCTTCAGAGGGAAGTTATCTCTCTGAAAATGTTCTCACAGCAGTAAGTGATGTATGGAATAAATAGGGTCACTCCTAACAGTTCAATTCTCCTTTCCTAATGTTGACTGAGGAAGACTGGTCACAACAAAGCAGGCACTACACCTGTAAACAGAGAAGAGGAATAAGTGCTTCATAGTGTTTGCATGTATGGGAATTATATGAAGAGAGTGAATGTGTTTAAGTTCACAGTGTGTGGGGAGCTATAAAGAACTGCCTGTGTTGCAGAACAGTGGTTGATGGGTTGGATGAGGAAGATTGAACCTGATTACGGACAGCAATTTTTAATGGGTAATTCACACTGTAGTTAGTACAAACCCAGCTGAAGATTGTGAGCAATGAGGTACTGTCAGGGTATTGATGTTTTATTCAGATCTCTTCATGTGACCCAGGACAGTACCAGTCCTTGGGTAGGGTGTGATTAGGTTTCTGGGAGGCTTCTGTGTGCCTGGCTGTTTGTGCAGTGGACAGTAAATTCTCAGTGCATGTCATGAAAGCTCATGGAAACTAATGGCTCCTGAGCAAACATTAAAGGCCATGATAATCTGTTTGGTGAACATTGTTGTTTTTTTTTTTTCATCTGTGTCATAAGATCATTTTAACGTCCTCTACCATGGTTTGGGTGAT
The DNA here is from genome assembly GCA_028533065.1 of Trachops cirrhosus. NCBI lineage: Eukaryota > Metazoa > Chordata > Mammalia > Chiroptera > Phyllostomidae > Trachops > Trachops cirrhosus. The sequence continues at coordinate 62,242,057 of CM052544.1, forward strand.
GAAGTTTACCTGGGACAAGTTTCTGTGTGTAGCAAGTTCACTGGAGTGAGGGGTAGTAAGTTCATGGAAGGTTGTGTTCAGCACAAAGAAGAGACTTTGGCTTCAGATGAACTTGGATACTGCCTTGCCTGTGGCATTTACCAGCTCTTAAGTTATTTACTATAAACCTTTGTTTCTTTGTTTGCTGTTTGGAGGTAACCACACACCTAAAGGGGTGATAATGAGAATTAACTTCTGGGCCAGGTGGGTACCTCATAGGTGTTAATTTCTATTTCCTCTTTAAAAAGGAGGACTTCTCAGTTACTAGGCCTTTTGTAATTAAAAGATAATTAATAGCAAAAGAAATCTCAGAATCAGGAATTTACATGCCTTGCTCTTTTTTAAAGTATTTCTAATAACTTTTATGTCTCTCTGTCTCTTAGAAGGAATTGCCAAACTACATTGAAGTCACTACAGGAATTTATTTTCAAAGAATCTGTAAAAATTATGAAACATAGTTGCTTTATTCATTGCTTTATTTGCAGTACATGCACACACACAGAAATTTGTCAAGACACTTAATTGATGGTTTTCTTCCAAATCATGTATCCTAGAAATAAAACATCCTTTATAACATTTGAATTCATAAGCATACTGCCAACATAAAATTATGCCAATCCCTGAACTGAAACTCCAGTATTTTCAAATATTTATTTGCAAATAAAAATAGAGACAAGCTATCCTGCTATACCTATATTACACTGAAATAATTAATGAGTTTTAATTACAGAATAAAAGCATTTCTATTATTTAAAAGAATGAAATGTTGTTTTTGCTTTCATTCTCATCTTCCAGTTTGGCTTTACCATCCTAACAGAAAACTTAAAGAGGGTAGATAAGGAAGACATGTAGATGAATCAGATCCCTTTGCAAGATCCAGAAATACATTTCTAAATTTGCTATGTGAACACTGGCCAAGCATGAATCTTCTGATTTGTTTATATGTGCAACATAAATGTATATATCCAAGTCCACTACTTGACTAAAATGTTTTTCATCAACCAGTTCCACAACACTCATTATTGTGGATTGCACAGATAATTGCTGAAGTTGTGATTCTACATTTTAATTTTTCTTTTACACAAGAAGGGTTATTTATTGCTCAAATAAAATTTGATATTTATTTTATCCCACTTAGTACAGAAATATGAGCTCAAGTCAATGTTCTAAAATGAGAAGTGCAGAAAGTCAAAGACATCTGACTCTCTTATTGGCATCAATAGATACAAATAGTATATACATATATAGTATATCACATAGGGGGCCTGCTGTAAAAATACTTGATTATGATTAAAGTTTGTGTTTGTTTTTTTCATTTTGTTCTGGTTTCACTATTGATTATCTTCATGAAAAAATGGCAGGCTTAGGGTGAGTAATGAATGGGGGTTACTTTAGAGAAAAACCAATAATGAAAAGTTCCTTTAAGAAGTTAACATTTTTTAAAAAACTCACTTGTTCAAAAAACAGGTATTACTGAGGAAATGTTTCCATCAAGAAAATAGGGAAGACATCAGATCTGAATGAGTTGCTAAGTCAGTATGCTTCTTTACCATATTTGCTGGTGTTTTCATTTAAATACAAAAGTTTTATGAAAACAAACTTCTTCATAATTTGTTAATAAAATAGTGGTTAAGGTGTTATGATCAACTCTAACTCAATAATGGGATTGTTTTTATATTTTTGTTTTTGGTGTTCTTTTCTAAAAATGAAAAATTATCCATACCAAAATGGTCAGACCTATAAACATCACTAAAATAAATTATCAGGTGGCAATGGACTAGAAAAAACAAAATTCAGACAGTGACTAGAATTGCATCCTCCTCCAACTTTTTTTTAAGATTTCATTTATTTATTTTTTAGAGAGCAGGAGCTGACCTGGAATCAAACTGGCAAAATTTTGCTTTGCAGAAAAGTAATACTCAACCAACTGAGCCACATCAGGCCCCTCCCCCAACTTTTAAATTTTATAATTCTTTACTCAGTTCTACATCTCAGACAGCTAGCAGCTGTATTTGAACTTAGCTCAGTCTCTTCCATTCACATGAACATTTTCAGGCAGGTGCACAAAGGGCTGACCCCCATCCCATTTCCTAGGCTACTTGCTTTGTCATACCAACACTCTTCTGGCACTATATGCTCATGACTGGTTTAATAAGTTGGGGTGTTAGGGAGTCCTCCAATATAAAGTATAAAACATGTCTGGTGCCCAAACATTTAGGCTGACAAAGCAGAAATTTATAAACAAAAGTATGGATTATTTGATTGATTATTCTTATTTGCAAGCCTGTACTGGATTCCAGCTCTCTGAGGGTTTGGGTAGACAGGCAGGTAGGAAACATGCATTTCTGTGCAGTGTGCACCAGAGGCCAACCTGGAACTGTGAAGGCACAGTCAAGGGCCCTGCCTTTGCCCACGGTCTCTGGACATCACATAAAGATCAATGCCCTTCCTCGAAAAGTGCCAGCCTATCCCACTGAGGAATGCCTGCCCTGGAGACTGGCAGAGCCTTTCCTGCAGCATCACAGGGAGCCTTGCAGGCACATCTGCTTTGGGATCAGCTCATATTGTAATGGGGTGCAGCCAGCAGCCCCCAAATGAAGGATTTGTAATGGGGTCCAGAACTCGGGGTGTCTGGGAAATATAAATACATAGGATATCCTCACCTCCCTGAATGTGGACTGGGGATGGGTCACATGGAGCAGGGCCATTGACCATCTGTGAAGAAATGATTCATGGATGTAGTCAGTTGCTAATTATTCATTACCAGTTAAACTCAAAACTTGCAGCCGAAAGCCAGCTTTCCAACTACCCACTTTACAAATATAGGAAGTGAGTCACAGAGAGGTTGGTAATTTGCTGAATTTCATACAAACAACAGTTAAGTTAGGATATTATACCTGGTTTGTCTTAAAGAATTTAAGATTAAACTGATGACAAACTCACATGTCATTCTCTGCCGATGCATTTATTTCAGGGGAGAAGTTCCACAGTTTCTCTAAGTCATTGAGGCTCAAGCTTCTGAGGTGCTGGTGAAGTCCAAAGAAGTCCTCAGAATCTCTGGGCTAACCCCTCAGTTCCTCAATTAAAAATGAAGGCTGTGGGTAATTTATCTTTAGAAACCCTGGCCTTTCCTGTTGTCTGGAATGGAAGGGAAAAATCTACTATAGATCAGGTATGATTGTTTATCAATAGTTTAATAATTCTGTGAATAGTTCCTTGCACACAGTAGATAATTAGTAATTGTTTAATGAATATATGTCACATGGCTGCAGGTCTGAAAATGGTAGTTCATGGTACAAGGCTTGCTATAGCAGGTGTACTTAGCATTATGACAGGATAATATAGGAATCTAAGTTCACACATAGCAGAAGATGTGATTTAAATCAATTTATTATATGATCGCTTTTGTGTAAGCAGCCACTAAAATGGATTTTTTTGTCCCAGATGCAAGGAAGGGAGGTTGGCTTCCAGAATCTTCCTAACCATCCAATAGAACTACCTGGGGAAAACACAGCACAGACAAACTACACACGAATATATGACATGGGACATAACAGGCAATGTTCCCAGACCCCTCACCAGGCTCAGCAGGACAGGGGAAAACATCCTTGTTAATATCACCAGGCAATGAACCACAGCCACTCTTCAGTGTTCTTAGCAAGATTTTTCTCTATTTAGTAAAGACATGCCTAATTCACTAAAAAACAGACTTCATATCCAAAGTATAACCTAAAGGAATCAAACATGTTCTTTGGCCTTAATTATCCAAATATTTTCCTAGGGAATCCACATTGCATGGCTAATGTAGACCTGAGTTGTTTTCATTGTATTAATTTATTCTAGAGCGTTTATTGAACACCCTAGAATATTGAAAAACTATAAATGTTCCACAGTAGTATACATTTGAAAAACGTTTACTGATTTTTATAAAACCTATCAGATGGGTATTTGGTTTCCTTATATTTTAAATATCAGAAAATATTAAAATGTAAGCAAGGAAATTCAAAACTCAGGTTAGTGATGACCATGGAGGGGCTGGGCCAGCCAGTGGTATGAGGCGAGAGAAGCAGAAAGAGAGTCAGTGAAACTGGTGCAATTTTAGTGTTTGAGTAAGGTTATAGGATAATAAATGCTAGAATTATGTATAACAATTTATATGTATGAAATATCATATGGTCATTCTATTATTTTTTACTGAATTTTACTTCTTAGTATTTTTTATTTACCATTTAGTCCTCTAAATCACTCACAGCAGTCACCACACTGTTTTCCATGTCCAAGAGTTCCTTTTCCTTTTTGCTCAATCCCTCCACACTTTTTAACATTCAGGCTACATTGTCCACAGAGGGTACAGCATTTGAAAATGCATGGTGGGATGAAGGAGCTGGGAATAAAATGTAAACGTAATTATGACAAGAAAATTATTAAAAATGTAGTATCATTCATTATATGCAGTTTGGTGTTCTAAAATTGTATTGTAGCATAAAAAGGCAAGGGGATTAGAGATACTATTGAATGCAACATACTCCAGATTCAGTGTTGAGAACCAGGAGAAGATACCCCTTTGTTAACTGTGTGCTGATAAGATCAAGGAATATGACAAGAGAGAACTCCAATACTGTGAAGCAATGCTGTTACAGGAACAGTTATTATTTTTGTCAGTAGGATAGAGGTCTGGAACATTTTAATTGTCTAAAACCCATTATGTGACAGAAATTTTTGTTTCTAGTGGAATTCAAATCACAGGGTAGAACTTTATTTAGCAACATACCTTTTTAAACTATTTCAAAGTTTAATTATATTATTTATATTTAATTATAATATTGTCAATCATCTGAAGAATAATAATTACTTGGAGTTCTCGGCAAGTATTTCTCATTAAAAGTGCTGTGGAGAACTCAATGATTCATGGGTTCATAAAGGATCAATTAATTTCCTGTGAAGCCTCACTTTTTCCTTAGACAAGGAATGCCTCCACCATTGGAAATGGGGCTTAGGGAACACTTGATTGATCTGAAAAGGACAGACACATGAAATGAAATGACTTTTGATGTTATTACCTTGTTTAACCTTTTGGTTTTTTGTAATACAAAAAATACAAATGTGTGACTAAAAGACTATTTTCCTGTGAGAGATTTGGAGTGCTTTTACTAATTCTGTAAAGTCTGAAAGGTTGATGGATGACTTAAAGGGCCATGTTTATCTGCCCAAGAGGAGATGATGGTACCTGCTTGTCTATCCAGGGGCAGGGATCAGTGTACTTATTGTGTAGGATGGAAACATGATATAAAAGGAAGGAGGTAACACAAGTTGGATTTTGTCCTTGTAAAGGATAAAAACAAGACATATTCCCTGTAAAGTCACATTGAGGGTCTCTGACCAAGAAGTATATGTTTAGCCAAAAGAGTGCAAGAGTGTTTAAAGGTATTTTCTGAGTTGGCCCTGACCTTAGCTGCCACCTTGGCCACTCCTAGTCATCTGGAGCCCCCTCAAGTCATCTGTGCTTGGGTCTCCTAACTTTGTTGTTGGTAATCAGGTTGCTGATGTTCTTTGGGTCATTGGGTCTGTGCCTGGTGGAAAATGTCTGACTTTGAGCCCACTGAGAGTATCTTCTAGCCATACTTCCCTGAATGGTCTGGCTGTAGGCTGCTCTGTCCTTGATGTCTTGAGATATCAGATGTGTATTTTAGCAAAGGTATCTGATTTTAAATCCCAAAAGTGTTCATTTTACCATTTTTGTTATATTTTCTATGTCTAAAAATGCTGGTACCTCCTTTTTTTCTCAGCCCCTTCTTACCTGTAAGTGTCGAAAAGACATAGTCCTGATGTCTGCTCCCAGTTTTCCATACATGCAAACACTCCTCATTCCCCACCCCTTTGTAAACAACCCCCTTCCTTCTGTTTGTATTTCTGCTTGTGAGTAAGTCATGCTCCCAATATTATCCTCAATAGCCCTGTTTCATTGTTTACTTACTCAAAGTAGCATATTTAGAAAAACATTTCCTATTTTCCAGTAACTACAGTCCTGTCCCTTTTCACGTTCCACTGTGTGACCTTTGACCATCGCAATCATTATAATTCCTCCTCCACAATAGTCGATACAATCACACTCTTTCTTTATCCCCCAGGCATTTCCTCTTGACCATGTCCCCTTCATTACCCACAACCAAAAGTATTTACAACATTCATTGGGCACTATAGTTCTGTTGTCTGAAACCTTGTCAGAGTAGGGGCCTCCTAGGTCTCTGATTTCATTTCTTCTTCCATTGCAGTGCTTCACATGAGAGTCAGAAACAAAATCATGGGTAGGGGTGGGAAGAAGAGTTTGGCAAAAGTACAAACATTCATTCAGCAATAAGACAAATAATGCCTGAAGATTTGATGTATAATGTAGTGACTGTAGTTGACAACACTGTTTTGTAATTGAAATTTGGTAAGAGTAGAAAGGAAATGTTCTCACCAAAAGTGAATATGTGAGGTGATGGATGTGTTAATTAAATCAGTGAAGGGAATCTTTTCAAAATTTATACATATATTAAATCACCAAAATGTGCATTTTTAATACCTTAATATTTTATTTGTCAGTTACATCTCAATAAAGCTGGTGGGCAAAAATCCTTAAATATATTTAAGTGGAAATTACCTTCTATCCTTTACTACTTAAATTCAGATGAGTACTTCACTCCCTGAAAACTGATCCATCCATTCAACTCATTGAAAGTTTATCTCCCACTCTGTGCCAGGCAATGTCTCTGAACTGAGGATACTATCTTAGAATAATAATGCAAAATTTATTCTTTAAAGAATTCAAAATATATTGGGAAGATTTGCCAAAATATGATGATATTAGTGCCATGAAGTGTTATGATAACAGGCTGCCCAAGGGGCTGTGATGACCTGAAGAGAACACATGGTCACAGCACTCCCTGGGGAGACTTCATAGCAAAGGTGAAGTTGGTGCGGTCACGTCATCTGCTGCATAGGAGAGAGGGCAATTCCAGAAGTAAGACAGCTCATCAGAGTGCTTAAAGACTAAACAAATATATATTTCTGTTACTGGTCAAGGGAAAGAAGTAGAGGGTGACTTTGGAAAGTAAGGATGGGGATGCCTGGATGAAGGGTCTTTGTTATTTGGCTAAGGAATGTGGGATTATTTTGTAAGCAATGAAAAAACAACTGTTATCAAGTTCTTTGAGTCCTTTAAGGATATTCTTTAGGTGATAATGATCTACACAGAATGTTGGGATTATGGGGATCTAACTTGTCACCCTAGGAAGCACAGGGCATGCCGACCCTGAGACTCTAACTCCCATATGACTGGTACCTTGTTATCTCTGCCTCCATTTCCTTCTCTTCCCTGTCTGCTGAAACTGTTCACTCTAGAAAAGTGCCAGGTCAATCACCAGAAAATCTCCTTAATGATCAATTTATTTTGAGAATATTCACTTTAGATTCTTTTTGTAACTACAATTGGTCTTTCTGTTGATTATATTACTATCTCCCTTACATTCCTTCAAAATGGTGGCTATTTTCTCTTTCATATTTCTTCTACCACAGGTCTGGTATAATGAGGTGTAATGGGGCAAATCTTTTTTTTTCTTGTTAATGCCACTTCAGGATCATTGTCCCACACTACTTCTTAGAGACTCCAAGCTTTGTCTCTGATTTTCTCAGACTATTCCATCCACTATATTATTGCTGTAGTCATTTAGTTAACCTCATGTAGTTCTCCCTATTCCTTGTCGATTTTATCTCCTGGTTGGACCCCAGTCCCTTCAATTCTACTCTTATTTAATTCTTGGTGATCGCAGTAGTCATACAGATAATTTTTTCAGTGTTCTAGCCTCTCAGTTATTGGATCTCCTTTCCAATGAGTTGGTATTCTGTTCTAACTTAGAGACTCACTCCGATGGATTATATCTTTCACATTGCTCTAAAGAATCTTAGTTTCTCATCTCTACTGTGACTACCACTGAGTATATTTCCAGCTCACTCCCATTTACACTATGACTCCAAATATCCTTTGACCACATTATAATGTAAGGGTTCATCTTAAATTAACTTTACCATCTTATCTTGTTACAGTCCTTTCTCATCCAATGTCATTGCTTCCTTCCTTATGTGACATAAATACCATGAAGAGTCAAATAACTCCCTTACAGGTACCCACAGCTTCTGTGTTTTTCTCTCTGCTTTTCAAATTCACCTTGATTCCAAAACTGGTGAAGTCATTGGTGCCACATACATACAGCTGGATAAGGCCAGAGAAGAAGGACACTCCATACAGTGAAATTGTTTCCCTTTCAATTCATGATCATGAATGCTGCTGACAATTCTTTTATGTGTCCCTGATTAATTCTCTGTGCATCTTCCCTATTTTAATATGTCATACTTTCTTCTCTCCCCTTTTCCCTCCAGTTTTCTTTCACTTGATGAATTTCCTATATCACTAAGCAAATTAAAGCCTTCAGAAGAGTCTTTCTCAATCATCCACCAGGTCTTCTACCATTGACCAGAATCTCTGCTCTTATATGTTGCCCTCCTTCCATGCTCCTAAATGAAGCCAGTGTGTTTTGTTTATGCTCTCTACCTTGAATGTATACTTTTATCCTACATGTGCATATGTGGAATTAATATATGGACTTGAATCTCTAGTGAATATTTAAAAAGCATCTCTGCCCTGGCTGGCATCATCTAGCAAAACAAAACATCACTGGTTCAATTCCTAGTAAGGGCACATGCCTAGGTTGCAGGTTCAGTCCCATATCAGGGCATGTACCAGAGGCAATCAATCAATGTTTGTATTTAAAATGGATGTTTCTCTCCCTCTCTACCTCCCTCTCTACCAATCTTTCTAAAAAAATAAAAACAAAAAATAAAGTATTTAAAAATAAATTAAAAAATGAATAAAAAGCATATGTAACTGAACACTCAAGAATGATCTTCTGATAATGGTTCCCCCCTCTCACCTCCACCAATAACAAATAGACAAACAAACAAAAATTTTCCTAGGTATTTCTCCATCTCAGTGAATGGCACTTTAATTTTTCCCATTGCCAGGGTCTGAAAATATGGTATTGTATTTTATCTTTTTCTTTCCTCACACCTTGCATCTTGTCCTATAAGCAGCCCAGTCACCCTCCTTTCTAAATACATCAAGAATTTCACCACTTCTCTCTGCCTCCATCACTCTTGCATTGGTCGAGGTCACTAGCATCTTGGCACTAACTTTACAAGTTGATGCACACTGCTTCCTTGCTCCTTGCTCCTTGCTCCTGATTGTCAAGCTTAATCACTAGAGTCCTGGTAAAATGTAAGTCAGCGTGTGTCCTTCCTCTGCTCAGAAGCTTTCAGTGACTCCACCATGGTCAGACTAGAAGTTTCTCCCATCATAATTGTCTAAAGTCCATGCATGTTCATAACTCCATCTCCTCTCCGACCTCACCCTTTATCTGATTTATTTCTCCTTATCATTTATCACTGTGTAACATCCTGTTTTTACTTTTTTTCTCTTGTTCCTTTCCAGTATTCCCCCCTTAGAAATTTTTGTATGGTTCATTCTCTACTGTATCACTAGGGTCTAGACCAGTGTATAGTAGGCATGCAATAAAAGGTAATGGCAGGGATGGACTACAGAATGAATGAAACTTTCACAGGGCTACAATGTAGAATCTGTTGTGCATCACAATACTTTTAATAGTTGTGCTGCGATTTATTAGAGTAATTACGAGGATGATCTCTGGAATCAAACTGAGAAGTTTGAATTCCAGCTGTACCTTACCTATTTTGTAACTTTGCAAATGAAACTTACTGTCTTTGTGCCTTTTTCCCCCTCAGTTTTAAAATGGACATGTTAATAGTGACTGACTCGTAAGATTGTTGTGAGAATTAAATAAGAAAATGCAGGTAAAGTATTCAAAATGCCCAGAATTAGTAAACTCTTAATAAAGGTAGTTAATTTTTGTTATTAAAATTAATACATAGGATATTTCACTTTGTCTATCCTGATTTTCACTTTCAAGTAATTTTATAACAGGGAAAGATAGGCTCTTTAAAATTGGAAATTTTAACTTTTGTTTCTTTTGAATACCGTTAACTTGTTTCACACCAGTATTTAATCAATATTCTTTGAGAGTCAAGTGGGCTCTGAAGTGTTTGAGTGACTCATCTTTGGTATGTTAATATCACCAAGGAGTCAGCTGCAGGGATTCATCCATTCCTCTATGCAGAATATTATAGAGTGAAAAATATTGATTATGTACCTGGCTTTGTGTAAAAACATTAAAAATAAAAATAGCCCTCTGAAGGGAATTATCACAGTGCATTATTTCAAAAAATGGTTGCAAACAATTTTACTTAAACATTTATGTTCACACATGTTCTTCTCTTCACTGAGAAACATGACCATTAGGTGTGTAACAGACTCAACTCTTCAATGCTCATGTGCCTCCGCTGAATTCTGGGCATTCACAAGTAGACATATATGACTAGCCCTTCCTCATGGAGTTGGCAACATGTGGTGGGCATCAACAGGGTTTTGACTTAAGAGAGTCACATCAAGCATTTCTGAGAGTTTGCATTTAAATAGATGTCACTGTGCAAATTTGCCACAGGTGAGAGAGCTGTTTTTGCTTTTTAAGTGAGAAACAGCTACTCTAAGGTAAGTATATTTTGTTCTGATCACCAATGAATTGATTAGAACTTGTATTTACAGAGCAAATTTAGTTATTTAGTTACTATGATTGCTAGCCTACACAACTGTATTCCTACATTCTAGGTAAGAAAAAAAAACCTTCCTATAAAAACCCAAGTTCTCATAAAGAATATAGTCAATAACTATATATGGTGTCAGGTAGGTTCTAGATTTATTGTGGTGATCATTTTGGAAGTGATATAAACATTGAATCACTCTGTTGTACACCTGAAACTAATATCATATTGTATGTTAAATGTAATAGATTTTTTAATTGTAAAAATATAAAGTTAGCAGGAAAAATAAATAACAAATAATAACCTGAGTTGCAGTTTCAGATCTATAAATACAAAGACCTGCTGCTCTGGACAAGATTTGTCACCCATACACCTACATTAACTAACCTGAATTAAAGTAAGGATCATAGCTGTCCTCTATTTTTCACTGAATTACTGTTAGAATTGTGTCTAGTGTGATTGTTATGGAAGTGAGATGTTTTACATCACATGCTTTATAATCAGAAGAACATTTTTACTACAGTAGAAGCAATTTCTGACACTGTGCTCTTTCTTCAACTTTCATTCCTTGTTTGTCCATTTCTCTTTATAAATTTCTGTGACTTCATTGAAATGATCACCACTTTCCCACCTCCAACCCCCTTTTAAAACAATATATTGGATTTTGCAGGTAGGAAATCTAAGGATAAAATCATACCAAGAGTTGAAGTCAAGATTTCCTCTTATTTTTCTTGGGTAAAATGCTGATAACACCAAATTGTCCATCTTAACTCTCAACTGGATTTTTTTTTCAGTAAGTTTTGTCTTTTCATCACACAGGAAATGACTTGTTTCTCGTGGCAGTTCATGAGCTGGGCCATGCTCTGGGCTTGGAGCACTCCAATGACCCCACTGCTATCATGGCCCCTTTCTACCAGTACATGGAGACCAACAACTTTCAGCTGCCCAGTGATGACCTGCAGGGCATCCAGAAGATCTATGGTGAGCTACACTGCTTCTGTTTGGTTAACCACACAGAGAAGTCCAGAGTTCCTGCTGTGACTGCTTCTTTGAAATAGATACTCTACGTATATCTGAGATAGAAATACTAGGGAAATAAAAGTCTGGTCTTTCAGCAAAAGTCTTCAGTCAATCAAGTTTTTTTGACAATAGTCCAAGATGCCTGAATATACAAATTGTAGGAGTTTCTTGAACACTGAAAAAAATTTCTGAATTTAGTTGAAACTTGTAGTTATAATAAAGATCTGATAAACTTTGTGCTTAAATTCAGGTAAAATATGTAATAAATATAACCAATGAAATCAGTTAGTACTTTTATATGATACTGAGACTTTGGTACAAATTTATAGGTTGTCTCTCAGGTTATGATAGTTGATGTGAGATATTTCTTAGACAAATCACTTTGGGGGTTTAGAAAATACATTTATGTGATAGATATAATGAAATTACCTCAAAAGCACGTAATCACTATGAGTGAAAATTAACCGGCATGGGACTAATAGTTAACAAATGGCTAAGATAACTAACATAATTCAAAGTAAATTTCTAGTACAATTAAATCATTTTTATTTTGGGGGTTCAGTCAGTGACTACAAACTAAGACAAAATTAGAAAGACTATTATACATGTTGACTATAATCTTACCTCCCTCAATAGAACCATTGACCTTTATTTTACACATAGTTGTTAAATAGTTGACATTTGTCATTTACAGATAAAGAATATGCTTTCCTAAATTAATGACTTGAAGCTTTCACTTTCACAATATATGTTACCTATAATATCCAGTATTCAGTAGATGTCATCTACATTTTTAAATAACATAGTTTAAGTTCAGTAAGTTTTGTTTGTTAGTTTTTCAATTTCAACATGTCAGTGGTAAATATTCTCACACAGTTTAAATAGATTTGAAAAGAACAGGTCCACTTTTGTGTTGCTCTGATTTTGGGGAGACTCAGAAAAGAGTCATGTCTGGGACTCAGGGCTGAGTAGTCCTGTTGAGTGAATATCCAGTGTAACTGACAAGCATCCTTCCTGTGACCTGAATCAGTGGCCCAGACTGAAGGTCTGCAAAAGAATATTCTTTCCATCTCTAACTATTAAGTCGGGGTTGTCAAACTCATTTTCACCAGGGGCCACATTAGTCTCAAGGTTGCCTTCAAAGGGCTGAATGTAATTTTAGGACTATATCAATGTAAGTACTCCTTAAATAGGGGCGAGGAGCTCAGCACTGCTGCTGGGTAGAAACAAGGTGCTAGGCAGATAAAACAAGGTGATGGGAGGAATTCGGCCCACGAGCCTTGTGTTTGCCACCTGTGTATTAGGTGCAAATAGGTCTGTGGTTCTGTCTTCTTTTCTTTTTAATCCTCACCCAAGGACATATTTTGTCATTACTTTTAGAGAGAGAGGAAGGGAAAGAGGAAGGGACAGAGAGAAACATTGATGCAAGAGAGAAGCATCGATTGATTGCCTTCTGTACGCACCCGGACCGGGGATCATTCACACCCGGACCGGGACCAAACCTGCATTCCAGGTATGTGCCCTGACTAGGAATTGAGCCCACAACCTTTTGGTTATGGGACCGTGCTCCAACCAACTGAGCCAAACTGGACAGGGCCTATGTTTCTTTTTAAAAACACAAATTTCCTGAGGAATGATACTTTACATCTGTACCAAATTATGTGTGTAAACTGTGACTTGATTTAGAGCTCTCTTTGGAAACGCTTTTTCACATTAATAGTTTTCTAATGGCGTTTTAATTGATAGGAGTATTAGATTTGGTATTCACATGAAAGTCTTCTAACAATTCACCAAAACATTTTATTAGAAGAAAATTATGAAAGTCAGGAAAAAGTTATATAATTTGAGACATAGGGTTAAAGAAAATTTTATTCATTACTATTTCTCTTTTAGAGATATTTGCATAGAATCATTGTCCCTCGAAATCTAGGGTTAATTTTGGTGGCATTAACACACATGGTTCCGGTATTCATTTCTTTTTATTTATTATTTATACACCACCTACTCCCAAAAGAGATTTGAAGGCAGCTTCTTCAGTGAGGACTGTGGTGAAGCTAGCTATAAAAACTGTCATTAAAAATTAAAAAAGAAAGGCTAGTTATTTGGACCCAGAATTAAGCATGATAAGCAGATTTTCTGATAAACTTGGTTATGGTTTGTTGAGTCAGACAGTTTGTTTTTTCTAACAATTAAAGACCTCTTAGAGTGAGCCCTCTGCTGATGAGTGGTTGTGCTCTTGCTCCAGCTTTAAGTGAGCCAAGTTCTGTCCATGTTTCCCAAAGGTCCACCAGACAAGACTCCTCCACCAACTAGACCTCTACCCACAGTGCCCCCACACCGCTCCCTCCCCCCAGCTGACCCCCGGAGGAATGACAAACCCAAGCCACCCCGGCCACCCACAGGCAGACCTTCTTACCCAGGGGCCAAACCCAACATCTGCGATGGCAACTTCAACACACTCGCTGTTCTCCGCCGGGAGATGTTTGTGTTCAAGGTAGGAACTATTTTTTTTATTTTAATAACAGGTCAGGGGTCTACAGTGTCTCTGTAGAAAACCAGTTCCCATTCATTTTAAGACCACCTTCCCAGACCTTTCATAGTTAGAAGGTTCAAAAAAGCATCTTAAATAAACACATACAAGGGTTGAAATGTCTAGCAGAACACAGAGTACCATTCTATTTGCAAAGTGCATTTGTGTCAGCAGGAGCTGAAATGGCTGGAAATGTAAGGATTAGGAAATGCTCCATGTTAGGAACAGATAAACAAGCCTGATTCACAACATGAATAGGAGCTAACAGGGACAAAGCTGCTTGGGAGGGTACCCTATCATAGTTCACATGTTGAAAAGATCCCTCTCATTTCATGACCATTGCAGCATTGTTTCTAGGAGGAGTGCTGATCTTCTTGTTTGTGGTTTACAGGTGGCCTTTGAGTTAAATGTCCTCTATGAGATCATCATTTTGATTTTTCATACACATATTGCTGTGTTCTGGATTCAGGCATCTGTATCTAATTCTTACTATTTTTTAAAAGATCACAAGCTTAAACTGATTTTACATTTTGCTAAATGTGCTTTTTAATGCCATTGAGTACTCAGACAGTAACACTAATAATGTATTAAAGTAAGTTACATTAAATATTGAAAAGTTAATATAGAATAGTATTGAAAAGCAATTTTCTCCCTTAATATCTGTAAACTGATCTTAAAGATTAAGAAAATATGTTTTATTTTGGCACTAGATATTAAAATAGCCTCATTTTTACCAACAGTATCCATTTAAAAGTAAAATAATGTGCCCTCTTTTTTGGTACACACAAATCAATATATAATGAAATATTGTCCTAGTTATACAGAATTTCATATCTACCAGAGGCTACACTTTAAAAATATAGATTTCATATAATTTTTATAGACAAAGTACTATTCTTCCTTTACTGGATATTAAGATTTGGATTTGATAGAATATATGTATCAGAGTGTTGTGCTTTCTAGGAAAAAAAATAGATGCTCTTTCTAGAAAACCCATGAATATATCTTTAAATTCTATAAATACCCTGCAATGCTTAATCAGATATTTTCCTTTTTGTTTAAGCAGAGTAATAAATTACGATACAAGGAGTGAAATTTCAAAAAACATATGAGATATTTTTTGTTTATTCTACAAGTCACCACATGACAAGTGAAGAAATTTGTTTCCAGTATTTTGGCTGAATTTTACTTCCAGCTTTACCCCTTGATATCATAGTGAAATCACCAAACTGTCCACCTTATCTGAGAATATGATGTGAATTGAGTCTGGATTCATTGAGTCTTTTCATTGTCCCTGTCTGTCCAATTAGATTCCTAATCTCAGAGGAGATCCATATCTTCATATTTAATGATCATTTTCACTAACTTTCTGCTCTGCACATTGTAGAAGCTTAGTGAGTGCTCTTGACTAACAAGATGAGGTTCTGTGGTCACTGGTTCTTCGGATCAGGAATGAATGGAAAGCACCTAGATCATCACTCAAGTGGAATGCAGTAGCTACTATTTTCAATATCAAAACAGGTGTATAATAATGATTAGTTTTTTAAATATTTCTCTAAACTCTCCTGTTATGTTAGACATCTTTCTCAAAACCATCTACAGGAAAGAGTTCTTAAACTTTTTAAATTTATTTATTTATTTACTGGTCCATTCCTTTTTTGTTTGTTTGTTTGTTTGTTTTAAAATATATTTTACTGATTATGCTATTACAGTTGTCCTATTATCCCCCCTTCATTCCCCTCCACCCTGAACACCCTCTCCCACCCACATTCTCCCCCTTCAGTTCATGTCCATGTGTCTTAACTTCTTTGGCTTCTACATTTCCCCTACTATTCTTGCCCTCCCCCTGTCTATTTTCTACCTACCATCCATGCTACTTATTCTTCATACCTTTACCCCCTCTCTCCACCTCCCACTCCCCTGTTACTAACCCTCCATGTGATCTCCATTTCTGTGGTTCCATTCCTGTTCTAGTTGTTTGCTTAGTTTCTTCTTGTTTTTGTTTCAGGTGTGGTTGTTAATAATTGTGAGTTTGCTGTCATTTTACGATACATGTTTTTTATCTTCTTTTTCTTAGATAAGTCCCTTCAACATTTCATAAAATAAGGGCTTGGTGATGATGAACTCCTTTAACTTGACCTTATCTGAGAAGCACTTGATCTGCCCTTCCATTCTAAATGAAAGCTTTGCTGGATAGAGCAATCTGGGGTGTAGGTCCTTGCCTTTCATGACTT
>CM052544.1:62259089-62310662 GCA_028533065.1 Trachops cirrhosus
TTGGTGATGATGAACTCCTTTAACTTGACCTTATCTGAGAAGCACTTGATCTGCCCTTCCATTCTAAATGAAAGCTTTGCTGGATAGAGCAATCTGGGATGTAGGTCCTTGCCTTTCATGACTTGGAATACTTCTTTCCAGCTCCTTCTTGCCTGTAAGGTCTCTTTTGAGAAATCAGCTGACAGTTTGATGGGAACTCCTTTGTAGGTTACTGTTCCTTATCTCTTGCTGCTTCTAGGATTCTCTCCTTCATTTTTACCTTGGCTAATGTAATTATGATGTGCCTTGGTGTGTTCCTTCTTGGGTCCAACTTCTTTGGGACTCTCTGAGCTTCCTGGACTTCCTGGAATTCTATTTCCTTTGCCAGATTGGGGAAGTTCTCCTTTATTATTTGTTCAAATATCTTTCCCACTTGTTGTTTTTTCTCTTCTCCTTCTGGCACCCCTATAATTCGGATGTTGGAACGTTTAAAGATGTCCCAAAGGTTCCTAAGCCTCTCCTCATTTTTTTGAATTCTCATTTCTTCATTCTTTTCTGGTTGTATATTTTTTCTTCCTTCTGGTCCACTCCATTGATGTGAGACCCATCTTTCATTCCATCACTCTTGGTTCCCTGTGCATTTTTCTTCATTAAACTTATTGTAGCCATTGATATTTCTTTATTGAAACTTATAACTGGCCTCAATAACCAGGGTAAAAAGACTCGAAAAATCCTCTTGTCAGTTCAAATCAGGTTCTCTTTCAGAAACGTGAATCAAACTAAAGACACAACTTTTGTTTTTTAAATTATCTGAATTTTAGAATTGTGGATTCAAGCTTATCTACTTGTACAATGAATAGTGTACAATGATGTAAGTAAATAAACATTTTGATTGGTTTTTCCCTTGGCATTATTTCAGGGTTAGCTGTATTTAGTGTTTCAGAACCTTGTGAGATACAAATAGTAAAAACCTGTGTAAGGTAAGACAAGTTGCTGTGGCTTTTTTATACCAGGCCCTTATCACTCTTTCCAAGGCCTAGCATAATTTCTAGCTTTTGGGGGTTAAAAATAGGTTATCATTAACTGAATCAAATTAGATAATCCATCATTTGGGAAATCTCTTGAATGCTCATCTAATACACTTGTTACTAGGCAGTGAGATTCAGCCACCTGCTGCAGAACACAAGCATAACACAATAACTGATGGGGAAGGAAAAAGGTTTTTATTAGCAGGGTGCCCAATTTGGGTGAGAGGGAAGCTTCCTCAGCTCCAAGCCATTACCTTGTGCAAAATACAGAAATTCCCTTCTTCCCAAAAGGACTAAAATCCAAATTCATGCCCAGAGACCATAGTCCATTTTTTCCTGCCCTTTTAGAGTCCAAGGCTGCTCTGCAGATGGGTCTCCATCTCTCCAGCTCTGGGCACTCTCTCCCTCTCTCTGGAGCGCACACTTGTGGGGCTGCCATCTCCATTGCCTCCCCACAGCTTCCTTCCTCTCCCTGGGCTAGGGCAAACTTCCAGAGCACTGCAGCCAGTTTTGCTGGGAACTCTGTCCATGGGGCCCTGGAACCAATGGCTGCTTGCATCCTTGGGTCCCACAAACATACCTGGCCACCGATGCATCAGAGTGCTGCTCTTGGGGTGAGAGAATAAGAACCATCTGGAACCCGTACCATGTGGCACAGGGCCACACGCTCCCACCAACCTGTTGCTGGAGGAAAATATGTCCAGTGCAAGCCTACTCTTGACTGTCTGAGCAGGGCAAGATAAGATCCATGTGCAGAACCCAGTGTTTGCCAGGTGCCATGAATGCCCAGTCCCCCAGCTAGGCAGGGTCAGTGAAAAGCAAGAAAAGTCTGAGTTTTCATGAGCCCTCCATTTTAAATCTTTTCCCCAAAATTCTACATGCTGTAGGAGTGTCCAGTTGTCAGCCAATGCAGTTTAACTTTCACCACATGCATTAGCCCAAACAGTGTCTCTGGCTGACATGATCTGGAAGTAAGTAGGAGGGTTTTCTATCTGCTCAGAGGCACAGTGTCTCTGCCCAGGTTGGGGAATCATGCACAGTTTGTTGACCTTCACCCTGCAATGTAGCACACCATAGCTGTGGCTCCGATTCCCTGCCTTGAAGTTTCTTGCAACCCTTCTTTGGGGAAGGCAGAATCTCACTGTCTCATGGTTCCCTCTCTCACTCAGAGCACAGTCTCTTGTGCAGATTGGGGGTTTGCAACACCCCAGAAATCTGGCCAGATCCCCTGTTACCTTCACAGTGTTATTTAAGGAGATACTTTCAAGGATACTCTTAACTTTTCATAGACTTATTAAGTAATCAGGCATAAATTCATGCTTAAGGGCTACAGGCAATTTGAAGGGTATTTTATGAAAATCACCTTAGGAACAGTGTTCACTAATTCATCAGTGTGCTGTTGTTGTTGTTGTTTATCTTTCAAATATTTGTAAATAAGATGGGTGCTTCTGGGAATTTTCTGGTAAGTTTTAGCATATCTGGAACATATCACTCCCCTGATTTTTCCCACACCTCAATGCTAAAGGGAAAGAGGCATTTAGATATTCCTTTGGCAGGGTGTGGATGGGACCTAAGGTCACAAGGATGTGTGACTTGACCTGAGGCACAGAAGACCAAAGGCAGAGGCTGCAATCAAAGCCAGAACCAGAGTCTCAGTCTTTCCTCCCTACTGCATTATTTTGGCTTTTGTTTACAGTAGCAAAAAGAAATTTTAAAAAATTCTTTGGAAATTTTAGTCTCCTTAATTGTACAATTACAATGAACTTGCAAAAAACTCAAGGCAATTATTGAACCAATATTAATATAGTTTTTACATAATGTCTTTCAGCAAATTTTTTACTTGCTTCCCACTATGCTGCTCAGAGCTGCCAGGGGTAAAATATTAATGCACAATAAAATTCATGGAGCTCTCTCTGCCTTTTATTTTTATACATAATCAGCTTGGTGCATAATTTTGTAAACATGTGGCCCAAATGGATTCACGTTTGCAGGCTAAATGAATTAAAGAATATGGAAAGTACCAGAAATGAAGGAACCTTTGAAATTGGTAGGAGGGCCAAAGAAAGATGACTTAAACTCTTTGGAGAGGCAACTTCTGAATCAGTTGACATGTTTGAAGGCCTTTCCAGTTCATGTTGGCACACAGAGAGTCTTTGCACAGGACACCAGTTCACATGGAGACCACTGTGCATGCAAGGGCCACAGTGATCGTGACACATGGAAGGGCAAGGTTGGGAAGTATTGGATTGGGGAAATGAAGACAGAACCTCTGGGATGTGTTGCTGTTTATGAGCTGCCTCCACCATTGTCTGTTTTTTTTTTAATGTTTATTGTTGTTCAAGTACAGTTGTCTCCATTTCCCCTCGACCACTCTCCCCTCCTCACCAAACCCAACCTCCCATCTTGGGTCCTACCCCACTTTGGCTTTGTCCATGTGTCCTTTACACATGTTCCTTGACAACTCTGCCTCTTTTCTCCCCAGTTACCCTCTTTCCACTCTGCTCTGGTTACTGTCTGTTCTTTATTTCAACGTCTATGGTTATATTTTGCTTGCTTGTTTGTTTTGTTGATTAGGTTCCACTTATAGGTGAGATCATAAGGTATTTGTCTTTCACTGCCTTGTTTATTTCACTTAACATAATGCTCTCTACTTTCATCCACACTGTCTTGGATGGTAGGAGCTCCTTGTTCCTTTCTGCTTTGTAGTATTCCATTGTGTAAATGCACCACAGTTTTTTCATCCATTCATTTACTGATGGGCACTTAGGTTGCTTCCAACACCAGGCTCTTATGAATTGTGTGACTATGAACATTGGGGTGCATAGATTCTTTTGCGTTGGTGTTTAAGGACACATACAGTATAACCCCAGCAGTAGAATTGCTGGGTCAAAAGGCAGTCCCATTTTCAATTTTTTTAGGTAATTCCATGCTGTTTTCCACAGTGACTGCAGCAGTCTACATTCCTTCCAACAGTGTACTAGGGTTCCCTTTACACCACAACCTCACCAGCATTGACACTTTGCTGATTCCTTCATCATGGCCATTCTGACTAGTATGAAGTATTATCTCATGGTGATTTTAATTTGCATCTCTCTGATGGTTAGTGATGCAGAGAAAACTTCCATAAGTCTCTCTGACCTCTGTATATCCTCCTTGGAGACATGTCTGTTTAGGTCCTTTGCCCATTTTTTAATTGTGTTTTTTGTCTTCCTGAAGTGGAGTTGTGTGAGTTCTTTATATGTTTTGGAGAACAAACCCTTGTGTGAAATCTCATTGGCAAATATATTTCCCATACAGTTGGTTCTGTTTTCATTTTGCTAATGTTTTCTTTAGCCATGCAGAAGCTCTTTAATTTTGATGAAGTCCCATTTGTTTATTCTTCCTTATGTTTCTTGCTCTAGGGGACATATCGATGAAAATATTCCTGTGTGGAATATCTGTGACTTCTCTCCCTATGTTCTACTCTAGGGCTTTTATGGTATCACCACTTATATTTTAGTCTTTTATCCATCTTGAGTTCATTTTTGTGTATGGTGTAAGTTGGTGGTTGACTTTCAGGTTCTTGCAAATAGCTGTCTAGATGTCCCAACACCATTTGTTGAGGAGGCTATTTTTACTCCATTGTCTGCTTCTGCCCCCTTTGTCAAATATTAATCGACCATAAAGACATGGATTATTTCTAGGCCCTCTATTCTGTTCCGTTGGTCTATGTGTCTCTCCTTATGCCAGTACCAGACTATTTTGACTACAGTGGCCTTGTAATATAGTTTGATATCAGGTATTGTGATCCTTCCTACTTTGTTCTTCTTTCTAAAAATTACTGTGGCTATTCGGGGTCATTTGTGGTTCCATGCAAATTTTTTAAATGTTTGTTCCATATATGTGATGTATGTCATTGCTATTTTAATAGGAATTGGGTTGAATCTACAAATTGCTTTGGGTAGTATGGACATTTTGATGATGTTAATTCTTCCGTTCCATGAACAGGGTATATACTTTTATTTGTTTGTGTCTTCCTTAATTTCTTTTTTCCTTGTTCTGTAGTTTTCTGAGTAGAGATCTTTTAACTCCTTGGTTAGGTTTATTCCTACGTACTTTGTTTTTCTTGTGGCTATATCAAATGGGAAAGTTCTCCTGATTTCTGTTTGTGATATTTTGTCGGTGGTGTACAATAAGATATTGACTTTGATTTCTGAATATTGACTTTGTGACCCACTGTTCTGCCAAATTAACTTATTAGATTGAGCAGTTTTGGGGTGGAGTCTATAAGATTTTTCTATGTGCACTATCATGTCATCTGCAAATGATGGCAGTTTTACTTCTGTCCAATTTTGATGCTTTTCATTTCTGATTTTTGTCTAATCACTGTGCCTAGGACTTACAATACCATGTTGAATAGAAGTCTTGAAAGTGGACATCTTGTCTTCTTCCTTACCTTAGTGGGAAAGCTTTTAGTTTTTGCCCATTGAGTATGATGTTGGCTGTAGGTTACTCATATATGGCATTTATTAGGTTAAAGTACGCTCACTCTACTCCCATTTTACTGAGTGTTTGTATCATAAATGGGTGCTAAACCTTATCAAATGCTTTTTCTGCACCTATTGATATAATCATGTGATTTTTGTCTTTCCTTTTGTTTATGTGAAGTATTACATTTATTGTTTTGTGAATATTATACCATCCTTGCATCTCTGGGAAGAATCAAACTTCATCATGATGTGTGATCTTTTTTAATGGAGTGTTGGATGTGGTTTGCCAATATTTTGTTGAGGATTGTAGTGTCTATGTTCAAGTGAATTGGCCTATAGTTTTCTTTCTTTGTTGTACCTGTACCTGGTTTTGGGATTGGGATGATGCTGCCTTCATAAGAAGATTTTGGGAGTTTTCCCGCTTCTTGGATTTTTTGGAATGCTCCGTGAAGTATAGAGGTTAGCTCTGCCTTAAAGGTTTTGTAAAAATCTCCTGTGAAAGCATCTGGTCCAGGGCTTTTGTGTGCCAGGAGTTTTTGATTACTGCTTCAATTTCACAAGCTGTTATTGGTGTGTTATGGTTTTCTGCTTCCTCTTCATTCAGTTTTTTAAAAAACATGTTCTTCTAGAAATTTGTCCATTTCACCCAGGTTTTCAAATTTTTTGGCCCGTTGTTCGTAGCAATTTCTTACAATCCTCTGTATTTCTGTGGAATCAGTTGTAATCTCCCCTCCTCTTTCATTTCTGATTTTGTTTATTTAGGTTCTTTTTCTGTTTTTCTTGATGGCTCTACTTAAAGGCTTGTTGTGTTTGCTTATTTTTCAAACAACCAGCTTCTGGATTCATTGATCCTTAGAATTGTGCTTTTAGTCTCTATGTAATTTAATTCTGCTCTGATCTTGGTTATTTCCTTCTTTCTACTTGCTCTGGGTTGTCTTTGTTGTTTTTCCTCCAGTTCTTTAGGGTTAGGTTTTTTATCTGAAATGCTTCTATCTTTTTTAGTCAGGCTTGTATCACTATGAACTTCCCTCTCAGAACTGCCTTCGCTTTGTCCCATAAGTTTTGGATTGTTGAGTGTTCATTTTCATTTGTTTCCAGAAAGTTTTTGATTTCTTCCTTGATCTCTTTCTTGACCCAATCATTTTTTAATAGCATCCTAATCAATCTCCATGAGTTTGAGTGTTTTTGAGTGTTTTCCTGGAGGTTGGTTTCTAGTCTCAACCCCTTGTGGTCAGAGAAAATTCTTGATATAATTTCAATTTTCTTGAATTTGGTGAGGCTTGTTTTGTGTCCTATCACATGGTCTATCTTTGAAAATGTTCCATGTGCATTTGAAAAGAATGTGCATTTTGCTTCTTTGGGATGAAAGGTTCTATATATACCAGTTAAGTCCATTTGTTCTAGGGTATTGTTCAATGCCACAATATGTTTGTTGATATTTTGTTGAGATGATCTTTTCATTTTTGACAGTGGGGTGTTAAAATCCCCTAGTATAATTGTGTTGCTCGCTATATCTTTCTTGAACTCCTCCAAGACTTTCCTTGTATATTTGGGTGCTCTTTTGTTGGATGCATATATGTTTATAATGTTTATATCTGCTTGATGGATTCTTCTTTTGAGTATTATGAAGTGTGTTTTTCTGTCTCTTTTTATGGCCTTTGTTTTGAAGTCTATTTTGTCTGATATGAGTATTGCTACCCTGGCTTTTTTTCCCTGTCCATTTGCTTGAAATAATTTTTTCCAACCCTTCACTTTCAGCCTGTGTAGGTCCTTTGTCTTGAGGTGGGTCTCTTGTAAGCAGCATATTTGCAGGTCACATTTTCTTATCCATTCAGATATCCTAAGTCTTTTGATTGGAGCATTAAACCATTTACAATTAAGGTTATTATTGATAGGTTCTTTGTCATTGCCATTTTAACCCCTTTGTACCTGTGTTCCTCTCTCTCCCTTTCTCTTGATTTTTTCTTCGTCTTCTTAAAGCAGTCTTTTTGGCATTTTTTGCAGTGTTCATTTGTTGGAGGTGTATTCTTTCAGTCTTTTGTCTGAGAAACTCCTTATTTAGCCTTCTCTTTTATTTGAAAGCCTTGCTGGGTAACATAGTCTTGGTTGCATGCCTTTACTTTTCATTACTTGAAATGTTTCTTGCCATTCACTTCTGGCTTCTGGTGTTTCTGTTGAGAAATCAGCTGCTAGCCTTTCAGAGTTCCTTGTATGTTGCTTCTTTTTTCTCCCTTGCTGCTTTTAAGATTCTCTCTCTGACTTTAAAACTTGGTATTTTAATTATGATGTGTCTTGGAATAGTCCTCTTTGTGCTTCTCTTGAGTGAGACCCTCCTTGATTCTTGAACTTTCATGCTTTTCCCCTCTCCAAGTTTAGGAAGTTTTCTGTCATTATTTTTCTCAAACAGAGTTTGTAACCCTTGCTCTTTTGTGGCTCCTTCTGTTATTCCTATGATTCGGATGTTGTTGTGTTTCACATTGTCTTGCAGTTCCCTTAAGCTATCTTCACATTTTTTTTAATTCTTTCTTCTTGAAGTTGCTGTACCTGGGTGTTTCTTTCTACCTTTTCTTATAGCTCATTAATTTGATCCTCTGCTTAACTCAGCCTTCTTGTAATTCCTTCTAGTATATTTTTTGTTTAATAAATTATATTCTTCATTTCTTCCTCATTCTTCATTATAGGTTCTATTTCCTTTTTCACAGTGTTGTAGTTGCCACTCAGTTCCTTGTAAATGTCTGTGAGTTCCTTGACCATCCTTATCACCATTCTTTTAAATAGTGTATCTGATTATTTGCTCACCTCCATTTCATTTATCTTTTTTTACTAGGGAGTCTTCCATCTCTTTTGATTATGGGTTCTTTCTTTGCCCATTCTAGTGACTCTTTGTGTTTATTTCTGTGTTTCCCAGCGCTCTGCTTTGCCAGCTGTCTCTGCAAGGTGAACTTCTGTGGTAACAGTTCTGTAGGACTCAGAGGTGCCCTGACTTTAATCTCATTGTCTGGATGCTCAACGGTTTGCCCTTTCTTCCACTTATGTGGACTCTCATGTATGCAGGGTTTACCTGTTGGTGGGTTCTCCCATCCCACCAGCTTTTCTGTTATTCACAACTCCCACTTTATCTTATATGTGATCAGGACAGGGTTAAGGGGAAATGGAGTAAGACAGTGGGAGATTATTCTATGGGATTGAGAAAACCAACAAGTAGAGAACAGATAGGAGATCCTTTGGAGAAGTATAGAGATAAACTTGATATTTCACCCAAGTAGATACATTTTATAAAAGGTGAAAAAGAGTTAAGAATCTTATAAGGAGGGAAAAATTGTGAACCGACTTTAGAAAGCAGAGCACTTATGTGAGTTTAGTGAGTTTATCTCACTTTGGTGAGATATGGTGAGACTATGGGCTAGAAATTTGGCATAGTATGTGATAGAATATAGTTAACCACAACAGTAATATAGCTCAGGAAGATGGCAAAATGAATTAAAACCAGGGGCAGGTGCTGTATGGGATTTACAATAACAATAATATGATAAAGAATATATAATGTGAATAAAAAGAATGAAAAGACCAAGAATAGTGTGTTATTGGAATATGAGTGAAGTGAAGGAAGAGAAATTAAAATGTAGTGTGAAAAGGAGAATAACAAAAACCTATCTAACAAACAAAACAAAAGAAACTAAACAGAACCAAGAGAAATATAAAAATAATAAAAATAAAAATAACAAAAAATAAAATGCAAATTATTAAGGATAGCAAGGTGAAATTTGTCTCAGCTCTTGTTTTTAGCCTTCTGACTTCTTTGTGGATATATCTTTGGTCTTCTTATAGCTCCAAACCTTATTGTCTTTCACATAAAAAAAAAAGAAACCAAAAAAAAAAAAAAACCCCAGAAGCCCCCTGCTGTCTTTAAACCTGCCAGGCTGGTTTTCTTGGTCTTCATGGATGCTGTAGGGTAAAGGGGGCTAAGCTCCATTTTTTTTCTTTCCTGTGGTTCCTTTAGTATGGGGCTGGGGCTGGGCTACAGTAAGCACAGGTGCCCATTTTCCAGCCCATACTCTCAAGAGTGCTGTGCAGACCACACTGTCCACTCTGTGCATATGTGCCAGACTGGTACCTACAATCCACCTTGTTGTGAAAGCCAGTGATCAGTCCATGAGGTGCCCTGAGTGGGAATAAGTCGCACCCCACCTCCTCCTTGTTTGTTGTCCTGGTCGCTGCTCTGGGACAAAGTCCTTTCAGGACACTTAGTGCCCTTACCTCTCTGAGCCCCTGCTGCTCCCCTTTGATTAATTTGTAAGGTGCCTTGATTTGGAGCAAATTGTGTCCCTCCTACTCCCTTTTCCCTGAGTGGGCTGCTGTGCATGAGAGATCCTTGCACTGCAAATGAGAGCCTTTGTTGAGAAAATTCCCCTAGGAAGCCGCTGGCCATTCCTAGCAAGCACTTGGCTTTCCACACAGACTAACGCTCTGACCAGTCCAGAGATTATCTGGGTCACGGCTGGTCACAGCCCATCTCTTCTCCCACCTACAGGTGCTGTCGAGCTTCCCAGTTTCTCTGGTACTGTCCTAGTTGGTAATCACAGTGCTAGCCAGGGTACACCGCCTCCTGTTTGTCTCTTACTGTGTCTTTATCCCCCTGGCACCTTTAAGCATCCAGGTGTCTTCTGGGAGGGAAGGGAGCTGCTAAGCTATAATCACTGACCCAACTGTCCTCCAAAATCTTGTGGCAGCCGCGGTATCTGGTGCAGGGCCTGGGGACCCTCCTGTCTGCTTACACAATCTCCTTACAGTCCATTTTTAAACATCCCCTGCAACCTTTGGCTTCCAAACTTCACATCAGCTGGACTTCTGTTGGCTGTTCACTCTGTTCTTTGGAAGATGGGTTGGTGTCCCAGTTGGGTGCATGAGCAAGTGGGTCCTGATTCCACCTACCTCAATGCCATCTTCCCTTGATCCATTCAAAAATTAATATTCTTTATGTCTTGATTTAATAAATACCAACTAACAAGAAAATTATCACTATCTGACCTATTACCTAACACTTTGGTGTCCAGATTATTTTGATATAAATTAATCTGTAATCAATGATACATTTTAACAGTTTGAGAATATTAAAAGTATCATATACATCTAGCACAAGTAATAAACAAATTTTGAAAAGACCAACTCTTTTTTGCTTTGCAACACGAGTATGCATTTCTATTTTAAAATAATTTACATTTCTAAATCTTCATGGTGACTATAACAGGTTCTTTCTTGAAAATAGACATTTAAGGAAAATCCAGAATTGTGAATTTGGATACGATTTAAAAGAATCAATTGTTGATATGTTACTTGTTTCCCCCATACTGTGAGTGTGTGTTTGGAGTATCTTTCAAAAAGGCAGACAATATGTAAAGTGACTTGAGCTTGTGAGGTGATGTGTTATTGTCATTTGTCCCAGAATTACCCTGGTCAACCTTTAACTGGTTGTCCCCAGTGAAATTAAAGACCACCTGCAAGAGTCTAGCAGGACCACCTCATTTCATTTGATGTTATTAGTTGGGGTTATTGGCTGGATATTAGTATGTAATTACTCAGTGACTAGTATATTTCCCAAGGTGACAGTTGTTGGGACCAGACAACTCAGAGCCCTTAATTAATCAACTTTCTTCTTTATTCATAAATAATAGAGGCTGGTAGAGAAAATAGCCCATGATAACTAAACAAAGGGCAACTATTCAAAGGTTACTAAAAATTTACTAGTTGGATTTATTTAGATGGAAAAGGTTCAATTTTATATCACCTCAAATCCAAGAATCCTCAGTAGAGTATGTGGTATGTGTGTGTGTATGTGTGAATGGATGGATGAGTAATTGAAAAATCTGGGGAACCTAATCAGGCGAACCTATTCTTACTGGAAGCTCAGGAAAGCCCTACAATGAATCACTTAATATGATTTGGGAGAGGAGGAACAAAGAGGAATGGAAACAGAAATATTGGTGTGATACACACTTATCTAAATAGTACAAATATATAACTTGCAAGTGAAATTGTACACACAGAAATTTAAATTAAAGTAAAATAGTAAATTTTAATTTATTGCAAACTAAAACTAATTTTTAAAACATTCAGTTCTAATATTAAAGCACTTTGGATAGTCACTTGATTATTCTGAATTTTTTAGTAGAAAACAATGCCATCAAATGTGTAATTCTCGATTTTTTTTGTCGTTAGTAAGTATTTATGGTGAAACATAATGTGTGTAGAGTAATTACAAACACACCAACATTTATGGACCCCTGCTCTGACACAAGCCATGTGTTACTCACTGGAGATAGGAACAGACACTTGTAACATTAAATGATCTTTGCTGTGCCTGAGTGGAGCCCAAAGCATTTTGGGAACACACAGGACAAGCAGTTGACCCAGTATGGAATCCTCCGTGATGTTTTTTTTTTCAAGATCACTCTGTTAATTTGCAGTGACTATGTAATTTATTGACCCAAGCAGAACACGTTAGATGGTTACAGAGGATTCCATTATAACTCCACAGTATGATGGTTGCAATGTGGGGTAGTTAACAGGCACCCCCAACCCTGGAGGTGGAGTTCACACACCAGGGTGATTTATCTGTCCCCACGTAGCTTTCACACTCTAGAAAGCTGACTTGTCCACAGATCGGGCAAGGTATAGTCTGGGCTCTCTCCTTTTTTCCACCTGGGAAGCCCTGGGTATAATGTCAATGCCAAGATTGAGTGTTTTGCATTATCTTTTTAACCACACTATATGGGTTAGAGGTTGGGAGCTTTACTACAAAAAGCTCATTGTAAGCAAATGTTTAGCTCTTTCTTGACTGTTGTGACAAGGATGTGGGTGTCACTTCAGGTGCTGCACCTCCCCTTACTTCACCACTCCCCAAGGCCCAGCAGCCAGGCAGCGATGCTGAGCTACCTTGTGCTTGGCTTGCAGGAACAATGGTTCTGGCGTGTGAGGAACAACAGGGTCATGGATGGGTACCCTATGCAGATCACTTACTTCTGGCGTGGCTTGCCTCCGGGTATCGATGCAGTGTATGAAAACAATGATGGGAACTTTGTCTTCTTCAAAGGTAAGGAGTGTCTTGCTCTGCTGCACTTGGTCACTGTGTCTAAGACCCTGTCACACTCAGAGAGATGAACTTGGAAAACCTGTTGAGTGAGGGTAGACAACTAATACATTGCATAAAAAGGTGCATATGTTCCCTATAAACATAAATAAAGCAAAAAGTAATTTTTAATTCTCTCATGTATGTCTTTCATATAGTACCACATGTAGAAGTCAAATTTAGAAGGCACTGTGTTCTTGTGAATTTTCAGATTTTGCTTAAAAAGTACCAAAAATGTAAAATGGATGAATGAATGAATGATTTAAAAAGTCATTTTTCATTAACTAAGGGTTTTGGATTTTTTTATTAAAGAGTATTTGGGGTTGCTTACTGTTTTATGCAATAAAATCTATTTCATTTCTCAAACTTTACTTGCTTTAGACAGTTTATATTAAATAGTTCACAATAAACTAGGAAATTGCTCATAAAGACAAGGAAAACATGGGTAAAAAAAATTCACTCAATTCACTTCTCCACATGAAATTTATTATTTGCTGTTTATCTTAGTGACAAGTCTTAATTGCATACCTACTCATTGCCTGGTACATAAAAGTGAACTCAGACAACTGGTACTCTGTCCTCAAAACTTATTAATATTCAAAACAATAAATCTTAATGTCTGTGGGGGAAACCATGGACAAGAGACTGACTGAGCCTGCGGTAGAGGTGGGGGCAAGGAATTTGAGCAAAACATGTCTGAGCTGAATCAGAGGAGAACTAGATCCAGAATGGGCAGGGTTGGCTGTGTTGCCCAGAAGCTAAAGGATGGAAAACGAGCAAAAATTGGGAAAGAAAAGGAGGTCTTAACAAAAAAAAATGAGAATGAGAAGTAAAAGAAAGAGAAGAAGAAGAAGAAGGAAAAGAAGGATGGGGAGGAGGAGGAAGAAATTATTGTCAGGGTCAAACTAGAAGAATTTGTAATTCTGATGAGAGTAATAAAAGCAGGGCATTTGGGAAACACTTGTAATATTTGAGTGAAGTTCAAACTACCCATGTAAAAGCAGTATATCCTTAGAATTTATTGTCTTAACAGATTGCTCCCTGCGGAAAAGAGGTCAGTGCCTTTGTTATAAGGAAATGTGGGGTCTGCAGTCAGATGCTGGCTTCACAGGCTGACTGGCTGTGTGAACTGGGCAAGTTACTCAGCTCCCTTTGCCTCAGTTTCTCCCTCTGGAACATGGATTGGTATTATTTGCCTTCTCATGATAACTTTGAGGACAAAGCTGAGGACTTGTGGCCTTCTTGGCACACCTAAGTCCTCGGTGAATATCTGCTAGTATAACTATCAATATGTCTGTCCTCCTGACATCCAGAGTAAGTATATAAATAATGTGGATGAGGACTGTGGACTTGTCCACTCTGGACACAGGAAAGAAACATGTAAATTCTGGTCTTTGGAGAGACATGACCATCCCCTGAGCTGTAGTAACAGAAAGAACTGTGGAATTAGCCTGAAGTGGACTTGGCTTGGCAGCTGACCCAGGAGCTCTGTCCCACCCAGAAACTATTGCTCTGGAGAAACCCCACCATCCTGTACCAGCTCTCAATGCCTCGGGGCCTCACTTCTATCCATTTGCCTCCATGCTTGTCACTTATGTGGTAGCCACATCCTTCTTATTCCTGCCCACCCTATTTGAGTGCAGAACTTATGAAAGTGTGAAATTGTGCAGTAGATGTAAATACCACCAGAGGTGAATCTAAAATACAACAGCATTATTTACAATAGCCAAGTGCGGGAAATAGACTAAGTGCCCATCAGTAAATGAGTGGATAAAAAAAACTGGTACGTTTACACAATGGATTACTACACAGCAGAGAGAATGAAGGAATTCCTACCCTTCACAACAGAATGGATGGAACTGGAGAGCACTATGCTAAGGAAAATAAACCATGTGGTGAAAGAAAAATACTATATGATCTCACCCATAAGTGAAACCTAATCAACAAAACAAACATGAGCAGAATAGAACCAGAAACATTGAAATAAAGAAGAAACTGACAGTGAATGGTGAGTGGGAGTGGGGCTAACAAGGGAAAGAAGGGGAAGTGTCAAATCAAGTAACATGTATAAAGGATCCATGGACAAAGACAATGGGGTGGGGGCAGGATTGAATGTGGGAGAGAATGGGTGGGTAGGGTAGGGGAGAGTAATGGGGGCGGGAAATGGGGACAACTGTAATTGAACAACAATAAAAAACTAAAAAGCTAAAAAATAAAATAAAATGTATTTTCTCACACACCAGTGTGTCTTCAGTTCTTAGAACAATGCTGGGACAGAGCAGCTGAGACCAATGGTAATTAGTAAAAGCAATGGCAGAAAATACCATTGGACTCAGTGTGGTATCTCCTATGTTTTGATGATGACAGTAGGACAGCTTTGTCTCTGGTCATGTTTTTATCCATCATCTAGAACAGTATGCCTGTCACTGGTCTCCTACAATCTGCTGCAGTTTCAGGAAAGGTTTAGTTTTAGCTTTCTTAGTCAGAACCCTGCATGAGGCTTCTTTTCCCTTGGCCTACACCCTGCAGTACCTCCCAGTAGATGTGCTCCAAACCCAGCTGTGAACATGAAGTACCCTGACACCAAACCTCATGTCCATAGGGATCCAGGATCTGGTTTCCCCTTCCCTGGTCCAGCACCCTACCTGAAGAAGAGCCTAGAGTTTGGGTGTCAGGTGGCATATCACCCCCTTTCTGAAGTCACATAATAGTCACATGACTGTCTCAGCTTGCCATTGTCACTTTATGGCTGTTACCACCTCAAAAGTCCAGATAAACCCAAAGTCCCTCATCCCACTGTATGTCATCTTTGCTCTCTGGACCAGGAATCCATCCAGGTCCTTCTCTGCTTTAATTTCTACTTGCCATCTGGTGAACTATGCATTTCCCTTTTTCTTGCTTACTTGTATCCTTCCCTCTAGATATTAGTTCAATATGGCCAAGGTCTGCTCTCTCTCTCTCTTTTTTTATACTATTATATCCTCAATATATTTATCCAGGAGTTGACTAACTTCTTCTGTAATGGCCAAGTAGCAAATGTTTTAGTCTTGGCAGCCCATGGTATCTATCATATATCCTTCTTTCTTTGTTTCTTTTTTTTAGCTTTTAAAAATGTAAAAACTCTTCTCAAACCATGGGTTGTACAAAAACAGGCCACAAGTCAATTTGCTGAGCTCTGTTTTAAATGATGCCTAGAATATAGTGAACAGTTCATAACATCTGTCTTCACTGGCCTTGATGTATCATAGCTTGTGTGTGAGTACAAGACTAGTGCTTAATGAAAGCCAGCCATCTGGTTTGGTACATATGACTGTCAACTGCTTCTTGGCATTATTTAGACCGCTTCATCCCTCTGCTTCATATTTGGAAGCTAACATGGGTCATTCTCCTCTAATTACATTTAAAAGTTGATTTCTTTAGTTAGAGAGCTTAAGAACGTAAAATGTATCATCCTCAGGGAAGTAATAAGCTTTTCTCCAACAACTGAATGTACTCCACACTTCATGCTGATCAGCTATCTCAGCATCCCTCAGGTAAATCCAGTATAACAGAGTGACGTTTTGTGAGCACAATAAGCCAGATGTTCATATTCTCCAATACAGGTCATGTTTAGGCTGAATGCTTGTGAGATGATAATTATCAAACATCTTAGTTGAAAATTGAGCCCTTACAATCTCTTTCAAGAATTGGAAATAAATTTAAAACCAAAGCTGTCAGTGCTATCAAAATCAGTATTAATCAAAATCAAGTCATTAAGCCCTGATCCATGTGGCTCAGTTGGTTGGGTGTTCTGCAAAGCGCAGTGTCGCTGGTTTGATTATTGGTGAGGGAACATACCTAGGTTGCAGGTTCAGTCCTCGGTCGGGGCATGTGCTCAAGGCAACTGATCAGCATTTCTCTCCCACATTAATGTTTCTCTTCCTGTCTTTCTCCCTCCTTTCCCCTCTCTCTAAAAATTTGATTAATTAATTAAAAAGTAATTAAAAATCAAGTTGTTGAAATGTCTCAAAATTCATATTGTTGCCTTCACTTAACTTCAGGGAAGGTGTATCATCCTAGCTGTCAGTTCCATTTCAAGAGGCAAAAATCACTTATAGAATGGGAAATAGAATATCTGAGACAGGAAGGAGGAGGATGATAAGGTTTGGGAATTAAAAAGGCATATACAATATGTGTAACACAAAAGAAGAGTTGTCTAAGGTAGGTTATCCTGGAAGATGACAAAGAAAAGCACTGCTTGCTTAAAGAATGGTTTGTGGGACCTTCATTATCACTTTGTTGCAAGTGCTCATAAAGCAACAATTTTTTTAAACTGCTTACAGGTAGGTCATCACTCTTGAAGGTTTAGGAAGTAGTCTTGAAGTTCATTTGAAGTAGAAACACATTGTTTCTTAAAAAGTACAGTATATCACCTACAAGCAATCTCTATTATGAATAGATGAATGTGCTGATTACCGATGCCTCTGTTGGAGGTAGCAAAAAACTGATGCTCAAAGAATTTTCTTAGAATAAGGAATTTATGTTTGGTGGCCTTGCAACATGTGAATTGTGCTATTTCCTTGAAGTTATTAATGTTTATATTGTATATAAAAACTAAGTGAGCATCCAAACCAAGAGGCCAAACATTTAGTATTTTTAAAATCTCCCTTGATATATGTATATGTATATATATACACACATACATGTATGTATTTATTTATAACAATTCAAAAAGTGTGTGGTATATTTTTATTACAGCTGTTTTTATTTATACTTCAGTCTCCCATATTTTCCCATTAGTATTACTTGTGTATCTAAAAGTTTTCCCGTCTTCATTTATTTACTGTCAGTTTGAGTTCCTGGGGATGCAGACAAAAAGGAAGTTATAAACCTGTAAAAAATAATGGGGTGGAGGCACGATTGGTCTGTAGAGCTGGGGACTGTGCTACAGATGAGATAGGGACTTTGAGACCCAAAAAGGTGTCCCATAGCAAAGATGACCTGTCAGAGTTGTCTCCCAGAGAGCAGAATGGGCCAGAATCAAGTATGTGCCATGCTCAGCGTTTGCCTAATTGAAGGTACTCAGCTGAAGGGCCAGTTTTCCCTTGAAGGGATATCTAAGCTTCATAACTCAATGGCTTCCACATGTGCCTAAATATTCAAAATTCTCTGCTTACTTGATAATATTGTGAGTCTGGAAAAGTAGACTCTGGTAACAAAAAGCCCTGTAACCTCCAGAGTTGAACAATTATTCAAATATCTTGAGTAACCAATCTATGAGCAATACAGAAATTAAAACTTACTCCAACAGTTGACACTGACGTAGATCAGTGTACAATAATTAAGCATTTGTTATTTATCTTATTTATCTGAGTGGATAGTAAGCAAATTTGACTGGAGAAATATTGTATTGTATAATAATATGTTACCATTTTGGGGGGGCCGTGAGCTAGATAGTGTGTGGGTATATTATATATTTGATCTCTGATATTTCTAGAACTCTGAATGAGAAGTGTGAGTGTCTTAAATACAAATTAGAAAAGAAAGGCTCATATTTAGTGACTTGCCCAAGATCTCACAACTAATCATTGGAAAAGCAGTCACCCCTTACTTCTTTCTGATTTCAAAGGTGTTGAATACTCTGTTAAACCATAGTCTAAGAAAGAAAATATTCTTTATGATAATTTTTAAATCCCTGGAGTGTTCTCAATAAGTATATTAATGTTGATCTATAATAATTCCAATATACAAAAGTTAGTGAGTAATGTAAATGCAGTCTTCTTTTATAAAAGAATATCTAGTCATTAAAGAATATATGTTCTCAACTTTTCTGTAGAAAGCCACATAGTAAATACCTTTGGCTTTGCATACAATAAGTTCTCTATTATCATTACTAAACTCTGTCACTGTAGCTTAAAAACAGACTAGACATTATGTAAATAAATAGGTGTGACTGTGTTCTCATAAAATTTTATTTACAAATACAGGCAGAAGCTGTTGGCCCTAGATTACTGACCGCTATAATCAAAGACATAAAATATAAATGTGTAAGAGTTTTGTGGACTCTGAGGAAACAATACAGTTGATTTTCTAAAATAATAACTTACCAAAGGTATCTGATGACTGAGGATACAGTGAACAAAGCATGAGCTGAGTGCAGTAATTAATAAATGCTACCAATAACAAACCTGCAGTCATCACTTGATAAGGGTGAAAGAGGCATGGAATCAACAACAATTCTAAAAGTGGATGGAATGTAGACGTGTTCAGTTAAAAGTCAATTTGGAATAGTAAGTCGAGTGCTGAATTAAAATACGTGGACTGCAGTACAAATCTATTAGCAATTATGTATGGTTTTAAGTATGTCACTTTTTAAAAAGATTTTATTAATTTATTTTTAGAAAGAAGGGAAGGGAGGGAGAAAGAAAGGGAGAGAAATATCAGTGTGTCATTGCCTTTCATGTGGTTCCCAACCAGGGACCTGGACCTGGCCTGCAACCCAGGCATATGCCCTGACTGGGAATCCAACCCAGAGACCTTTTGATTCACAGCCCACACTCAATCCACTGAGCTGCACCAGCAGGGGCAGCATGTCACTTCTTTAACCTGTGAAATAACTATCTTAGGCTGAATTCCCAACCATTTTTCTGATCCAGAACATTTGAACAATATAATGCATCTTATCAGTGGCAGTGGCTCAGTTCAAAGGTGTTAGGGAAAACAGGTTTGATTCAGCCTCTAGACAAGACACTGTCTTCTTTGTAAAAATTTTAAAAAGTCTTTAGACCCTTTTCCTTGTAGGAATAAGCATGTATTTTAACAATTCTTCATGATTCTTTGCTTAGTATCTGGCACCTCTTCTGCACAAAAGCAAGGATCTTAAGTGTTTCTGCCATTTGTGTCCACAGCTCCTTCAGTGAGTGGCCATAATAAACTCTTAGTGAACAGATATTCAGTGGTTGGGGATTGGATGGTTAGATGGATGAATGAGTGGACAGAAAAAGGGTTTTTTTGCAAATTTTTTCTGTCTTTAATAAGAGCTGTTGGTATTTTCCTCTACTTTCTGCAAAGGACTGTATCAGTAGGACCAGTTTTTTCCACTTACTCCTGAGTATATCAACTTCCTGTGAAAATCAGTAAATACCTTACTCTGTCAAAGAGACAATAATTTCCTTGAAAATCAAACTGTTTGATGGTAACATAGTGAAAAATCTACCTCTCTTATGTTAAAAAAAAGAAAATAGTTGAATGTGAATCTCACATACTCAAAATCTAAAAAACAGAAATAAAGTCATTTCAACTCTGTCATGGGAAAACCTTACTGCATCAAGAAAAGAGGAACTGTACAATTGTATTTCCTTAGTAATTACTAGAAAATTAAATGTATAACTCATAATCAGCATTGAATTGTTTTCTTGAATTCTATGCCACAAATACTCAGCAGGCAATGTGTTTTCTTAATTTTTTGTGTGTACAATTTACTGTTGGGACATCATCATGTGACCTGACAGCAAATGTTTGCTAAGTTTTTTGTGTTGCTTTGTTTTCTAAATACAATATAGTGCATTTTTAAAACAATTCCCTGGGGATTGATCTTAAAAGAAAAAGGAGCAAATTACCATCTTCTATAGTGAAAGTCTTACTGTTTCTTCCTGTTACTAATGGAAAATTCCAACAGTATAGAGAAGTATTTATTTTCAAAACACATTTAAAAAAGCAGTTTTTCTACAATAACAAGAATTTCCTGGAAGAACTGTAAGCTTCTCTTTTCTCACATACTGTTCTTTCCTTCTCAAGACACCTGGGCAACATGGAAAGAAAGCTCCTGTGAACATTTCTCATGCTCCCTGCACCAAAGAACCCTTGTGAACTGTTGGTGGGAATTGCAGGCTGATATAACCACTGTGGAAAACAGTATGGGGCTTATTCAAAAAATTAAAAGTGTAACTGCCTTATGACCCAGCTATTCCACATCTGGGTGTTTATCCAAAGAATATAAAAACACTAATTGAGAAGGACAGGTGTACCTCCATGTTCATTGCAGAATTATTTACAATAGCCAATACATGGAAGCAACCTAGGTGTCCATTGATTGATGAGTAGGATTTTTAAAAAAGTGTGTAATATCACTAAACCATAAATTGGAATGAAATCTTTCAATTTGCGGCATCTTTGGAAGACCTAGAAGCATATTATACTAAGTGAAATAAATCAGAGAAAAACAAATATCTTGTTACATCAGATATGAGTGCAATCTACAAAACAAGTCATAGGTACAGAGCACAAGTTGACATTTGCCAGAATAGAGAGGGGTTAGAGGGCTTGGCAAAATACCTCAAGAGGGCTGAGGAGTACAAATTTCCAGTTACAAAACAAAGAAGTCCTGGGATGTCATGTATAGCACAGTGACTATAGGTAACAATACTGTGTTGTGTATTTGAAAGGTGCCAAGACAGATCTTAAAATTCTTATTACAAGAAAAAAAAGTTGTAGTTTGACAGATGGTAACTAGTCTTATTATGGTGGTTGTTTCCCAGGATATACAAATATCAAGTCATTACATTGTACATTAACCCCAAACTTAGACAAAAGCAGGGCTCTGGTTCCCAGAGAAAACATCCTTGATTCTTGATTCAGAACTATTTTATTTTAGCAAATTATAGATGTATCTTTATTTCTTAAATTATTTCTGATTTGGTTCTTAATTAGTTATTCATTATACCTCCTTTTGAAAATAGCATTGATCTTTCAAAGATAACATCCTTATTCCAGATGTGACTGCTGTAAAGTTATCATGTGCATATCATGCAAAATCATTTTTAATGCATTGTTAATCGATATATTCTAATTTTGGTCATTGAATTAGTGTATTCTGAATTTGCACTTATTTCATACAGGTAACAAATATTGGGTGTTTAAGGACACGACTCTTCAACCGGGTTACCCTCATGACTTGATTACTCTTGGAAGTGGAATTCCCCCTCATGGCATTGATTCAGCCATTTGGTGGGAGGATGTTGGGAAAACCTATTTCTTCAAGGGGAACAGGTCAGTACACACTTCACCAGAGTAAATCAGTTCAATAATTTTTAGAGTAGCTGATATTTCTAGTCTATCACAGGCAAGTACTACTGATGAAAGAACTGGTTGTTTGGATATCAAGACAAGAATTATTGAAATCTGGAATTGAAAATGGTTTTCACATATTTTAAAATAACAGTCAATGTAAATTTTCCTCTACTATACCCAAATAATGTGACTTTCTTATGAAATTAAATATACAGTATATATTCTCTCTCTTTTCTGTAATCTTAATATGCCTTAAAGCCGTGTAGGCAGTGTATACCCACCTTTGCAATGCATTTTGTTAAAAGTTATTTTACCTTTTTTATTTAAAATTTTTTAGCAAAGGCTTTTTTGTGGTTTTATATTAAAAGTTAAATTTTTACACTGTTGCAAGTTCATTATGAACATTTTAAAATAATTTCAACCCTGGCATGTGTGGTTTAGTGGATTGAGTGCCAGTCTGTGAACCAAAGTGTCACTGGTTCGATTCCCAGTCAGGGCACATGCTTGGGTTGCAGGCCAGATCCTCGGTTGGGGGCTCGAGAGAGGCAACCACACATTGATGTTTCTCTCCTTCTCTTTCTCTCTTCCTTCCCCTCTCTCTAAAAATAAATAAATAAAATCTTTAAAAAATAAATAAAGTAAAATAATTTCAGTTTAGTCATGAATTCTATTTCTTAAGACACTATTTAATTAAATACCAGCAATAGGTATAAATGACAGACTTTAATGTCCAGCAAGCTAATTTTGCTTTAGGAAAGGATATAAACTTTGTTTACTTTGCAATTCCCAATTTTTTATTGCAAATGACTTCACACATTGAGCTTTGTCTTTGAGACCAAAGATCCTATAATCTGCCTCTGTGGATTAGAATGCATACTTTTAAATTTATTCTGTTACTAACTTTGTATACATTAGATTTGTATATGTATTTCCATAGCAAAATATTCACAGATTTCACTTTCTTACTAAATCATAAAAGATAAATCATTAATCAAACAAAAATTTTATTCAAGTAGACGATAATTACTTATGACCACAAAACATAAATGGTCCTGAAAATGACACAGGTGTGGTAGAGCAGGAAAGGAGAGTGGAGAAATCAATTCACAGCATGGGCCCACTAAGGAAAAGAAGTCTGCAGCCCTCCAATGTCATCTCTAAAATAACAGCTCTCAGCTAGTTTTAATTGCTTAGGAATAGGTTCAGTACTAGTGGCTGGGGAATTTTGTTTGGGACTTTTTCTTCCTTCCTTTCTTTTTTGTTCCAAAAGGCATGGAAACACAAGGCTGAGAAGATGCCCAGGAAATGTGAACTCACACAGAACACAAAAGCTTAGCTGTATAGTTTCCATGAGGATTTCATGGATGATCCTGAAACCACGATATCATTACCTAACAGCCTTTTATTCACACTTGTAGGTGTTATTTCTTTGAATGTTTTGTTCTAAAAGTTTAGTATTTATTGCAAATTTTAAGTTTAGAAATTAAATGTGAGCTACCTCAAATCAGTGAAATCAATGAAAATTAGATACCAAATTTATAGTAGAATAAAAACTATACTAAAAATGAGAAAAGGAGTTTAATTCTTTTATTTCCTACTTGAGAAGAGGGAATACAACATGTAAATACAACAAAAAGTACAGAAATATTACTTTAGTTTTAAATTCTGTTTAAATAGCTTTTTAATGTTTTAAAATATTTAAAGCAAGATTACAGTTAGTTTCCATATGTGATCTTCTATAAGATTGAATTATGGATGCTTTATAAACAGATTACTTCATATTTGTCTAATTATATAATTCCAAAGTCACATTTTTATATTTATAAATAATTCATCCTGGATTAAATGTTAATGGAGAAGACATGAGCTCTCTAATTCAAACACAAAAACAGCAATTGGTCACAACTTTTATATAAGGAATAGAGGAGTCTTTCTTTTCTACATTGTATATTTACAGTATTACTAATTTTAACATTTTACATATTTTCTATGTATATTTTTGAGAAAAAGCAGAGCGTGAATTTATTTATCTTTACTCGCTTGCTCCTTTTCTCCCACTGACATTTTTCTGCTTAAAAAAATGGTAGAAAGGTGGGTTTGAGGCACAGGCTTGAGATACTTGACATATAAATCAGATTGCAAGCAGGGGCCTCGTGAAATCTAACTATAGAGATAAAGAAAATGAAATGATGGTTCTTTAAACAACTCTGCAAATTCTGATGGAAATTTCTAGCTTCCTTGCTTCACAGACAGCATGGA
This sequence comes from Trachops cirrhosus, assembly GCA_028533065.1. Lineage (NCBI taxonomy): Eukaryota > Metazoa > Chordata > Mammalia > Chiroptera > Phyllostomidae > Trachops > Trachops cirrhosus. The sequence continues at coordinate 62,282,999 of CM052544.1, forward strand.
CTTCATCCTTCAGTTCCTCCTTGCCCTTTTCTTCCTATGCTATAATTTGATACTTGAATGCACTTGGATCTGCATAGCATTTAGCTCTAAAATGCTGCATTTCTAAATCATCTCTCAGCATCTTCTCACAACTATGTCCAACATTCTATTGCCATAATTCATTCTAAGCTTAACCTTTGAGAAATTTAGTATATTTTCAAAGAAAGAAGTCAAAATAACTTGAACAACAATAAAAATGCCAGTACCATTAAAAAGAAGTCAAAATATAAATCAGTTTGGTTTGTTTATTTATTATTTTTCTGATTATCACTAGTAATCAAACATTTATTTTTCAGCTTAAATTGTGTGTTTATGAAGTCATTATCCAATATGTATTTTTTAAAATCATTTATCATGGTATAAATGGATAATTTTAATCCTGTTGCACTTTTAAGGATGTTCCTGAAGACTGAGATTTTGTATAATTATTTGGGTAGGGAAAACAGAGTGGACCTATGTTTGTGGTAACTTAACAGAAGCAAGTAGCCTAGACTCTGAGCAAAGAAATAAGACAGAAAAGGAGGAAGCATTACTGAGTCTCATAAAATAACCTTTGGAGCCACTTTTATTCATTTGGAGTTCAGTATCCAGCAACACCCCATTAAAACAGATCATTCCAGAATTGTCTACACTGTTTTTCTTCACACAGAAGAAATTTAAGAAAATGTCCTGTATTATTATATGGACAATTTTTGTGTCTTATGGTTGGGACTCATGATCAAGTCTAAAAAATAATAAATAAATCTCATTTCTAAACACATTTTGAAGCACTGATCCCCAATGCTTCTCTCAAAGACTCAGCAATTTAAAGTCATAATTCTAAAGGTAGAGATCACTGATGTATCAGAAGAAAAACTGTAAGGTTCATTAGAATAACCTGTATCATTTGCTGACAATCCTACACAAATTCCAAAATTTATTCCATTGCTATAACTAGATTTTAAGCTCACCAAATGGTTTATTTAGAGTATTCCATCTGAACATGTTAATATTCTTCTCAATTAACCCATAAGCTTACTTTTCAGACAGAAAACAATCAGTGGAATGAGCTTTTTGTTCATGTTGAAATATGTTCAAATATGTTGAAAATTAAAATGCAAACATATTTGTAAATAAGCATTGGCATCTTTAGAAAGCAGCTCTGGACATAGTGAGAGGATTCTCATTACAATCAAATATAGTGAATATATATGTCAAAGCTCGCACACAGCAGATAACCTGAAGGTCTGAGCCTACACTGAGATTTTCAGATTGTAAAATGGTCCCAGATTAGAGTATTGCCTTATCTTCTAGGAGAGAGAAGGAGAAATGTGTTTCTTCTGACAAATTCACACCAGAATTGTGGTCCTACAAGAGTGTGTAATAAAATTCACATTCCATTATTGTTTCTTTGAAATGTGATCTTCATGAATCTTAATTTAGGTGCTCAGAGAATTGTCAGATGGATGTCTGATAGAACCAGGGAAGAAGAAAATCACACACATGAAGATTAAGAATTTTAGTAGTGAGAGAGTAAGAATGGCAGGTGGATTAATAGTTTGCTCATCAAGGGAAAATGAACAATAATGTGATAGAAAACCATACTTAACCATGAATCAGAGAGTGTTAGTTTCAACTCTGCAACATTCAAAAGGAGGAACTATGACCAAATCATTACATTTGAATAATGTGACACCCAATGCTCTATCAGTGAAGGAACTGAATGACAGTGTCTTTGCTGGGTGTATCATACAGAAATACTGTCAAGTGATCACAGAGAAATAAGATAAAATAATGTATGCATATAAATTTACTTTACAGCTATAAACACTGGAGAATGCATGAGTGTTGTTATGAGAACATTGTAATCACCACTCCTTGGAGAACAAACCTGGTTCTTAAGTACATAGTGACCTTTCTGAAACCACGTATAGGTGTGATCCTATTGTCCTGAGGATTTTAAATTATTCCAAACTTTTATGTTAGCTAAATATAAAGACTATTTATGTTTATCTCATCTGAAAATGCCATTTATTGTAAAGAAAAAGCATCACTTAATCTATCATGGATGGAAACACCCTGCCTAGTAAATTTTAACACAGTGAAGCGTCCTAATTTTTAGAGGCATAAACTGTGAGAGAAAAACAAAGGGGTTTCTTAGTGTCCATGAAGTAAGTTATTTGACAGTTTTTTTGTGAGAGGTTTTATTTATGGTCAATTGCATAAACCAATTGGTTAACCTGTATGACTATTGTAAACCCCATTGAGATACTGCCTTGAGAAAAGAGAGCTGGAGATTTTGAGTGGAATATCAGTCCTATTAACCATTCTATGTTCATAATGGAATGTCCTGTGAGAGATTATTCATAATAATTTAGAAGCAGATATTTCCATGAACACAGTATGAATGCAAACATACTTCATTGCTGGAAGAATGATGCTCCGCTGACTTCTCTTCTTCAGAAGGATGGGCCCAGTCACTATAGTCTCAGCTCAATGCCTCTCCAGAAGCTCTCTGATCTGTGATCTGTGCTTACCATCCATGTGATAACAATCTGTGACACACACCTGTCACCCTGTGTTTCCTTCAGGACAAAGTTGGCCTATGGCTGATGTATTGGAACCCTTCCTGAAACTCCCTTTTTTCCTTCTTATGTGAGCACTGAAGATGAAGAAAATGCTAATATCCTCAATGTTATATGAGTGAGGTTTGTAGAAATCTAGAGAAAACCCCTCTTCACAAAATCCCACAGCTGTGTCATTGAAGGATCTTCCACTGACTCAGAATAGGAAAATACTCAGAGAAAACTGGAAAAAATTTTTTTCATGGTTTCAACCAAAATGCCTAATCCCAAGTTTGTGTATAAAGTGTGTTATTCCCCAAACCTGCTGGTCAAACACTAGCTTTAGCAGATGGTTACAGATTTTTAAAAATATTTGTCAAATAAATTTGGAAAACACATTTGTTCTATGTAGAGGAAAGAGTAGAGACTTTAAAATCAGACAAAGTTGGTTATAAATTTACCTGTCATTCATTGTCTTCCAAGAACTCTCCTCTCTCATACAGGGACAGTGGTTTCCATCTCAGGTGTGTTGTGATGAAATCATATAATGCCTAGACCATTCTGACGGCCCTTAGAAAGGCTATTAAACTGTCAATGCCTAGAACATTCCAGAGATCAGTTTGTTTGACTCTGAGAACATATGTCCAATCAGTAATCCAGAGTCATGGTGTTCAGTTTGTCCCTTGGAAGTCCCATGAAGAACTAGGCATTTGGGAATCCTGACTTTAACTTTATCTATTTTTCTATCCATCCACTGAGGTCTCCAGTCAAGACCTGCTCACAGTACACACTCAGATACCTGATCACCTCATGCACAACTACACTCTGATGTCAGCAGGCACCTGAGTTCAGCATACCTAAGACCAGACTCATGACACTTAAGTCCCCCAGACAGCCCCTGTCCCTACTGCACTGAATGTTGGATTCTTCCTTCAGACAGCCAGACCCCAATTCCTGAGTTATTCTCCATGCCTTACATTACCAAGAGCTCCACAGTGTACATGCTAATTGGTGTCCTTTTTTCTATGTTACTTCCTTCCATCCATTTAACACATAGCAGCAGCAAAAATAAAGCCACAGTTCAATGCTCTTCTGCTCAGTGGACAGTGGTTTCACATATCCCTGGAGGGCTTCAGGCTTGCTGTAGTGTGAGCCTCTGTCTGATCACAGATGCATTTGCTCACTGATCTCCACTTCCCTGTGCTACCTCAACTCTGGTCACAAAGGTCTCACTGTGGATGTTTGACACTCAAGCTTGTCACCACCACAAGGACTTCCCATGACTCCTGACTCCACCTGGTGTGCTCCTCTTCCAAAACCACATCCGCTGCTGCTCACTTGCTCTCTGCTCAGACATCAGCTTATTGCACACCCCTGTCTGTTCTCTTAAGCCATATTGAGGGATAATTTGATCTGCTTTGTTTTCTTAATAGATATTTCCACCTGCTAGCATAATATGTATTTTTGATAAGTTGGTTTTTTGCTCATAACCTTGAACATACCCTAAAAAGTAAGACTGAAGAGAGCTGGGGCATGTCTGTTTAGTTCAAGGTTGTATCTCTAGCACCTATAATAATACCAGGCACAGAGCAGGTACTCAAATAAATGTTGAATGAATAAATGAATCAAGATTCTGCTTCAGATTATTTGAAAAAATGTTCAGCTGCCTACGTAAGATCGTTAAAAAATGAAAACCTCTGACTTACAAATACACTGATGCTACCTTTTCTGTAAATATACTGTAAATATACTTATCTAGTATTTTTAATTAATTATAACAGACTAAATAAATGCACAATAACATACCTAGTTTTCACATATGCAGGAAAGAAAACAGAATAAATGTTTTGGTTCCACTGTCTTTACAGTGATTTAAATCAGTTCTGAAAATCATTACCAGGTATACAGGTGGCATGCAACAAGGAGGATGAATGTTAGCGACTGCTGTCAGTATACATCATTTCCTTTCCTACACATGTGTTGTTGTTCTTGCCTTTATCCTTTGTAGGTATTGGAGATATAGTGAAGAAATGAAAACCATGGACCCTGGCTATCCCAAACCCATTACAGTCTGGAAAGGTATCCCTGATTCTCCTCAGGGAGCATTTGTGCACAAGGAGAACGGTACGCAGCATGTGAATTATACACTTTGTGATTTACTACATATTTCTACATATTACTACATATTTCTGTATTGCATTCTAGCTTTTCACTGTATTAAGTCATCAGAAAGTTCCACACTAGAGCTACATCATACTGTATTACCACATATATAAATTTACTCAATTTACATTTAATATTTTGCTCAAGATATTTTTTAACCTCAACTTATTTAGAAAAAGATGAAAGTGATTTTTAAATGGAAGATGTGGATACTTTTGGAGTAATGTCACCTATTTTTCTTCTAAAATTTGTGCAAAGATAATAACACATCATGGGATGGGTGCCAGTCACAGAGAAATAAGTTGTAATTATAGCTGAGGCACAGAAACACCTGGAAATGGGACATGTTGAGGGTGAAATTTTTCATGTGTGTCTTCAGCTGAGACTGTCAGCAGACAAGGAAGATACCATCGCAGAACAGCCATGCATAATTGCTTAATAATGAGAAACAGTTCAGAGTAGCCCAAGTCCCTTGTGCTCACTCTCAGGATTTGAATTCAGCCAGATCCTAAGTGGTAGTTAGCCAAACAATAGATAGTCCATACTCCCTGATTTTGGCATATGTCCAGGTTGAACACTTCTCTCCTTCTCTCCTCATGCAGGGATTACTAAATAGGACTAAACCATAATAACAATAATTCAAAATAAAATCTAAACACAGTATCCCAGAACAAAGAAAGGGAAAGAGATATCATTCTGAAATAAACAGAAAAAAACCCCACCCTGTCAAATGATTTATAACAGGAACCAGAAGAAAATTATGATTATGTGAGTCCACAATGGCATGAAAAGCCTATAACATAAATATAAGAGAAAAATGTACATCTCCTGCAAGAACAAAATTATTTTCCCACCTTAATGTATATTTCAGAAGGAGAGAAACAATTTCCTTATATTCAAAAATTAATGTTTTTTTCACATAGCAAAGAATAACTTTGTAAAATATTAACAGAGATACAAAGCATGTTGGGAAAATCAGTGCTTACAATGACCAAAAAACTGCAAATGAAATTTTATCACATTTGTGTCTTCTGGACCTTAATTGGTCCACCCCCTCTTTGGTATTTCAACATGAGCTTGCTTTTCATCTTTCAGGAAATCCTCCTTGAATATCCTTTTTTGGGACCTGATCCCTCTCCCTCAAAATCTCGGATTACAACTATTAACATACATACCCATTATAATCTCTTGAAAGGCAGTCACACAGTAACCATTCAATAAATGTTAATTGTTGAAATTAATTTTATCCTTGCCATTGCTGTAAAATTTCACTCCCTAAAGTGGAGATCTCCTAATTGTCTGAAACCCTTGTTCTGTAAGCAGCAATGTCAATGAATCTACCCACTGCAAGCTCTCTGTCTGTTTTTATTGTTGTTGTTTGTTTTGTTTTGGGGGTTTTGTTTTGTTTGGTTTTTTGGTTTCTATTCAAATCTCAAGCTGTGGCTTCTTACTTGAAACTCAGACTTTTCAGTTTCTGTTATGTTTGTATGAAAGGGAGCAAATTCCAATAACTAAGTAAACACATTTGTATTTATATTTAGACCCAAAGTAATTCTATGTAAGATTAAGTATACACAGGTGATATTTATTAGTCATAAAATCAGAGATGGTACAGTTCCAAAACGGTTTGTCTATCCACCCTTCCACCAATGTATGAGTTTCTTCCTTGGAATTCTCTCCTCATGGTAATTTCCAAAAAAGTCCTTTAAATTCAGCTATAGATTTTTGAAGGATATTTTTGTATTAAAGTGAAATATGCCTTTGAAAGACATACTGATATTAATTCTGCCACTTTGACCAATGAAATATGGCCAAGAGCTGCCATTTATTGAGTAGCTGCTGTATATGAGTTGTGCTCTATGAATTATCTAATTTAATTGTCCAACACAACTATCTCTTCACCTCATTTATTGTTATCTATAAAGAGGAACACAATATCAGCAAGTTTTAAGTAACTTTTTATGATAATAAAAGTGGTAAGATTACATATCTAATGTTGGAAACTGGAACATTCTAGCCTCAATGAACATGCTCAAATACACTGTCTCCAAATAAGACGCAAAGCTAAAACATTTTTTTCTATATTGTATCATTAAAGTAACTGGTGGTCCCTTGTATTGGGCTCAGTGTTTCATTTTGTCACACTAGACAAGCACAGGATTTCTAGGAATGTAGCTTCTTGAGCTATCAGTCTCCTGATTTTCACCTGTAACCATCTTAACAGCTTTCATATTTTCCTCTTTGTTCTCAGTCCTCAAAAATAACTGCAGAAATTGAAGTATTTGACTCATGCGGAATAGAGTGGAATGATTTCTTCTTAACACTATTCAACAGTGTTTTAAAAAACAGCATGTGTTTTATTTTAGTTTCTTAATTATAGTTGACACTCATTGATATAACTTATGAAGTGATCCCTCAATAAGTCCAGTACCCACCTGGCACCATACAAAGTTATTACAATATTATTAACTATTCCCTTTGCTGCACTTTATGTCACTGTGAGTTTTTAACTTATACTAAAATTGTGGTAAAGAATTTGTATCTACCCTACTTCAAATCGTTTCTAAATTAACTGCTATCAAGCCCCACCTCCTAGGTATTCTATATTCTCTCCTTAAAAATGAAATTTTAATATTAATACAATATTTTACTTTTAACACCATTGCATTTTATATTGCCAATTATAAACCCACCTCTATCCTGTGAATTTCTCAAAATATGATAATTGAAGTAAAAATTATTCTGAAGTAGCTACTCTTAGTAAACATAACATCTACAAGATTATTACATCAAATCTACTCTTAAAAAGGAGAAAATTAGTACATCAACATTTTCTCAACCCACTGACATTTCATAAATGGAAAAAATCCTAAATTATACACTGAGAAGAATTTTGTGGGATTAAGGTATGACAGATTTCTATTACAAAGATTTTAGTGTGCTCCTTTTCAAGTACATTTTTTTCTTTAATTCACAGTGATTAGACTTCTTATTGCTAACACATGTATTCAGTAAACTAAATACTACTTCTGTAATTGGAGCGTGTTATATAAAATTGACTTGCAGACCTAATAAACATCAAAATAGAAACTTCTGAACTTTAGTATGATACCCAGTAATTTCATACTAATCAGCTTTGACTAAAACTTAAAGATGAGGACACTTCCAGCTGTTAACTTCTAGGTTGTAAGAAGTACATTCACCTATTTGAAAGGTCTGTTGAATTCTAGATCAATGCAGTTATTGAATGATGATCGCCCAACAGACTGTCATTTGGCAGGTCCTCCACATTGCTTCATCCAAGTTTATTGAGTAATTGCATTAGATTCATTAGCATGATCAAACAGTAGCTCCCTGCAGAAAAGTTTGAATCTACATACACCTGTTTTCACTTGGCAAGTTGCTCTGATTGCAAAACTGCCCTTTGCTACAAAAACTAATAGCAGATTATATGGCATTAAACAGAGTGACTTCCAAAACAAAGTGACCTGGAGTGATGCTCTGTCCTCGCTGAAAATTTTTGAGAGATATCAGTTTTCTGGTTTGTTTGTTTGTTTGTTTGTTTGTTTGTTTCAGGAGTGGTATCTATCCCAGCCTGTGCTGTTTAACCAAGGAGTATTTGCTCAAAGACAGGAGATCTCTAAAGGACTCAATCTTAGACAAATCATTCATGTTCAGGCTCTAGAGCTACACCAACATTTCACCAGGTCTTGGGCATTTTATTTCATCTGTGAGCCACAGTGTCTTTGCGTGGAAAGTATAGGTAACTAACTCTACTTGACAGAGTGGTTATGAGATTATAAAATGTCATTTACTAAGTTTTTAACACAGGGCTTTTTTCTTCCAGAGTAAGTGTTCAATAACATGGGACAAAGAAAACCCTCATTAATGATTATTAACTCTAAAGAAGACATACTATTGAAAATAGATACTTCCAAAATTATAGTTTTAAAGTAATTATGACATCAAAACATTTATTTTGGTCTCATGAATATTATTTTGATTCAAGAATGAAATCCAACAGGTGCAGTCACAAAAAATTGATATGAAGGAGTTATAAACAGAAAGAAAAACTGGATATGTGCTCAACAAAAATAACAAAAATTTAGAGACTAGCCCTAAGAAAAACACACATACTTGTAGTTTAATTATCATAAACTTGCAAAGTCTATTATTTGTATCTGTAATGGTTTGGAACGTAAATAATATATATGGCCAGATCTTTGAGCTTCCCACATACCACCTCCTCCCCCATGAAATATGTATTAGTTGGAAGTATTAAAGATAAAATTGTAGATCTATTTATACACTAATTCTTTACTTTAAAAGGGTTAATAAGAGCTTTAGAAGTTCTGTAAAATATAGTTAGGTGACATAGATTTAACATAGGCTAAGTGAATAAGAAAGTTATATAAAGAGGCCAAAGGAAGAGATACAATGTTTGTAAAGCCAAAAATGAGATTAGTGCAGAAAATATTAGAAATGCTTGTTTATTTATTAAAGTTCCAAGCAGACAAAGGAAAACACCTCTAATCGTGTGACTTATGATTTGTTATGATTTCTGGTCCAAATGACAAATGGAAACCTATTGTTTAAAAGAATCACGGCTACTTCTGGTGCTACTCCCCATGAGGGGTGTCCTGGAGAAACCCCCTCCTGTGTGTTTTTGGTCACAATCTGAGGCCAATGGCACTTCAGTTTATAAGGTGTGGCAACATTTTCAATGCAGGTGGATATTGTCACACTGGTATGTATTATGGGCCTTCAGTCCTGTGAGCCAGCAAGGAAGAGAGTCTTGTTCCAGGGTAGAGAGGTTAGATGCACTCCACTTGGTCTCTCAACACCCTCAGCAGAGGGTACTTCTCTCTGGCTGGGCTTTCCCAGGCATCAGAGGGCACAGTGCCTGGGGCTCAGTGGTCAGATCCATCTCAGCACACAATTCAGCTCAATACAGTGGTTTTTTCCTGAACAAATTAAGGGGTCTTATCATACGTCTTCTATGTAGTCAATTTTTTAAAGATTTTTTTTTAGAAAGGGGAAGGGAAGGAGAAAGACAGGGAGAGAACTATCAGCGTGTGGTTGCCTCTCACAAACCCTGTACTGGGGACCTGGCCCACAACCCAGGAACGCTCCTTGACTGGGAATTGAACTGGCCACCCTTTGGTTTGCAGGCCCATGCTCAATCCACTGAGCTACCCCAGACAGGGTCTATGTAGTCAATTTAATTTAATGTCTGTACACATTGACTTTCACAAAAGTGGTTCCTGTGTGTGTTGTTTCCCCCATCTCCACCCTCAGGGTTTACATATTTCTACAAAGGAAAGGAGTATTGGAAATTCAACAACCAGATACTCAAAGTAGAACCTGGATACCCCAGATCCATCCTGAAGGACTTTATGGGCTGTGATGGACCAGCAGACAGACACAAAGAAGGACACAGCCCTACTGATGATGTTGACATTGTCATCAAACTGGACCACACGGCCAGCACTGTGAAAGCCATTGCCATTGTCATCCCATGCATCCTGGCCCTCTGCCTGCTGGTACTGGTCTACACCGTACTCCAGTTCAAGAGGAAAGGGACTCCTCGGCACATACTGTACTGTAAACGCTCCATGCAGGAGTGGGTGTGACACGGGGCTTCCGACTGCTTTTCCAAGAGTTGGTGATCATTTGAGATGCGAGACAAGAGCTGTTATGCTGGTTCCTAGCTCAGAGCAGGCTGGTGGCAGCCTGGTTTGGGGCTGACCTTTCAAACCAGAGGGTTGCTGGTCCTGCACATGAGTGGAAATTCAGTTGTGGGGACGCTTCCATGATGCAAGTCCCTACCGTCCCTCAGTCCTTTGTCTTTCTTTGTCTTTCCATTCTAGGCCTTTCCTCTGCACGCTTGATGCCCAGGACATTTTCAGGAGTAACATCAGAAGAGGAAACCAAGAAAAAGATTCTTCCTAATTGTTTCAAATAGGATTGTCCTTCTGAAGTCTGAGCCCATTTCTGGGGTTGGGGGGTAGGGAGAAAAGCAAAATGGAGAACCCACACATTTTTGCTTTACAGCCAAGAAAATTTTAAAAGGTTAAACAAAACAACTCATAGTTGAACTTTCAGGAAAGTGGAAGACCTAGAACAGCTTAGTCTCCAAAGAGTGTGCTCTGACCTCTCCAGAAAGTCTGCTGTGCTTGCTGGTGTTGAGGCAGCAGGTCATGACTGGGGAGCCATTCCAGCCAACAGGGGCCAAATTCTCTGCAATATAGTAACAGCCTTAATAACATTCCATTTTTTTTGTTTTCTACAGCTATTCTCAGCCATGTCCTTACTGTCCCAGCCCATTTGTGCTTAGAGCTGTACTCAAACAGGACTTTGAATTGTTTGGAAGTGTTTCCAGAAGTGTGTCTTTCCTGCCACCTCGTGTTGTCATGTGGGACCTCCCCAAGCTGTTTTAGGCCATTGCCCTGGGCCTCCCCTGGGTCTGTTGGGAATGTTCATTCTATGAGAGTGAGAAGCAGCATGTCCTTAACATGGTGTGAAGTCACAATTGCTTATAAGGCAAATGTGACATTATAATCCAGTGGTGGAACCCTTTGAGAACTATCAGATCAGCTTTCAGAGTCACTGTGTTGTCAGTTTGGTTATCTGGTGAATTTTGAACAATTGGGCAATGGTGACAGTAGTCTCAGGTTCAGGAATGTAAGGTTTTTAAAAACAGATATCCTACAACCCTGTGCAATGTTTAAGTGACTTCTGGTCCTATAGAAATGCATCATGACAAACACAGGTGATGTGACTTGCCAAAACACTTCCTGGCAAATAAAAAGGTATTTTATTAAGTATCTTTTAAGAGTGAAATTTTATTTGAACAACCAATAATAATAGCCTAAGTCTTTTTTTACTTTGGTTAGACATACTGTTTCTGTTTTAAAATCCATTGCATAGGAGTCCAGTTTGCCTTGAGACATGCAGTGCATATGGCCAGTGTAAAGCGAATCCAAGTGACTGTCCTGCATGGCGGCCATAGTTCTCAAAGGGTTTGTGTGGCTTCTGGTGTGTAGCCATCTATTTGGTTACTGACAGAGCCAAGATACCACCAAAGCATCTCACTGTGGAGTGTCATTTGTCCTAACATCAGTACTGTCATTTTTGTGTGATTTGTGGAGCAGGTTCATATCAATATCTTTTTCCTAGTGAGAAGTCAGCAACTGACAGACCTCTTTACTGATTTTCAGGAAGCTGCTTCTCATGAAGAAAAGCTTTCGAGCCACTGGGCTGTGAACTCATTAGAGATGGTCAGAAGGGACACACCCTATGACTCAGACACTGGCTTTTCAGAAAAGCCAGCTTCCTGGGGGATTAGCTTGTGAAACAATGAACAGTTTGCCTTGACCTTGATCCGTTGACTGTCATTAACAACTTAAACATTGTCTTCTGTGAAAATTTCTCTTGAACAGTCCCATTCTATGTCTTTGCCCTTTGACCTTTAACTTGCAAACTGGCAGAAATGAAAGGAAATCTGGTGTTGCTTCTCTGTTGGAGGGTTGATTATTCTCTGAAACCCAGTGAGGGTGAGCTGTTTCCTTCAAGTGGAGAGGGGTGTGGGTGTCGAGTGTGCAGACAGATGCTTGGTTCTTCTAGACACACTCAGAAAAATACCCTGGAGATAGAAGTGACTTTTAATTTTCCTTTAATATAATTTCAAGTCTAAATTTCTCATTTTAGTACAAATATAAAACTATAAGGGAAAATGAAAACCTCAAAATACTTGAATGGCCAGTATGGCTTTTATATAAAGCAGGAATTTTATACTAGTGAGAATTTCTTACTGATTTGCTAATAATACACATTTCCAGGTGATTTTTAATGAGTGTAAGTATAAATTCTTATTTGGAAATGGATAGTTTGGCTGCCTTGACTTTACATTTATACTCCATATAGCATGAGAATGAGAATTCCTTTCAGTTCAACATTTTATGATTGTGTTAGAGAAAACATTTTGTAATCATGGGTACCATGTTGGAGACAGAGCCTTGAAGACTGTTATTTCTTACAACCTTGACATATTCAATGTGAGGCTAACAAAAAAAGATCAGTTCAAAAAGAGAAATAGCTTTACAGTGAACATCCTGCAATGAAGATGATTTGATGAGATATCAATAGATTTTGTGTGTGAGGGCAGCATCCCCTGCAGGCTGACTGCACGCTTCTCATGTAGATGATGCAGGTTTTCTTGGGAGGTGGTTGCATCCACCAAGCATGGAGGACTGCCTGCACATTTAAGCTCATTTAGACAGTGCTTGCTGGTGGGAGGGTTTAATCTTTTTAGGACTCTCTCCAGGAAAATGTGACAAAAAGCTACTTTTTGCTAAGGACTGAAATGAGGAACTATGTCATTTTTGGAATGTATAAATCATTGAATAGTTCCATTAACCTGCATGGATGATGATTTTTTTTTCTTTAAAATGGGAAAGAAACAGAATAACCAGTCTTTTGCCTCTACTCATTTGTCACAAAATCCTGCTTCATCTTAAGCCTCCAAGTGTATAAGGGCTAGAAAATAATGATGCATTGGAACAGGACTCAACTATGGTTCTTTAATCCTGGAATGTCATAGAAAATTGTGGGTCCATATTTACTTCATTATGAGATGAGATATAGGTGATAAGAAAAGATATGTATGGCTTTTCTCTTTACTAGAACCTTTACATTTTCAGGCTGTGAGACTACAAGGGATAAAAAAGCATTATGCACAATGCAATCACAAACATGGGATTCCAATGTTTACTGTGTACCTGGCACTCTATGGTTACTGACACGTCTCCCACTGGGGATTTAGGGAAAGCAATCTCAATCCTAATGGAATTGTGAAAGGGAGCATGACTAATTGACCTAGCACATCAGGATTGTGATTCAAAATCACTGTGGAATAAATTTCCATCGGTTAACCACACAGTGTATCAATAGAGACATACAACTTGTTAAATAGTTTCCATCATCTGGTCACTAATACATGGAGAGTTCAGACTTAGTGTTTTCCAAATTGAAATGAAGACACACTATGAGCACACACAAAATCTCCTCTGTTTCATTGTTTTTCATTACTTTTTGTAAACACCAAAGTAAACAAGGTAATGTTCCTTACATAAATTAATTACATAGTGTATAATTGTAGCTAATACTATTCCTCTATGTATTATTAACAGGAATTAATTAAAATAGCCAATCAGTCTGTGTTCTCTATCAAGCAGTAAATCCACAGCAGACCTGGAGTGCAGGTGATTATTTGAACCATTGACCCATTTGAGAACAGTGTCTGCGGACATGGCTATCAGAACAGGTGGGCACTGGTGCTCTTTACAGATGCAAAGGTAACAGATCAATTAGAACTCTGTAGGATGCTAGCAAGGACAACTTCTGTTATAAGTCAGAGAGCTTTTCTGAATCAGGTAATAAATTACTAAGTAATAATTTACAAAAATAATTACTAAGTAATAAAGGACGGAGACTGACTTACTGAATTAAGCAAATACAACATTCACTACTCAGATTGCTTGCAATCCTTTCCTAGTGACACATAGTTTGTTCATATATACTTGTTTCATTCCCCTCTTATGGCTGATTTAAAAACATAATGTGGTGGAGGAGGACATTGCCCAACTCCCTGGTAGTTTCAACACATGGATGATGTGTGGACAGGATCTTAGGGGTAGTAGTAAAACTTTCAAATTTGCTCATTCCACTGATATCTCTAGTGTAGTATAAATGCACACCCAACTTTGTGGGCCTTATATTAGAATAACTAGTGTGTCCATATCAACTAAACTCATTGCGTTATTTGAAGAAGAATGATGTCATAATCAAATAGATCAAGTTAACATGAGAGCCATGAAAATATTTTTATAAGTTTTGAGATTATTTCCAGAAACTAATAAAGGCACTAATTTATAGAAAGTACTGAGTCTGTGAGATTGTAATAGACTGAAACAACCTCATGAATGGTGGACAAATCTTTCAGCAAACAGCAAAATGTTCATTTAATTTTCAGTGCTCCCAAGATCACATTCTAAAGTATTATAGATGTCAGACAGAGACATGATGTCTAAAACAAAAATGTTAAGTTCAGATGAGCTCTTCCAAATAGCTGTAAGTGCAACCTCAACCATTATGTATGTCATAAAACTTAGCAAGTGAATAATGTTAAAGGATCTGACCATCTCATTGCACCCTCATGAGATGAATTTGCTGTGAACACAGATTATGATGGCCAGAGGGTAGGAATCTATGTTATTGGTTCCACATTGCCTAGGAGGGAACCACAGCTATATCAGAAAAGTTTTACCAGTTATATCTTAAAAATTAGAACTTTATATAATAAAGATGCCTAGTACCACATTATAAACATGAAAGCTATATATGATATTGGTTAGACATAAGAGAAATGGAGGAGGAGGAAAAATGAGTCCTTTGTAAAATATAAAACCCTACTATAGCACACTCCTTAATAGAACTGGAAATTTTACTTTAACAAGTATAAAATAATTCAATGCCCTCACACCAGTGATGAATACAGGATCTACCAATGTCCATAATTAGCCAGGGGTAAGGAGATTCACCCTACATAAACATATCTGACACTTAGGCACTGCCTTCTAGGGTACAGATGTGAACATGAGGTGTTCAGTCACCTCAGCTGGAAAGATATACAATGCTAGCCTCACCTGAGAAAAGCATTGCCCTAGGACAGAAATCTGTCTCTCTAATCACAGAACAACAAACACCTGGAATTGTAGCAAAGGAGCTACCTTAGCATCCTAGTCTCATGGAATTATAATATTGGTTTTCCATGTAATTCTCAAATCATTTTTCATCTGTTTCCATTGGTGTAATTTTGTAACAAGGCTGACATATTTCAGGTCAGATTAATAACATCCATGTACAAATATTTCTCAATCTATCATATGTGTCTGCTTTTAAATTGAAATCAATAGTATAGAAAGCCTAAGAACAAAGACTGAGTAGGCAAATACACAGAAACAGAGTGAAAAATCTATATCATAATGTAAAATTTCAGTCAATTTTCTGGTTGAGTCCTGAGGTAGCAGCTTTCGATTCTGAAACATAGTTGTCTTATTGTAATTGAATATGAGCTTAATGCTTTTTCAACAATGCTAATTTTTTATGCTAAGCAAGGCATGAGAGCCTGAGTGCTGTGACAGCACTTCACAGATGTTCACAATATCAGTCCTTAAAGGAAGATGAGGACATAAGGTAACTCATGGTCAATACATCAAAGTATAAAAAGTTCCACATAAAAGATACTTATTTATGAAGGTATCTGAAGATTCTACACTTTTTCAATTTAAAGAGCAGTGTATATTAACGTGTATCTTATACTAACATTGGACTGAGAATAAAGGTCAGGTTTGTATTCAATGTGTCCTTACATTCAGGGTCCATGTGACATTGTAGGACCAGAGCATGTTAAACTAGAATGATGTGCTGACCCACACAACTGCCATGTACTCCGTCATAGAACTGGTATTCTGTGCCCTTAAGAAGGGAGAAGAAAATCTATTAAACAGAAATATGCTATGAAGATGTGATCATTGTGTCATGTTAGGTCACTCAGCTTCAGGGAGTAAGGGGTCATAACCCTTATTTCACATATAAGAACCAGAAAGTGAGAAAGAGAACATGAAGAAAATGATTATCTTTTTGACTTAGGAAGATGTTTCATGAGTATTTTATCCACTTGTTTTTCTCTGCAATAAAATATCACTCAAAATACATGTCTGTAGCACTTGGTTCATAGAAAGACTGGGTCCAGGCAGAATCCTTCTGTCACAGGCCTTTTTATATGTGATTGGCACATACCACAGCGTTGGTGAGATGTGAGTGTAGGATGCTGTTTCCTAGGACTGAACAGTTGGTACTTGCACAGCTTCCTTTGATATGAATCTATGTTCCTAGCCAAGATGTGGATGAATAAAGCCTGGTGTAAGCTGTCTACTAGAAAAGTCACCAGGACATGTTTTATTTGTTCTCATAGTGCCACTTTGAACTTGATTCCTTCCTCTCTATATTGATTCAGTTCTGAAGGTAAAACATACTTTACTGCAATGAATGATTCCATCTTAAAATCAGTGTCATAGTTTTTGCTACCACTGAAGTAATATCACAAAGGCCATGTTATTGCCTGTCTTCTCATAGCTCCTAAGTTTATACTACTACCTGGATGAAATTAGGTTTTAGTGCTTTTTGCCACTTCTTTTGTATCTGACCTGGAATCCATTATTCCTTTATAAGTTCATAAATACATTTCACAATCTTAGTTACTTTGTGAATTTCGGACATGATTCCCAAATAACTGTGGTTATATGCCAGGTTTTTTTTTCTCTCTCGATTCAGAAATTATTTGTTTCTTTTCTGTTTATCAGTCAAAAATACAGATGGTTGGGAAGATAAATATTTGTATTTTCTGTTTATTAGTCAAAAATACAGATGGTTGGGAAGAGAAATATTGTTTGTTTTCTGATGCAGTCTGTGTCTATCTTTGCATTTATGTCAATTTTCACCTTTTAAAATCAATTTGGTTTTCTTTCCCTTCCTTTTGTGAGAAGCAAAAGTGGGTAGCCTTGTACCTCAGATATGGTGCACAGAAAATATGCCTTTGTCCTCAATATCCTTCAGAGGTCCATGCAAAAACATCGACTCCATTATTCCACCACCACCTCTAATCTCTTGCATTGGTTATACATTTTTTAGAGCTGTTTTCCCCTGAGGAACATGAAATACTGGGTATAAAGGCTACTGTCTGTTGATAAGCCGGCTAAAGAAATTTGCTTTTGGAGAATGTGCCTTAAATCACTGCACACAAACACAAAAAGTAAATACCATAATATAGTGTTGTATGTAAGGTACATCATGAGTACATGAATACCTAATGCCTCAATCTGTTGGTATATTTCCCTTTATATGTAACTTACATATATATTAAAGAGAGAGAAAATAAGAGGATTGGGTATGGGGGGTAGCTTTGTGCTGTATGAAATTGGACTCTATCAGCACTTCTGTGGGAACCTCTGTTTGCAGGGATTTAACAGACTCACCCATAAAAATTTGCTTCAGGCTTAAAAGTCTAGAAAGATTTTTTTAGGTATATAATTTTAAACAAATATATCTTGTTTTTATATTATAGGAGGGAAATAAATGGAGTTTACTAGTTCAATTTTGTGCTAATATAACTTTTAATAAACAGTCTTTTTGACAATATAAAATCTGATTAGTGCATAGTTTATTGATGGTTTTTTAAAGAATCATTCATTGACATTGAGAAAATTCCCTGCTTTATTAATGTAACAATCTATCTTCAAGAAGTTTTAAACTTGTATACCTGTATTACATTATCTTGATTCCAACAGTGAATCAGTATGATAATGAATGCTATGATTGCCATCCATATGAACTATCTGGTAATACAGATTTGGAAATGTATATAATATATTACTAGATAGATGAAAAGGGAAATTCACATAAATTTAGTTTGTCAAATAAATACTATATATATTTTAAAAATTGCATAGACATTTATCTTTCTGAGTCAAAATGAAAAGCAAATAATTGCAAAGAAAGTTGTCTCCTGGGTAAACAATACTAATTTTATAGCTTCTTAGGAAAACCATTTTTCCATTCTTTATTGTGGTTATGAGAAGTTAAAAGAATGTAATGCATAAAATCAGTGCACACTTCATTTAAATAGCATTAAATTCTGAAGCAGAAAGGGACACTAGAACATTAAGCAAATATTAAACATGTAAGCCATTATCTTTTGTTTGCTTGACAACATTCCACCTTCATTTTAATTCCCATAATATTTTCAGTTATGGAGAGATTATTAAATCTAATTTTAAGTCTCTGGATTTTTCCCATTCCACTCAACACAATTTCATCAAGTTTTTGATAATAGTAGTTTTTTTGTGTGCAATAAGAGAAAAAAAGAACACATTTATTTGCTGAATGTGTTTTCAGGTTGTCAATAGTTTTTGTCCATGTAGGATTCTATACATTTATACCATCTTAAATCCTGCATGCATGCATATTTTTTCAGATGGCTTCTACCGACAAACACAAAGCTCATTTGTGTGCAAATATAAGGCTAAAAAATGGTGCTAAAGTGTATTACGACTGTCAGATATAATTAGGCAAAATTTTGTGGTGCTTAAATTAATTTTTTATTTTTTTGAGCAATGCATTGAACAGTGTTTATTATTTACAAATTTCTTTATTAGTAAATCAAGGCCTCATAGCACATTATTAAATGAAATGGTTGACTAGTTTATATAACAGCTCACCAAGCTACTATCTAACTCCTTATAATGTTGAGTCATTAAAGGTCAAGGGGTCATACTCTTAATCTCATTGCCATAGGCCATTAACATGACCAAACTTCCCCACCAAGTACTTATGTTTACAATGCTGTAACACTTTGACTGCTGCAGGAACCTTTAACCACATGTGTGTCATGAGCTGGAATTATCCGAAAGGTTCCTGCCAAGACAGTCAAAGTGTGAAGGGCTGTGCAGTGATTTGTTTTGTATTTATTAATTTCTATTTATTTTGTGTCCAAGGAGGGGATTTGGGGTGGGGCAGTTTTTGTCTGCTGTGTCTTAACCTCGGGAAGGGTTAAATGGCTTTTCTATACGGCATCTTCTGTACTTACCATCAGTTCATTGTATTGTAATTAAACAACTGTCAATAAATAGGAGAACAGAGAAATGGTTCATGGACAATGTGGTTTTACTCCATGAATGTATTTGCACGTTTGTAATGAATGTTTAGGCTGTGATCTATCCAGGTGGTCTTTATTAGCTATTTCTTCAAATCAATATAAAATGAAAAAGGAAAATTTTTAAGCAATTTATACCAAAATATTCTGCATGTTTTCCTGATTTGACAAGTATATTTACCTGGCCACATCAACAGGAAAATTACTTAACTACTAACACGATGGTATGACTGACCAGAGCCATAGTAGGAAGTAGGACTGCATAGAGTATATTTTGGGCGAGTTCCCATTAAACTAGGATATGTATGTTAGGAGTTTATCACCACTTGAAAATGATAAAGATCACTTTTAGATAAGTGAGCATAATTGTTTAAAGCCATGCATCAGGACTATGTAAATAAATCTAATCAAAGGACTTAATTTTTATATTGTCTGTGTCAGAATCTCATGTAAGGATGTTTTCCCTTTCTTTCTTTTTCTTTATGATAAGACTGTAGAAGAAGGTGGACATTAACACAGAACTGACTTAGAGAACACCAAGTAAGGAAAAACACTTTCATTTAACATTTTAATTTTATCCTCCCTGGAATATCATGTAGTTGCATGTAATCAAGTGCTTAACCAAGAGTTTCCTGATAATCACATCGATGGATTAAGACTCCCCAGAGGTCATCTGAATTTTAGAAAGAATTAGGAATGTGTAATGGGAATAAAGAAAAGTGTGCTTTATTCTCTCATATAAAATTTAAGGTTCACAAAGAAGTCAATCTCATAAATTATGATCCACACAGAGGAGGAATTCTGACACAAGGCAGCAATGATGGCCCCAGGGAATTGTCTGCAGCAGTAGACCAGAGGAACAGAAAACCATTGTGTGAAATATGGATCTAAGGTGACTTCCCTGGAGCTTAGAGATCCATCTCAAATAGGTGAAAGGAAGATTCACAGATAAGAGTTGTTGGGTTCTTGGAACATGTCAGCATAACAGAACCTACATGTTTGGCCAACTAACTATAGTTTAATATTATTTGTATAAGGATTTTAAACAAAACTTAATTTATTTTTATAAGGCTATTTTAGATATGAAACCATCAATATCAGGCTGAATTCAAGAAATGAATCTCCCTTGTTTTTATTATCAAAGAGGAAAAATAAGTTAGAATTATGGATCTGACCCAGTAGGGCATTTATTATTCTTAGGTACCTGGATTATTATTTTTTATTTGATATCAAAACACATGATAATATGAACCATCTCTAATGACTTTTGCCACAAATAGGGGCCAAATCAGAATAATATAATGTGGAGAAAAAGGAAAATACAGGTAGGGTTATCGAGAATCTCAACGTCTTTACCACACTATGGACACATAAATATCATTTTTGAGATGAGTGATAATTTTTGCCCATTTTAAATCTTTTCTGGAAAGTATTTGAATAGTTGTAGTTTCAACCCAGTTTGATGCACTCTGCCACCCTCAAGTCAGACATTCCAAGGTGTCATTGGCTGCCCCCTCATTCTCCCTTATTTACTAAACTCTTCACCTCTCCTCCTGACTTATTTCTTCAAGTGATATATTTATTACTAAATCTAGCCTTTCTAATTCCTTATCTTACTTGGCTTCTTAACAAGATTTAATGCTGACAGTGGTTCTGCCATACTTTTTTTTCCCCTTAAGGTATACTTCAGTCTAAGCATTCACATCTCCTCAGCAGAGGCACATTTTTAATCCTCACCTGAGGATGTGTTTATTGATTTTATAGAGGAAAAGAGAGAAAGGACTTGAACCCACCACCTTTTGATATACAAGATGACACTCCAACCAACTGAACCAGCTGATCAGGATGACTCTGCCATACTTTTCCTGGACAACCACTTGGGAGGACCTACTGCCTTCTCCATCCCATCCACACCAGAGCATGATTCTGTACCCACCTCCTCACAGCCTTTAGTAAAATGCTTGCTCCTAGATAGGAGAATTTAGATTTTCCCTTCACCACATCAAACTTTCTAAATAATTCTTGTGAATTTATGTAAGTTCCCTATACGTTTTTAACCTCAATCTTGGAGTCAGTTGTGTGAAGCCCATGTCCACAAACCAAGATTATACCTGACCTAATTGTAGTCTCAGCCTGTCGTAGGAGCATAACCTTTAAGCAGTCAACCTGGAAATTCTGATCAGCATCAGTGAGGTATCCACCCAGAGGTCTCTACTGTCCTTCACATGTAGGTGACTGCTGAAACAACCTAGTCTTCTTGCCCATCTGCCTGTAATACCTTTGGTGTGGTGCACTCTTGGAACCCCTTTCTGTCTGCTGCATGGGAGGGATGCTGCCTACTCAGGAGTTGTTGAATAAAGCTGACTTGATCTTTAGATTCATTCAGTTGAGTTACATTTTTTAGCTTTTTTCCTGAGAATTCTTTAGAATGTACTTGGCATGTGACATTTGTCTAAAAGTACTCTCAAGCCAAACGATACACCAGACACAGGCATGTAATTTCACTCTATCCAAAGACCTACTAAAGTTATAGAAAATGGATATTCTCCTTTTCTGCTTTTTCAAAGACGTATGAATAGAAAATGCAAGTGATGAGACAATAGCAAGATTGGGAAGACCTGAGCATGTGGATGTATGGTAACTGGCTTAGCAGATTCAAAGAAATCTAGTCATAAACCAGCCAAGAGCATACACAGGGTGCTGAAGGCTTGGTGGGGGGTGAAGCACATTCTGTGAAAACCAAGAGAATGAGTTGGGCTGAAACTTTACAGGAAACAGTTGAAACTGTAGGTCAGACCAGGCCTCTTTGTCTTTGGGCAACGGATCTTGCAATCTCTAGCCAAAAACTAAACACTTGTCTGTAGAGAAAGTAGAAGAAGGTCTCTGAGTTGAAAAATGCCAGTGTTCTACACCAGAAAGAGGATCATGTAGATTTCTGTATATTGATGCTAATGCCAAGACTGTCAACACCAGGATGACATCAGCTGGTATTGGAGGAAGTTGTTTTGTTTTCCTTTAGGCAAGAAAATGGAACATTTTTTTTCTGGTGAACCGGACCAACCCAAGAAGAAAGACAATCAAATCTGTAATGAGAGTTTCCCCAACAAAGAACCAGCAAGATTATCCTCTATGAAAGCACATGCAGACAGTGTTCACCTGGCATACAAGATCAGACAAGCAAAGATTTCTAAGAATCTACGAAAGGTTCAAACAGATGACAGTGTTCAAAACCAACAAAGAAACCAACACAACAGGGACAAAAAAAAACTTTTAAAACTGTCTTAACTCTCTTTTAGAAAAAAAGATATTTTTTAATCTTTTGTTTGGAAAGATTAAATAGAAGCTGTTAAAAATTCAATATATTGGAAATCAAAATTGAATCTCCCAGAGAATACAAAAAAAAGAGGGGTATGAAAAAATTCTACAGTAAAACATTAGAAAGTGAGAAGCCAGATCCACAGTCCAGGAAATACAGTGATCACATAACTGGAGTTTTAGGAAAATGAACAAAGAAAATGAAGCAGTGTTTTGACCATCATTAGAGTCAGTTAAATTACCCAGAACTTAGATTCATGAGTTTCCAGATTGAAGGAACCCAAAGATATCCAGCATAATGGATGAAGATAGACACACGAAGGTGTATCACTGTGAACATTCAGAGCACAGGGACAAAGGAAACACTATAAGCTTTCAGACACAAGATGGGAAATTCACTTACAAAGGAAAGAAAAGAAAAGAAAGAAAGAAAGAAAGAAAGAAAGAAAGAAAGAAAGAAAGAAAGAAAGAAAGAAAGAAAGAAAGAAAGAAAGAAAAGGAAAGAAAGAAAGAAAAGAAAGAAAAGGAAAGAAGAGAAGAGAAGAGAAGAGAAAAGAGAAAAGAAAAGAAGAAAACCTCGTTCAGATTTTTCCACAGTGATACTGACACTCGGTTCATGGAGTAATGTCTTCCAAATTCTGGATAAAAAATTTCACTCTATAACTCTCTATACAAATAAACATTAATTAAATGTGAGGTAGAATAAAACAGAAAAATCTTCAAAAATTTTTCTTCCCATGTTCTTCTTCTCAGTGACAGGATACACTTCACTAAATTATGAGAAATCCAACAAAGAAGCTCTGAATTCAGAAAAGCAGGAATTCCAACAAAAGGAAGAAAGAAGCAAAGGATTCTCCAAAGGGGTGGTGAGAGGTGCTTTCCAGGTTACAACAGTGAACCAGCACCAAACCATTCAGAGGAGCACCACAGCCACAAGGTGAGACATTCAGGACTTTGTTCCATGACTTACATTGTTGTGCCTTCTTCAATGTTGTTGTGCCTTCTTCTCTAACCTATGAAGCAACTGTAGGATATGCTCCCTGAAAACAGCAAAATAAATCAATAATAATAACACAGAAGTTCTGAAAAACAGAGAATCCATTTCTTAGAAAACTCAAAGAAATTTCCTATAATGACAGTAAAGATAAATCCTAGGATAATAGGTTCAGAGAGCAACTAGTCCAAATAGAGGTAGAGTAGATGACTCTAGTAGGAGTGTGTACATTTATGTGTGCACATGTGCATATGTGCATGTGCAGATGTGTGTGTGTGCATGTGTGTACATATGCCATCCATATTCTCACACAGAGTGAAAACAATAGATTACTAGGTGTGAATGACTTAGTGGGAAATTCTACCAAGAGGCTGTGGAAGATGTAGAGTGAATTGGCAATAAATAAAATAAAAATAAAGCAAGGCTAAAAATAAGGTAATTGTTCATTTAAGAAACAGTTTTGAAAAATTGTAGTGAAGGTCCAACTCAATGTTCAGTCTGAACAGCTCATAGGGCATGATAATGTAAAGATTGTATCTTCATTTAGCCAAAGTTATAATTAACAACATTGAGAGGATGGGGGAGGGGAACCAGAGGAGATGGCAGAGGAAGACAGCTTAACCTTCATCTAACAAATTAAAAATCAAGAAACTAGGTCTAAAAGTTGTTGATTTAAAGATAAAAGTAGATGTATAGTTCTTAGAATCTCTGAGATGCTCAATTCCAGAGGGGAAAAAAGATGATTAGCCAAAAATATCAATAGAGGTTTTGGAGAGGAGGACTGAGAGGGGTGTTAAAAGGGGTTGGTATATTTTGTTATAGGATTATTTTAGTAAAACATGTTTTAAACAATGTAACTGCATTAATCTAACCATAGAAAGTTCACATTAAAACACAAAAAGAATACATGGTCAATATGCCCAAATTTTCATGGATACAAGGGTGCTCTGACCATAAATGTTTTGTCTGTTCCTGGACACTCATCACATTCATTGGATCACTGTTTTTCTTTTTCCACTTCCCAGCATGTCGCCCTGCATCTCTGGCCACTACCCTCCCTCACAATGTTTGTGGTCCCTCACTCAGCAGAGAAAGAGGGGACCATGATGATACTAGCAACTGCATTTCAAAGACACTTGACCTTTACCTTAGGGAGATGTTTACAAAAATGAAATTATCTTCTGGAAAGCAAGCACCTTCGTAGTGCAGGCTTCTCCTACTAGGTTGTGTTCTAGGAACCTATCTGTATTAGTGTACCAGCAGGCATTGTTGTGAGAGGTTGTGTTTGGCTTCAGTAATTTATTTTTTTGAAGATTTAATGTGTTTGCTTTGGGTGATTTATAAGTACACCTTCCCACACTGTGCAGAGTGTTCAGTAGTTTTTGACCAAAAATGGCATGACTTCCATGCCCCACCCTCCCTATTTACCAGATCTCACTCCAAATGACTACCTTTTGTTTCCCCAGATGAAAAAAGTCCTCAAAGGGAAATGTTTTGCTGATGTGGAAGAAGTGAAACAAAACACAGGAAAAGCACTACAAGGGATCAAAATTGACAAGTCCAAAAAATTTTGAGCAGTGAAGAAACATCTTAATAGGTGTATTGCATTAAATGGAGAGTACTTCAAAGGTGACTGAAGTTGAAACATGTGAGAATAAATACACAATTTTGTATAAATAAATTCTGTTTTGAGGGGATGCCCCCTAAAGTTACATAACATAAGATGCATAGAACAATGTAAGATAATATGGGATATGAGAAATATTATAGTATTATAGGTGCAACCAGATCATGAGAGAATCCACATGCTAAATTAGCCTTGCATTACCAGGGAAGACTATAAAGTAGAATAACAAAAGTAAAGGTTAACACTAATCTGGGATACCCAGCCTAGAACACCAGAGCCCTAAAAGTACACAGATAACAACCTGTGGTGAAAAGTGCCATGGCTGCTCTCCACCAGGGACTGACACCTGGAGACGCAAAGAGCCTTTTAAAGAGCCAATGAACAAACTTTCATTTGCAGCTTCTTACCTGGGGCTCTGGCAAAAGTGGGGGCAGAGTAGGCTAAAGATACCTGAGAGGAAACAGGGCATGGAATATTTGGGGGGAGAGCTGAGAGAATAGACACTGGAATCCTGGTACTGAGTCATCCCCATATGGCAGCAGCCATAGTGTTCAGGTAGACCACTTCTTTATGAGTGGCAGTAGCCTGAGGGGAAACAACCCAGGAGAGATTCTGCCCCAGCTCTGTGGTACTTAAGCCTGACTGCTGAGTGCAAAGCGACTAGATAAACAACTGAAGGAAACAACCACAGATAGTAGATCTCTGGCAAAGGTGTGGGGGGGTCAGAGTGGACCAGAGATGCTTGGGCAGAGGCTGGAGAAAGAGGCTTTGGGGAGAGAACTGAGAGAATAGCCCCCACCCCTCACTCCCCACCCCAACCCCCCCAGATACCAGTGCTGAGTCATCACACCTAAGGTATCAGCCACCCTGCTCATGCAGACCACTCCCCTCCAAGCAGCAGCAGCCTGAGGAAAAACAATACTCCCAACCCCAGTAGGGATTCTGCCAGCCCTGTGGAGTTTAAGCCTCACCATTGAGTGCAGAGTGACTAGATAACAACTGAAGGAGATAGCCACAGACAGTAGATCTCTGGCAGTCTCAGAGCAGTCTGTATAAGGTCAGATGGGATAAACATCTGACATCACCAGAGGTGGATCCAGAAAAAAAAAAGGTAAATATTATAGGCTACGGAGACAAAATCCACTGCGGTCTTCTCCATGATTAATGATATTTTCTTTCCTGCATAGCTTTCTAACATTCAATTCTTTTTTAAAAATTATTTTATATTAGTTTATTCAGTACAGTTTCTATTCTTTATTCCCTTTCCAGCCCTCAACCCATTCCGCCCCTCCTCCCTCCCCTTTCCAACCCGCTACTTTTGTACATGTGTCCTCTATATTGGTTCCTGTAAACCCTTCCCTTCCCCCCTGAAATTCCCTCCCCTCTCCCCTCTGGTTACTGACAACCCGTCCTCCATTTCAGTGTCTTTTGTTATAGTTTACTTGTTTCTTTGTTTTGGTGTTTAGGTTCCTGTTAAAGGCAAGATCATATGGTATTTGTCTTTCACTGCCTGGCTTATTTCTCTAAGCATAATGCTTTCCAGCTCCATCCATGCTGTTGCAAAGGGTATGAGCTCCTTCTTTCTTTCAGCTGCATAGAATTCCATTGTGAAAATGTACCATAGTTTTTTGATCCATTCATTTACTGATGGGCACCTGGGTTGTCTCCAGCACTTAGCTATTGTAAATTGTGCTGCTATGAATATTGGGGTGCATAGGTTCTTTTTCAATGGGTGTTTCAAGATTCTTAGGATATAGTCCCAGCAGTGGAATTGCTGGATCAAAGGGTAGGTCCATTTTTAGTTTTCTGAGGAAGTTCCTTACTATTTTCCACAGTGGTCGTACCAGTCTGCAATCCCACCAACAGTGCACTAGGGTCCCTTTTTCTCCACAACCCCTCCAATACTTGTTGTCTGTTGTTTTATTTATGATGGCCATTCTGACTGATGTGAAGTGGTATCTCATTGTGGTTTTAATTTGCATCTCTCTGATAGCTAGTGATATTGAGCATCTTTTCATATGTTTCTGGATCCTCTATGTGTCCTCCTTGGAGAAATGCCTATTCAAGTCCTTTGCCCATTTTTTAATTGGGTTTCTTGTCTTCTTTGAGTGGAGTCGTGTAAGTTCCTTATATATTTTGGAGATTAAACCCTTGTCTGAGGTATCATTGGCAAATATGTTTTCACATACAGTTGGTTCTCTTTTTATTTT
>CM052544.1:62311162-62330372 GCA_028533065.1 Trachops cirrhosus
CAAGAATAGTATGGGGAATGTAGAAGCTAAAGAACTTATGACACATGGACATGAACTAAGGGGGGAATGTGGGTGGGAGAGGGTGTGCATGGTGGAGGGGAATGAAGGGGGGAAATGGGACAACTGTAATAGCATAATCAATAAAATATATTTATAAAAAATAAAAAATATATATATATGATGAGACATTGTCACCTGGCTTGTTGGTAAATATTCAAGTATTTAAACTAGAAGCAAAGCCATGCAAATTTTTAACTAAGAGAATCTTTTTCACTGAGAGGGGCAGGTTAGGTGAAGAGCCCAATGAATCACTAAGTAAATTTTGGAAAGCAGGTGAGTCACCTCTCTGACCCTTTGTCCTTAATCTATAGTACTAAATTTACTGTTTTACTGGTGCTTTCTGTCCTAAAATTTTAGACATGATTGAAATGAGTAGTTTATTAAGATGACCAGGTTTCACTTAAATAATTCATATGGCAATATAAGGTGTTAATATGACAGTTCAATGTGGGGCTATTTAGGGATAAAATAGTTTAATCTCTTAGATCATATACTTCAGGTATTGATTTTATATGATATGTCCTTAAATACAGTATTGAGGTGTTTCTCAAAGATGCTAATTACTGTGAACATTTAAAGAAGTGAGTGGCTATCCAGGTTCCGGAGTTCCAACTCAGACTTGCTGAATTAAATTTAACAAATTCTTTGGATATTTTTGGTGCTTGGCCAAGGTTTATATATAGCCATTTGAATCGCTGCCTAATTCCTTCCTGAGAATGTTCTTTGCTTAGCCAACAAAATTTAACCCATCATTTCCCATAATGTCCTATCAGTCTGGGGACATGGACAGTGTATATGTATGTCACTTGTTAGGGTACTTTTAACTTAATGAACAAGGATGGCAGAATGAAGAGGTGACCCAGAGTATATTTTCTTCTAAATAAAATAAGACTTTTTTATGGATTTGACACTAGAAATACTTCCATTTCAATTTGTTTGTGACTGTGAATTATTCAATATCCTGACAGTGATGTTTGACTTAAACCTCATTGACTCATTTTATAGTCATGAGGCAAAACACCTCTTAAAAGGAAATTTAATTGCCCAGATATTTGTGTGAAATAACTGTCATTAATCAGAGTATTGATTATGCTTGCCCAGCTCTTCAGCAGTCTTCTGTGTTTTAAACAGTCCCCTGAAGTGACATACAGAGCATCCTTGTTAGCCAAGGATTTCTAGTTTGCAATCTAATTGATGGATGAAAAGTTCATTGTACATCATTCAGATCTGCTGCTTTTGTTGAAAAGATAGTAATTTTTGTCATTTTCTGTTTTCCACAAAGCATGTTCTGTTCTGTGGCTCCAACAGCTGAGCCACTTCCTCTCCAGTTGGCCTGTCCCTGCATCCAATACTGGGCTTGGGCCAATCATCCAATGGGAAGACTCTGGCTGGCCTGGATTATGTGGTAGCTCACCAGTCCCTGTTCCAAACTCCTGCCTTCCAAGCTGTAGGCTTCTAGACTATGTTCATTTTCCAAGATCCCAGCTGTCAATCAGCTTAGCTTAAAATGCACAAGTCTGTGTCTCTCTTAGAGGAATCTACCTGCGTTTTGATAGCAACCTTGAAAATTATTCCACATTCACCTTCAAAACTGGAACACATTTGTGGAGTAAAAAGCTTTAAAAATCACCTTTTTAAAGCTCTAGCACTTCCTAAGAACTTTATATCTTTTAGGCCAAGTAAATTACTTTTATTGAGATTTATGTCAGTTAATATTAAATGACATCTTGCTGGGTTCAGTTTCCTAACCTGTAAAATAAACTTATTGAACTAGATTAGTCACAGTCATTTCTGGCTCCAAAATATCACAGTCTTAAGAAGGCATATTTCTTCCTTATGGGTCATATGGGACATAGTTACTTGGAATCTCCAGTGTGTAAGAGGGGACTTGCCATTGGTATCACCAGAGCATCAGAATCTTGATGTCACTTTATGTTTGGATTTTTTTGGTTTTACCATCCGTATTTAACAATATGTAAAGGACTTTATAATGACAACAAAAGTAATTAGTTGAGAGTGAGTGAAGCTCTTTCTGCAAGAAAGTATGTAATATTAATGAATCATAACTTGAGCAATTATATAGATATGCAAATCAAACCTACACTCAAAGCCAAACACAAAGCTATACAATATGCCAGATTACAAATGATTTTTAGTTTGTCCTTGTATTGTCTAAAACATCTGTTTAGGGACTTGGTGAAACTAAGAATCAGATTTTACTAGTCATGCCCTACCCAAATATTTATAGGCCCTACGCCAAAAGTGCAAAAGGACCCCACATGCCAACTATGCACATATTAAACAGTATAAACCAAGCCAAGGTAAAATGCATTGTATTCTCCTCATTGATAAATATGCATCAGTAACCACTAGGAATATAGACTCCAGAGGTCCACCTAGTTCAGGACAACAAAAGTTTGAATGCAGGCCAGAGATAGTCCCCCTTTTCTCTGCATCCCCAGCTCTGTCTTTCATCTCACAGAGCCATACATCAAGCTCTTTCCAACACCCATCTCATGACCACTCCCCACATGCCCTGATGACACACAGTCCATTCTCCCAAGGACAGACCCTCACAGCTCTGATGGAAGCAGAGCTGTGATGGAAACTCTGCTGGAAGCACAACTCTGATGGAAGCACAGCTCTGGTGGAAGCTCTGCTACCACCAGAGTTATGAAAGCAGGTTCCTAAGACAGAGAATTCTTGGTATCCAGGTGCCAGGGCATGCATGTGTGTTGTGTTGTGAGTGTGTGCCTTGTGAATTGTCTCAGTTTTGTAGGTGAGTGTGCATGTGATGTATATTGTTTTCAAGTATGTGCATGTGAGTGGGTATGTGTGCATGTGTACACATGTGTATGTGTCCTCTCTGATGGGCCACTCTCATCCCTCTGCACTGCATACAGTGTGAGGAGGACTGAGACCAGACTTGCTCAAAAGCACACCCAAGGCAGAGCACCAGTTTCAGGCCTAGGAATGGAACTGGATGCGGCTAAACTGTCCTGCTCCATCCTTGCTTGAGGGCCCTTCACTTTCAATATTGTTTCCATTAAGATGGGAGAGAGGACTGACCCATCTTTTGGTTCTTTCCTTGGTCATGATGATGTAAGTGAATAGTTTTTTCTAGGTCTGAGAACTTCTAAAACTCTTTCTCTCTCTCTCCACTCCCTCTCCCCCTTATTGTTTGTAAATGTTTATAGTTTTGTGTTAAATGCCCTGGATGTCACAGACATTTCTTTTTTGTATTTTCTGTGCTCCCATCTTGCAATAAGATGTTCTTCCTTTTCTTTCTTTCTGGAGTTTTCCAATTTAAAAATCCCAAGGTCTGTTAAGTAGAATACATTTATAAATTAAACTAATGTTGATTTCACCATCAGTGAAATTATTTTGAAGGTTTTATTCTGATAATATTGTCAGTGTAGAGCAGTCATATCTATTCTTATGGAGAAATAATTAATGCATTCCATAGAGAAACAGAATATTTCCAATATCTAATTAGGAAAAACTAAGCTGATCTCTAGCTTGCACCCCCATCAAAACCTATTCTTTTGTTTAAAATTAAATTACTTGAAAGAAAACAAATTTGTATTTAAAAAGGGTGATATTTTGTATAATCTTAATTACAGAAATTAGTATAGCAGGAACTATTTTGGCCTATATTTTCACAGTGCCATTATCATACAGCATTATAATTAATGTTAATAAGAGCTGCTAATATTTCAATCATATGGACTTTATTAACAAAAAGGAGCATCCATACTTTTGATGTCTGATATGACAGATGTCAGAAAATACCCTCCCCAGTCCTCATTAAGGGTATGCAGGAGTTCTTTTTATTATTCTTGAATTTTTCTGTAAGTCTGAAATGATATTAAAATATAAAAGGAAGAAAGAAAAAAAGAGAGGGAGGAAAGAAAGGAGTAAAAAGAGAAGGAGGCATAAAGGGAGGGAGGGAGGGAATGTAGCCATGGCCTTGAGGTAGAATGGGTCTCCCTTGGTTTGATGGTTTTCCCTGTCTAGAATTGTGGGGTAAAGAATGCATGTGTGGGACTCATATCAAAACCACCCACATTTATTCCCATGGGGCTAGTTACCAGGTTTGGGGTTCTCTGCTGTCCTATTCCTTGCTTAGGACCCTTAAAATACAATAGCATACAGGTTACTTCTTTGGCCACTATGGAAATGCTAAATTGACCCTGTTGGTATCTTTATTACTCTCTTTATTGAATTGGAATATGTCTTTTTGTTGCAATATAGTGTCTTTATATGTCTCAAGAAAAAGGTAAGCACAGATTTCAGAGCTGTAATTATTATAAAATGTCTCTACCCACTAGATACTTAGCAACTGATAATTTTGTGACCAGCTCTGTGATTTGTTGGTTGAAACAATAACTATTGATTTAAGGAGAAAATATGTATTTTACTGTTGAGAAAATTAGGTGATGAGTTTTCAAACATTACAACTTGAAAGGGATGTAATAGAAACCCCAATGGCCTCTGAAAGTCTAAATTGGCAAACACATTCTTGGTACAATTTTAATTAAAGCAACTGAATTTAAGCACTTGAGATAATCAAAGAATTGGAAGCCCTAAGCCTTAATTTATCACTATGATAGGGCAGATTATGGAAACTGTATTTTAAATATAGGTCTCCATTGGTTTGGGCTTCAATATTTCTATTACATGTGTTGCTCTGAGGCACATTTCTGGTCTTTCATTTAATTGTTCTCTTCACTAGGTGATTAAATAAAGATTAGTGTTTATTATCTTCACAGCATTTTACAAGTAACAGCTGAGGTTAAAAAGCCCTCCTGTGAGGTGGACAAGCCCATTACTTTATCATCATTTATAGACAGATTAATAGGAACCAAGATTCAAGATCTCAGTATCATAATAACAAGAAAAGTAGAATGTCATGCATCTTAATGTCCACCTACATCATGAACCATTTACAGTATGTTCCATCAATTGCTCACAACAAACTTGAGATCATTTGCCAGTTTGAACTGTACGGAACTTGGGAAGAGATGAAACCTAGATAGTGTTCTCTTTCTTTTCAATAGCTCACAGAAGAGGTTGCTTTGTAGTAATCACTTATGTTAGTTTCCTATTGCTGTAGTAGCAAATTACCACAAACAGTGGCTTAAAACAATACACATGAGTTCCCTTAGAGTTTTGAAGGTCAGGTGTCCTAAAATCCAGGTATCAGCAGGGCTGGCTCCTCCTGGAGGCTCTAAGGCAAAATCCATCTCTTTGCTTTGAAAGTTTCTAGAGGCAACCTGTATTCTTTGGCTAGTGGTTCCTTTCCCCACCAGCAATGTCAGCCTCTTAATGGTCACATCTCATCACAGACTTGGACTCTACTGCCTCTATTCTTATGATTATATGATCCACTGAGATAATTTAAAACAATTTTCCTCATCTAAAAATCCTCAACTGGATCACATTTGCAAATACACATTTACTGTATAAGATAACATATTTACAGGTCCAGGGATAGGATGTTGGTGTCTTTGGATGGCCACTTCTCAAAACATATGTATGGAGCAAGATAACTGACTTTTACTCTCTCTCTTCCCTTTATAATATTTGGATTAAAATTTCTGAGGGTCATTTGGTTGCTAGGATGTAAAATGAACCCCCAAAACACACCACAGTTGGATTGAAGATATCAGAAACAACACAATGCAGTCAGTCAGTGTGGCTTTGTGTTAGAAGGACATGATTCCAACCTGATGTGGTGCTGGATGAACACTAATGGATACAAATTAGCAACAAGAAGGTGCCATAGTTACATCAATTCTTCAAATCTTCTGCCCTTGGTTCTTCAAGAACCTGTTGTCCTCGGGCCTCAGGAACTTCCGCTAACGTGCTATCTGCAACATACTGAAGTCATCATATTGGATGGTGTATCCAGAGAAGGAAAATGCAACTTATCTCTCCTTGTCTTCACCTCCCAACCACAGCTTCTAGTACTAATCCTGACTTGGCCATTTGTGAAAAGAGACCATTGACAAAGTGCATAATTCCTGGAGTCTCAATTTTCATGTTCCTAAAATGGGCAGTTATCGTCACTGCACAACATTATGTGGGCTTTCAAGGAGGTCATGCATGAAGACTGTCCATCTGGCACATTAATTGGTCAGTAAACAAAATCTGTAAATGTTGGGGTACATCCCTCTCAAGGAACTCACTCTTCAAATTCCATTTTAAGGTACTCAGCCCAACAATGGGAATATTATGTGATGATAGAACTGATGAATATCAGGATATATGTCTTGCAGTCAGTAAACATAGTCTCATTCTTCCAGGTTTCCAAGAAGACAAGTCATTATAACAACAGGCCAAGTGCTGTGATAGAGAGACAAATAGATGTCTGTGGGAACACAGACAGGCAGGTGTCCACTGTCCCCAGACCCTTCCATGTGTACCATATGTTCTGAGAAGGACTCAAGCATCTGCACATGGGATCCCAACCACCCATCCTTGACGAAGAACTTGTATGTTTTGTTTCCAGGGCCCTGGGCAGATAAGAGTATTGTTTTTCATGTAAGACCAGAAAAACTACAGGTAAAACCAAGTCACAAAACATCAGCTCAAAATCTTGTGATTCAGCCACCTGAGATGTAGGTCCTAGCCCATGAAACAAGTAGTATTTTGTTATACTAATTATATTTCTCCTTTGCAAAGCCAAGTTGGGGCTTTCGTGAGCTCCTCTCTAAAAGACAGTCCCTTTTCTGGGTGGATGACCTCTTTCAGTAAGTTCCCTGATTGGGAAGGGGAGGCAGCCTGCTCCACATGGCCAGCCAGTTTCCTTATCTCCTCTGCCATCAGGTAGTAACTGTCACACATCCTTGGTCCCCACTCAGTATTCCATCAACCTAAAGCCAAAACAATCCCCAAAACTCAGAAACCAGTCAAGAAAGTAGAGATTCAGATGGAGGAAGGACAGTGTTGTTGTGTCTGGAACTCCTTCTTGTAGTGGGTTGAAGCCATGTCCCTTTCTATGCTGTGTGACTCAGAGACTTTATTATTTTTAGGAGATGTCACCAAACAGAGCAGCACATGGGGCCTCCAGAGTAGTTTTTAAGGTGTTTGCATCCTTATTAGAAAGAAAACACAGGTCCCAGCTGCTCTTGCTTTGGATGAAAATTCACTTTTTATCAGTAGATGTATAAGGTTTAGCTGGAGAGCTGGCCCTTCATATAGTTCAATGCTATTTCATGATATTTAGTTTAAAATTTCTCTTGAAGTGCTAAGGACAAAGATGATGAGACCCAGGTGCTGAATTGCATAGTTTTATATCCAACAAAATAGACTCCATCAACAAAGTTTGAAAAGAGAAAGAACAAGTTTAAACAAGGCTAAGATAACTTATTTTAATGAAATCTAAAGAACCTAGCCTGGTGTTTTTTTCATGAGCTTTTCCAAATACGGAAATAAAGAGAATAAAGATTGCTTCTGTCAGCCTAACTATACATTATACAAAATAAAGTAGCTGTGGAAGAAAAATCACCACAAAATAAAAATGTGCTCTCAATGCCCTTTCCTGTCTCCTTCAGTATGGCTATCTCCAAAAATGAAAACAAAGGGAAAAATTAAAGAAACACCCACAACTTGTCAGAATTCTTGACTTTAGGAGACATAAACAGAATTTTCTTACAGGTTTAATTAATGCCAGTGGAGGAGGTAAGCAGCTAGCCATGAGGCCATCAAATTGTCGCTCTGGCTAAATAAATATCTAATTCTAGGAGAGTTCATTTGTGAACTGGACCATGACTTCAAAGTTTTATCCAAGCAACAGTATAAGTAAATTTGCTTTCTTTTTATTATAACAACAGATTGAACCCTCCCTACAAAAGTTGTACAATCAAGTACATGGTCATTATAGAAGGCAATGGTGTCTGAAGTTAGGGAGGGCTCTCCCTGGGAGAATTGGAACATGTGGCCCTGGGCTCATGTAGACTCTACGATGCAAGTCCAAAGCCATCAAGGAGTCTGGTTACAGGCAACCAGCTCTCAAAGCCAGAGTCCCATCTGTGGGTTCACAGTCTTGAAAAAAATGATCAGGCAATACTTTAAAACACTGAATGTTTCCTTATTTTTCCTGGCAGGTTTAATTTCAAACCCCAACTGTTTATTCACACCTTCATATAGCATGTTGAAAGTTGCCAAGATACCTATTCCTAATATGGACATCCTGGACAGGGAGGTGACAAGACATTGCATCATGTTTGGAAGCTCTTGGCTAATTTATGAAAGAGCCTTTCACTTGTCTCCACAGCAGTAACTGCCCATTCAACAGAGTTGAAGTAGTGATGTGTATGTGTACACACACTGTAACATTCTCATTCAGTCTACAGCTGTGGCCATAAGCACTGACGTATGTTAAATAGATAATTGAAAGGAATATCCAGAAAGATTCTAATTCTAAATAATTATTAGAAAATTAAATATTTAGGTAAATAATGTATTTTATACTTATGATTAGTAGTCCCATAGTATCTACTATGTGCAAAGCTCTATAAAAGGCTGTTTGGAGCATGAAACTGATGGAAGCATCTGATCACCCAGCAAGAGTAGGGGTCAGGTGATAGAGTCATATAAATAATAATGGACAAATCATGGTTAATAAATAACAGTTAACATTTTGGGAAGTTATATGTGTTGGGTACTGTATTAAATACTCTATATTTATTTTTTAATTTTTCTTCATACTTTATGAGAAAGACATACTTTATGAGAATAGTATTGTCCTTGTTTTCTGTGTAAGGAAAATGAGACCCAGAGTTAAAGGATTTGCCCAACATTTCATAATGTAAAGTCATTCATTGATTCATCCATTTATCTGTTTATTTAATCAACAGATATTTATTGTGCACTTATTATGTGTCCAACACTGTCCTAGGTACTAGTGAAGTGTAATGATGATGAACATACATTCAAGATCTTTGTGCTGAGGAAGAAAGACCAAATACAAATGAACAATTAAATAATATGTCAGGAAGCAATGAATGCTGAAAAAAAGATTGAAACAGGGTAAAGTGGCGGACATAATGGTTGGTGCTGCAGATATTCTACTTTTTAAGATTTTAAATATTTATTTATTTTTATAGAGAGGGGAGAAACAGAGAAAAAGAGAGAGAAACACTGACATATGAGAAAAACACCAACTGGTTGCCTCTTGCATGCTCCCAAATAGGGATCTGCCCTGCCACCCAGGCATGTGCCCTTACCAGGAATCGAACCAGTGACCGTTCACATCATAAACCAACACTCAATTCACTGATCCACACCAGCCAGGGGTCCAAGATGACCTGACATTTAAATTCTCTTTTCAGTTAGTTCAAAAACTAAATAACTTTATAATATTTTTTCTTATAAAATAATACATGGTCACTATAGGCTATATTTAGAAATGTAAAAAGCATAAAAGATAAAATAAAGTGTATTCCATTAAATAAAATCCAAAATAAAAAGTATCCATTATTCCACCACCTATACATAAACACTCATTATTTTAATGATTGTCTTATGAGGTAATTTGAACACTGACATCATACTGTTTGTATGCTTTTATGCCATTCTTTTTCTCCTAATGCTGGAGGATTAACATTTTTCAGTATTACTAAATATAACATGTGATTTTAATCCTTGCATGGTATTCAGTTACATACAGGAACCAAAGGACTTAGTGTTGACCAAAGCAAACTCCCTACTGTTGTGAAACCTTATTCTTCTGGGAAATTTAATTTTTAAAAAAAAACAACTAAAATGTCAACAAGTAAACTGCTGTGGAAACTATAAGCTCTACCAGCATGTGGACTCCATGAGAACAGAGTTTTTGACTCTTTGTTGCCTGTTGTATTCCCCACACCTACCTTAGTGCCTGGAATATGAGTGTTTAGTGAATGGCATAACAAATAATCAGACTAGGTGACAGGCACAGAGCACATACGTGGGGGTTGTGAGCAGATTCTTAAAAGGTGGTTTGAAAGGCTTGATGCCAGTGTGATGGGAGCAGACATGCTGTCCCACAAGAACTGGAGAAGAAGAACAGGGTACAGATGCATTAAGAGATGGAAGGTGGACAGGGAGCCATGGCAGCCTCTGGTATTTGGTCTGTGTGACTTACAGGGTTGACTTGCAGTTCAGGACGATCACTCCTTGTTCTTCATTCTCAAGATGGAGACAGGGCCAGAAGACCAGTTAGAGGGATGTTGCAATGACCACACTGTCATAATGATGGTGGAGCAGAGTAAGCCATGGACATGGCACAGATGTTCCATCAGGTTGGAGTCTGAGGACAGAGCCCACAGAATCAGCCAGCGTACAGGGTGTGGTAAAAGGAAAACTTGAGTCAAGGGAGATTCTCTGGATTGTGGCCTGATCACCAAGGAATTCATATGTCTTTCACTTTGAAAAAATAAGACATGGTTTTCTGATAGGCTTAAATTAATTTGAACAACTTTGCAAAGAAATAAGGAGCAGATGCTATGTTTACATTTTTAATAAAATTAAAACCACATATAATTTTTCATGGTAGGAAAGAAAATGGATAATGAGTGAAATGCAAAACAAGTTTGTTTTGAAATATGCCGACTCATATCTATATGTATGTGCATATATATAATATGCATATCTGTGGCATTATAATTTAGAGTCATAGCAGCTATGTGTTGGGAGCCCTCACATTCAGCATCACATCTCAGGGAAGAAACAGCCTCTCCTTGCAGTAGAAAAATGGAGCAGTTTTGGCACCTTGATGGTCCATGGGGTGAAAATAAGTCTTAGATGCCTGATTCACATCACTACCTTGAAGACACTCAGTTGTACGTTGATAACATGTAGCAAAAAGTCTTCTGTGTGCCAAGCTAAGACAATATCTCAGTTATTACTGTAAATCTAATTTTGTCTTTAATATACAAAATGCTTGTGAATACAAGTTTGACATTTTTTAGGGTTGAAAATTGATACATGAATAAATTTAATTTTCATTATAAATTAGTACTATCATTAAAATTGATTATATGACTATCTTTTAGGGATTTCACTTCGCAATATACCAATAAATTTAATCCCCGACAAATAATTTTCTAACCATTTTGAAAAATAATCAGAACAAACTTCAAGGCTGTCTTGTATGAATAAAGATGTGGGATGATTATGAGAGTGGATTCTTGTATTTAAGCAACCTAAGGCTACTGTGCTATGTAGTTACAGATTTTTTTCTAGGTTTCTTGAGCCATCTACAACTCATAATTAAAAGGTACACAACCAAAAGATACAGTGATGTTGGAAGTGATTGTATGGTAACATTTTGTGGCCACATGGAAGCAACCTATTTCAATGGAGATGGATAGCTTCCTCTAATGAGAGGGACTGGTCAAGTTCAATTAGCAAAAAGGATTTGTATGAGATTGGTAGGAAATATACACACTCCCCTTGCCCCAGAATTTACTTGCAATAAGTGATTAAATAATAGGAGCATTTCATAAAAAAAATAAAGTACACTTCATCTTGAAAAGTTTTACCCCAAATCAATTCTAAGACTCATACAGTCTTGCCATTGTGTGGCACACAGTCAGAACTTTTCTCTCTGAATTTTCTCTGTTGATGTGGAATGCCTCAAGGACCTGAATCAGGAAGCCTCTTGCCTCATCATAAATTTTCTAGTGATGTACTTCCCCAGCTTCTTCTGTTGAAGCCCACTGTGCTCACCAACCACTCCTGACTTCCTAGAACACTTACCTTCTTTGAGTTACAAAATTAGCATTTTAAAACCTAATGGAACCTCAAACAAAGCTCTCCTTTCAGGAGGAGCCATTGAAGGCCACTTTGATTTCTCCACCAACCCTGGGGACTGCCAAGGATTTTCATTTTTTTCCTGTGCCTGTTGGCAATACGAGAGAGCTTCTAGTGAGCCCACTGTCAGCAAACCAACTTTCTTGGACAGCAGACAGTAAATGACAAATCAATTGCCCTTTTAGTCTGTGGTATTACTGTGTTGGTGTTCAGTTAAGGAGCACATTCTTCCTTTTGTATTTCAAAGTCTTATTCACAAACTGACATTAGCATTACAACTTCAGTAACAGACCCCAAGAAAGCATTGTAGCTCACTGGGCCTAATTTTTATGCTGAATGACATCGTGGACAGTGAATGCTCAGACACCAAAGAAATGTGCTCTGTTCTAATTGCTTTGAAACCTTTCAGTTGCAAACAAGTGAGCGCTTTCACCCTGTTGCCCCGTCTGTCTGACAGGTAAACATGGACAGACAAATACTGTCTCCAAATGCTGTGCTAATAACTACACAAAGCAGTTAAGCAAAACTCCAACTCTCTTAAAGGTTGGCAATGAAAAGAAAGTTCTACAAGGAAAGTCTGTGAGTATCTGAGATTAGTTTTGGAAACTTTCGTAGCCTACTTTAAAAAAAATGGCTTAAAAACTCGTGAAATTTGAATGAAATTCAAGGCAAACAAGAAGGTTTACCTTTCATCTCTTTACATTCTTATCAGGAAATGATTCTAAGTAACTCAGAAAATATACTTAAAAACCTGTTGTCTTTGGATAGTTACTATATTTTAATCTTGTAGAGAGTAATTTTAAAAATATTTTTCACAACTCTACCTGATCATCTCTCTCTAATGTAAAGCTAACGTGTCTGTGAGAAAAAAACAAGGAGTAGGGAGCAGGGCACACTAGAGGCTAGTTTTACAATAATAACCTGCTACTTTCTGGGAATTCTAGGGGAACTGAGGAATGAGGCCAGGTTGGGAATGAGGACAACAATCAAGACCCGGTTGACCTTATCTGGGAAGCACTTTATCTGTCCTTCCATTCTAAATGAAAGCTTTGCTGGATAGAGCAATCTTGGATGTAGGTCCTTGCCTTTCATGACTTGGAATACTTCTTTCCAGCCCCTTCTTTCCTGTAAGGTCTCTTTTGTGAAATCAGCTGACAGTCTGATGGGGATTCCTTTGTAGGTTACTGTCTCCTTATTTCTTGCTGCTTCTAGGATTGTCTCCTTCATTTTTACCTTGGCTAATGTAATTATGATGTTCCCAGATAAGGTCAAATTAAAGGAGTTCATCATCACCAAGCCCTTATTTTATGAAATTTTAAAGGGACTTATCTAAGAAAAAGAAGATCAAAAACATATATAGTAAAATGAGAGCAAACTCACAATTATTAACAACCACACCTAAAACAAAACAAAAACAAACTAAGCAAACAACTAGAACAGGAACAGAACCACAGAAATGGAGATCACGTGGAGGGTTAGCAACAGGGGAGTGGGAGGAGGAGAGATGGGGAAAAGTTATGGAAAATAAGTAGCATAGATGGTAGATAGAAAACAGACAGGGGGAGGGCAAAAATAGTATGGGAAATGTAGAAGTTAAAGAACTTATGACACATGGACATAAACTAAAGGGGGAAATGTGGGTGGGAGAGGGTGTGCAGGGTAGGGGAATGAAGGGGGGCTAATGGGACAACTGTAATAGCATAATCAATAAAATATATTTAAAAAAAGATCTGGCTGAGACACTGGATAAACATTTAGTGTGTCCCATTCTCTCTGAAATGTTTCATTGGGCATGCAAATAAAATATATTCATTCCCTAAAGCATTCAGGCACTGAGTAAATGTTTACTGAGTACATTTATCAAATGGAAATGAAGAACACAGAATTCATTAGTACATTCTAATTATACATTCATAAGTCACTATATTTACTTCCCTGCCCTGTTATTCACTGTAGAGCTGAAGACAGGGCATTGGATTGGCACAAGCCACAGTGACTCAGCTGAACAATGGTTCAAACTTCCTCATATATCTATCACTTATGGTGAGATGTGAGATGCCTGCACCATAGCCCATGTCACTCTGAGTCATGCCAAGAGCAGCACTGATGCCCTACTCACCCAACTGTTGGGAGCTCATGGAGCCAAAGACCTCATCAGCAGTCCCTGCTTCATTATATAGAGAAATAGACTAACAGAGTAGGTTACTCCTTCACCAGTTATGGTAACAACATATGAGTATGCCCTCATTTCCCAGCTTTACCAGTGAGAGGATTCCTACTGAAAATTCCAAATTACCATTTCAGAACACAAAATAAGAGGAACAAATCAGATCCAGAAAGTTTCTGTTCACATTTTGCTCAAGAAACTCTAACTTCCTTGAACTTCAGTTTATCCAACTTACAGAAGCAGGCTCTTTACTTATTTTCTAAGATTTCAAATTATTTTATTTTCCTAAATAGCATTGTTATTGGTGGAAAATGAGTTCTTATGGTGTCTAATGGAAAAAAAAATTCCTGAGACCTTCATGAGAGTATGTGGTTCTGTGGTATAGTTTATTGATGATGTACAAATTAAAGGGGTTCCTCTCCTGACTTCCAATGTCCCATTTCCATCCATCTCATCATGGGAAAAATCCAACCATGTCTTCAGTAAGGCCAAGATGAAGACCACTGTCCAGAGTTTCTGTTCCATATCAAAGAACAGTCCAGTCCAGCTTCCAGATAGTATTGTGTGTGTTTTCAGCTATAGTCCATTGCTGTGCTTCTGTGTCCAGGCTCCCTCCTGGAGGCCATTGAAAGAACAAGTGTGTGTTCTGTGAAGAGTGTGGGTAACAAGCAAGAGAGAGCTACTTTGTTCTCCTGGGGTCATAACCAGGAGCTTGAGTTTAGGACGGACCAGGTGTTTTCTCAAGAATGACCAATCAACTTCCCAAGTTTCTGTAGGCTTTGGATAGGTTTTATACCACCTAGTTAGACTGACAACACCTCCCTCTGTACCCCTCAAAAATCTGGTACTGGAAAGGGAAAGGGAACAGTGTTAATTCCCTTGGCTATGCTATCCTGGAGTGTGAAGCTGTGGCTTTCTGGCTTAGCAAGTAGGCTTATGCTTCCCAGTTTATTAAGGGCAATGTCTAAGTCCCTTTCTGCTTCCTGTTTCAACATCTAGCTAAACACCAACAGTAACAACATGAAGTGGTGTGAACTAATTTGATTTGTCCTGAGAAATGGGAAAAGGTAGAAGATTTGTGAACCAATACAATGTCCACAGATAAAAATCATGATTTTTATATAGTAATTCGCTTGAAATGAACATGAAACCCAAGTGATGCACTCTAACAGCAAGAACAAATCACTATTTACATAATGAGAAATAGGAGCTGTTATCACTGAGAGTTTGGATTGACCACTGCCAGTTACTTTAACAAATTTATTCATTTAATTATCAATAATAAGCTATTGTTGCACAATATTACAGTTGGGGAAAATGGGGTTCAGAACATTCTTTAAGAAAAACAGTACAAGATAGGGTAGAATATAGTAGCATGGTCTTTAGTGTCAAACTGATATGAGTTTTGTATCAGAGCTTCTACCAACATCAGCAATTTATGTAACCTCCCTAAGCCTCATCTCCTTTTCTATAAATTGGGGGTAATAATAACAGTGGCCTCTGCAGTTGTGAGAATTAAGTAAGAGCAGGTATACAAGGTATTTAGTATGGCACTTGATGTGGGAAGGATAAAGTAAATGTTATCTACATGTTACTAATAATACTAATAATTTACCCAGGGAAATGGGCCAAGAAGTAGCAGAGCTGATTTAGTGTCACTTCTGTATTGGTCCAGAATCTTTGCTCCTAGCCAATAGGCTAACTGACTTCCTACACCTAAAAAATATGAGAATTCAAAATGGACCACATGCTTTTCTAGTTCCAGGATATTCTGATTCTGAGACATGAAGAAGTTTGTTAATTTCTTGTTTTAGTCCATCTCAATATGCACTGCTATAACAGACCATA
This sequence comes from Trachops cirrhosus, assembly GCA_028533065.1. NCBI lineage: Eukaryota > Metazoa > Chordata > Mammalia > Chiroptera > Phyllostomidae > Trachops > Trachops cirrhosus. Next base: position 62,327,040 of record CM052544.1, read on the forward strand.
GAGATCACTAATTATAACAATAAATTAGTCTTTTTATGAAAATTCAGCCTCATTCTTTGCTTGAAATGAATAATCTAACCTTAATAATTTGTGCCAAAACAAGAAACTAATCTTTCTAGCTCAGGTTACTTTATTTATAATGTAAGTTTGAAAAATTTTTTTTTACGAGTCAGGTTTCTTGTTTGAGTTCTATGAATAGAAAGAGGTATCATCTCAAATAACTATACATACAGCTCAAATTTTGGTTCTGCCCCCAATAGGCTTTTTTTTTAATTAAAACTTTGAATCACAATACATAACCAATTAGGTTAACATCTTCTTTGCTAAGGTAAATCTACTCAGGGAATTGATTGAGTCTGGAAGGTAGAAACAACCCTAATACTGCAGTTAGGCTGACTTCTATGAGACTGTCTCGATTTTGAGGTACCATTTTGCATCAACCCATCAAGTGAACAATCTCATGTGCAGGTACATAGTATCACGGGGCCACAAATGAAGTTCGTAACTCTCTGTGGTTGCAGCCCTGAGTACATGCTGATTCCATTTAGAGCATGTCATTTTTGGAAAGAGAGGGTATGAAAACATTGTTTATGGTTGGGAAAAATGATATTTCTTTGCTGAATTACATTGGTAATTTTCTCCTGCTCAGTTTACTCATGAGATGATCATGGTCAAGAGTAGACCTTCAGAGTGTTCAGCAATATTCCTTCTGAAGGTAATTGTCCCTTGTGTAAAAATTTGCATTTAAATTTATTTTTAATATGTTGAATGTGTTGATAGACCTTAATAGATGTGAATTAATCATTTACTGAAAAAAAGAAACTGTAAATCTAACTAAATATCAGTCACATTTATAAAATAAACTATATAAGAGGAGACACAATTAGTTGCTAATATAAAATGGTCTTGACCATGGAGTGTCTCACAAAACTGGTTGTCATTTCACTTATGGATGATACCATCAGGGAGTGGAGTAGTGTCTTTAAGTCTGTGCTTTTTCACATATTTTAGACTTTGTATCAGTTGTTCTTTCCTTTGTTGGCCTTTATTATTATTTAGAAAATGAGGGAAAGTAAATATTTCCATCGAAGACAGATTAACCAAGATGAAAACTATATAAAGCTGTTTTGAGTCTTCTTTACAGTCTAATTCCTCTTTGTGAGGGGAACCAACACATGGCATCAGATCCAAGTGTATGTGAAAAGGAGCTTTGCACCCTATAAGCAGGAACAACAATGAGCTTCAGAGTTCTCACATCATCTTCCTTTTTCAAAATAAGACAGAAATTAAAATATTTCAAATATAGTATGAGACATCCATATTGATTTTAGGGTTGAGTAACAAATAAATCTTGTGCATGAACAAATTCACAAATATAGAGTATGTGAATAATGAGAAGCAACTATATACATAGTGTATATATATACATTGTATATTTCTTTTTTTTAATTTAAATATAGTTGATCTACAAAATTATATAAGTTTCAGGTGTACAATGTAGTGATCTTTATACCACACTAATGTGATCACCCCACTAATTCTAGTAATAATCTTTCACCATTCAAACTTATCACATATTGACTATATTCTCCTTCCCCTTTTACCCATTCCCCAGTCTCTCTCCTCTGGCAACCAGCAGTTTGTTCTCTGTTTCTACAAGTTGGCCATGTTTTTTTTTTTTTTTTTGTATTTTTAAATGAAACCATTTGGTATTTATATTTCTGACTTATTTCACTTAGTATTATACCCTCGAGGTCCATAATTTTAGAATGGCCCTGAAAAAAATAAATTGAACACCTCTCCACGGATATGAGAGTCACAGGAAATATTTGCATCCCACAGTTGGAGAAAACTCCCCCAATATTTCTGGAAGCTGTTATAGGACCTATATGTCTAAAATTTGAAAGAGTGGGTTTTCTGAGGTTTCAGAAAACCTTTTATAAACCCAGAGATTATATTTTAAAACCTCTCTGTGGTCACTGAGATGTGTTAGAGGATCAGTGACTATGAGGTAAATACTAGAGAAAAATCAGAGGAAAGAAACCTGTGCCTATTGGCCACATGTAGGGAACTGATCTACGTGGAATGGCAAATGTAGCTCAGCCCTATTGAAAAACCCAATAGACACATTGTGGCACATAGGAGCCAAACCCACAGATCAGTTCTCCCATGGGAAATCAAACCTGCATTATAACTAAGCTGCTTTGTGCCTTGCTCTTGCTAAAACTCCCTCACCCTGAGTTCAGGCAACAAATGTTTACTGCATATATCCAAAGTAACTTCCTGAAGTCTGTGCTAATTCTCCCAAGGACTGAAGTGTAACCAGACCTATTCCTCTTATTATCCCCTTGCATTTGCAACATTTTTTCCTTGTTAATCTGTAAGAAGTATTCAGTAACATCCCTTCCGTTGCTGTCTGTACAAAGTAACTATCTAAAGCAAACCTAAGTATAATGAATGAAAACCTTCTTTGATGTGTGCTGTTAGAAAGCCAATAAAAGCTTGTCAAGGCAAGGGTCGGCACGCTCTCCTCTTGAGAGAGTGGCTGGGCCATTCCTTTTCCTCCACAGTAGTCAGTAGTTCATGTGAATTTGTCTCACCTCATCCATAATGCTGTGGATGCTGCTCTGCATCAGCCACATCCAAATGCAGGGGGACAGTCAACTGTAACATTCTAAGTTTTCAGCTCTAATATTGACAGACAAGAACTCTGAGGAAGAAATGGAGGATGACACTGGGATTTTAGATTGCCTTAGAAAATTCAACATCCTTTTGTAATGAATTCAAGTGTACCTTTATTTTTGGGATATTTTAGTGAGTTTATTGGGATTTTGTGGATTTGATTGTAAGCAGAATACAATTATGTGAATAACTGATTTCATGTATCAATAGGGATATGGAAAAACCTCACTTACGGCAGCTATTTTAAAATAATGTGATTTAGATATTCTTTATTATACACAAATATTTTTACATAATGGAGAAAATGTTTATATTTATATGTATATGTGTTCCTTTAAGTTTAAGTCTGAGCTGGATCATTCTGGTAAATAGGCAAGTGATTTATCTAACCACATAAATCCCTACACAATTGTTTTGATTAGCATATCTTCCAGGATGACAGGTAGAATATGGTATAAAGAGACACTGTCTCCAATTCTCCCGTTTTTCTTTTTTTTAACATATATTATTGATAATGCTATTACATTTGTCCTACTATCCCCCTTCATTCCCCTCCACCCTGAACACCCTCTCCCACTCCCCCCCTTTAGTTCATGTCCATGTGTCATAAGTTCTTTGCTTCTACATTTCCCCTTCTATTCTTGCTCTCCC
>CM052544.1:62330872-62477760 GCA_028533065.1 Trachops cirrhosus
CTGGGTGGTGATGCTGTATATGTGGGCAGGGTCCGAGAAGGAACAATGGCGCTTACTCTGCTGTCTGTAGAACCTCTGAACCTTCCGCCGCCTTCCACAAGCCAAATGGGACCCTCTGGCACCAATCCTGGTGTGGGTGGGCCCGTGCACCCCGCGGGGCCCTCCTTTTCAGTCAGTGACCCAAAGCTCCACTTCCCGGTGCTGGGACCCTGAGCTGCATTCAGTGCCCTGCTTCACAATGGCTGCCTCGCTGGGTCTGCCAGTCGCCACCTCCCAGCCTGGCCCGCCAGCCACCGACACTTGTGTGCCCAGGGTCTGCCTGCTGCCAGCCTGTGCGCCCAGGGTCTGCCTGCTAGGGACTTGCGTGCGGCCCCAGTTGCTCAGGTCTCTGGTTGCTCAGGTCTCTGCTCCGCGTCCCTCACCCGGCCTGACTCCGCCCCTCCTACCAGTCTGGGTGATCAAGTCTATTTTCAACTCCCTGGTTGTCGGACTGCCATGCACTTCAATTTTCTGTCATTTCTGGTTGTTATCTTGTTTCTATAGTGTTGCTGTCCCTATCTTGGTTGTACACAGGGGCACAGTGCGTCTACCTATGCCTCCATCTTGGCCGGAAGTCCTCTAGAGCGACGCCCAGATTCTCCCGCTTCTTTTTAGCCATGTTACTTGCCCAGAACCCCATGTTTTTCTATTATTTTACTTACTCATGATTACATGGAGTAAATGTACAATGTAAGCACATGAAAAAGTCAAAGTAAATTTTGTGCATGCCATTTGCAATTGAAAGGCTAGATGCCAATAGTATTTTTTCCAACCATTTCAAAATTGACAACACTTGAAAGGAACATTTTTAAAGAAAGAATGTGTCCTGTCTCTCCATAGCACTATAATACATTCACCATTATATTGTTGCAATGTAATGTTCAAGATCTTCCTTTCCCAAATCCATATATAATTTTAAACAGTACCTCATATTTCTATAGTCTTCACAACATTCTTATTTTAAAAGTGGAAAATATATTATACTGTCAATGGAAATTTAATGACTACATCAAAGCCTCTGTTGTTAGAAAGCGTTCCTCCTCCACGGGTTCCACCTCTGACATTACAGAAAAGAAGGAAATTTGTAGTTTATACCTTTGTAAACTGCTTTTTAAAAACAATTCCTTAGGATAGGATGAGTATTTTAAAATTAAGTTAGTACTTAGCAAATTTAGTTTGGCTGTTTCTTGACAAGTCCACTTAGCGAGAAATTACCCACTCAGTATTCAAGTGTATTTATTCATATGTAATTTTCTTGGACATTTTAGATCAAAGTATGCCAATATTTAAATGGATATATTAGCAGCAGTTTCCAGTAGTCACAATTTCTGACCACTCGCTGAGAATAAACTCCACTTCATATATTTGATAACTTAGAGCAAGACCCCCACCTTCTGAACCAAGTGCTACATTCAAGTTTCTGCTCTGGAATTAGACAAACCAGGATTCCAGTCCCACGTCTGTACCCTGATGCAGAGCAGCATTTGTGTTTTTTCTGGAGCTATGACAAGTCATCCAGTGCTGATATTCAATTCTGTATGAAATGATTTCTGGGATTACAATATGCTTAGCTGGCCCATATTTTGTTGATGGTAAACATGTTCAAGTGGAGAACTGGCATTTCTATGACTATCTAAAGATTTATTTCTAATTCCTGACTGACTTTTATAACAAAACTGAGCCAGCATACACAGTTGTGAACTAATGAGTACAATCATGCTTGATCTTATTAATTTTTAATTTGTGACCATTATTTAGGCTTTTGTGTACATACAAATATCTAAGCCTTTATAAAACTACATTCTTTTTTTTTTTTTGAGAAATAGACATAATGATTTTACTGGTTGAATTAGAGGAAAGGAGAGCTGCAAATATTTTCAGCCCCATGTTTAACAAAAGAATCCAGAAATATTTGCCAGTTTTAAAAGTATGCTGTGCTTAGATTGAAGAGTGTTAATTGATTATTTGCAGACTATAGGTTAGTTAAATGTAGAAAAGCACAGACTTCCTAGGTAAGACCACCATTTATAAAGAACCTGTATGATTTGGCTGTGAAAGGAGCACATTCATTTCTCTAAAGGTAGGGAGAGGCAGGCCTGTAAAGAGAGAAACCAGTAAAGCACAGGATGTAAGACATCAAACAAATGTGGACATCTGTACTTAGTCATACACAGTATTTCATATCCTCAAAATAACAGTTGCATTAGGAAGGAGTCTCTCCTGGATGGAACACTGGCAGTCCCTCACCAAACAGTTTCCTGAAAGTTTGAAGGAAAGTCTGAGCTCATAATGTCATGGACAGCTGATGAGACTGTCTCTTGTTGTCTTACCTGAAAGTCATCATTTGAAAGGGATTTAATTGTTTGTTCTATGTGCACAGCTTGCAGACATCCAGCTGCATCTGACTATTGGTCAGGAAGACAACATCAGGAGTTCTGTGTCCCATACTGCATCCCCATCTCCAGGGTGTGTCACACCCAGTTCTCCTGGTGCTTTATTTTTTCCATAGCATTGTATCAATATTTTTAAACATAAAAGAATCCCACAAATTTCAAATCACATACAAAGATTTGAAAAAGGAAGCCACCAAGCAAATAGTCCATTATTCGGTCACCCAAGAGTCTGCAGTATGAAATCACAGAGTTAATGGAAGCTTTGTTTAAATGAATTGTGCATTATATGACAAGGACTTCAATGTTTTGTTATACAGTTTGTTCCAGCAAAGTGTCTGAGACCTCCACATACCTGACTTCATTCAGACAATGTGTCAACAACAAAGTTTCTCAGATCATAAAAAGTGAGCCTTGGATGGGAGCAAAGCATAAAAAGTTAGATGGATGTCACTCAAAATGGTGTTTTCTTCTGTTATTCCAGATATTTTTATTTTTAATTTTCAACTTTAATGTTCTGGAATCTGTGACCAACCACGTGGACAAAAAGAAGAAAGGTTTTTATTTTTGCCTCAAGACAAACAGAAATGTTGAAATTCTGAATCAGCACTTTCTGAGCCTGTTTCTCCGTATAGATGTGTGCGCACATACCCTGCCCTATTCTGTAACACCTTGCAGCCTCCTATTTTGCCACACTTTAACGACCAGTGTGCCAGAAGCGGGAAGAACTGGGGAATGATACCTGATATCTCTGCACCACCTCTGTGAAGGGTCCATGTGTCTAGGTCTATGGTGGCCTAGCCATAAGAGCCCTAGCATGCCATCTTAACTCTGGCCAATATTGTTCAGTCCATCGTGGTCCAGGCTTAATATGTGGAACCTCCAAGCAAGTGGGAAGGAGTAATGCTTCCTCATTTTCCTGGGGCAGATGCCCAAGGGGATATCACAGGAACAGGGAGGAAAACACCATCCATGTGCCACCTGGCACTGCTGGATTGATGAAGGCTCTCAGAAGTACTTGGCAAGAAAAAGAAAAAAAAAAAGAAAGGAATTCTTGGACAGCGGATGCTGAGAGCCAAATGCTGAGCTTGGTTAGCAATATCTGTTATGTGCACTTGAGGCAGTGGCAGCTTTGCGTGCATGTGGAGCTGAGAAGCCTGGGTCCATCAGGCTCTCTAGGTCTATAGTTAGGAAGTTTGTACAACCTCAGACTTTAGTTCCAGTTTCCTCCTCAAGATAACAGGAAAGGATGATACCTGCAACTCAGTCTTATTCTGAAAAATGAAAGGAAAACAGGAGTGTAAAAACCCCAGATTACTATTAACTAAGTGTTTGATGTTTTTTGAGTTTTATTTTGAGAAGTGCCTTTAAAGGGAAACCAAAATATGGCATTTGCTTCTTCATGCTAGATGTGGAACAAAGCTATTTTTTAATAATTAGGCTCACTGACCAAAAATTAACATTTTAAAATGTTTTCAGCACACAAAATCTTAAAGCTGCACAGATGAGTTATAATGTTTCTATTATTTCATTTGGACCAAGAACTGTAGTTATCATTATGTTTATGGAGTGTGGAAGGCTTTTAAGGTCACTTGATTGAGTGTAAGTGCATCCTGGACAACTAATAGTTGTACTTTTTGACCTTAAACAAATAGCAGATACTGCTTCAGTAAAATGGGTTTATTAAGGAACAACAAAGAATTACAATTCAGGACTCCTGTCTAATAGCAAACCAGTACAAGTCCAGAGAACAAAGGAGAGAAAACTCTTCTATAGAGGAAAGGATAGTATGAGGGGCTGTGCTAAACAAGAAGTTCATTGGAGGAAACTGGGAGTCTGAAGTACGTGGCTTTTCATTGGCTGAATTGTAACTGAGAAGATCTTCTTTCTACCTGTTGAAATAAATAGAGTAGAACAGATCTTCCTTTTAGATATAGAGAGTCTCTTCCATTTTGGGATGATTGACAAGAAATGGTTGGGATAAGTGTTCCCCCTACAGGCCCTCCCAACTCCAACTTAAATAGGTTTCTGTCCATAAATTTTTGTGTAATTGTGTGTCATGCCCTAGACACTGCTAAGTCTATGTATAGAATATTATAAAATAGGAAATAATCCTGAAGTACTTTCATATATTCAAATTGTCACATCCAGGTAAGTAATAATTGATGGTTTTTCCCATTTTAAAGTAATAACTTCATGATTATAAGGTATAGTTTTGGCAGAGTTCAGAATTAAAGATGAATTCTTCAGATTTTAAAATAACACCATCAACCCTTTAGCTGATATAACTCCATGAATATTACTCAGTTTACCTTGTTAAAATAAACTCAGAGACATTAACATTTACAAAAGTTTATTGGAGCAAACTTCTATTGGAATCAGGTAGTATCAAACCAAAAGTGGTTAGCAGGCTCCACTGACAGGAACAAGGGGAGAGGTATTTATAAAGATGGGAAGGAAAATAAGTAAATTATTTGTATGCAATTATTTTATTTTTTAATTACAGTTGACTTTGAATTTTATTTTGTATTAGTTTCAGGTGTACAGCATAGTAGTTAGTATTCCCCCGATATTTCAACTCCCCATCTAACACTACATAGTTATTACAATATTATCGACTATATTTCCTATGCTGTACTTTACATCCTTGTGACTGTTCTATAACCATTAATTTGTACTTCTTAATTCCTTGACATTTTTACCCAGTCCCCCAATCCCTCTTCCCTCTGGCAATCACCGTCTGTTCTCTGTTTCTATGAGTTTATTTCTGTTTTGTTTGTTCATTTATATTCTTCTTTAGATTCCCCACATAAGTGAAATCATATGGTATTTATCTCTCTCTAACTGACATATTACCTATTTCAGTAAGCATAATACTATCTAGGTCTATCTATACTGTTGCAAATGGTAAGTATTCATTCCTTTCTTATGATAAAGGAACATTTTAGAAATTAAGAAAATCATTTGATTGGCTGGCTGTAGCTTAAGCTATTGCCTTATTTGAGAAAGCCTGGGTGTTTTTTTGTGGCTGATTTTTCTTAAGTTTCATTTTCTCATATTCAAGTGCATTGATTCTGGCTTAGGTTCTGGGTTGCTTGTGTAAGTGACCAAGGTATCAGAGCCACCTCAATTGTATGGAGTCATGTTTAATCACTAACTTTCCTAACTTTGTTTCTAAACATCTGAACCAATTATTTTAATTAGACAAAATGTTATCATTGCTTAGTGTGTTTCTTTGCATTCTGAGGATATCTCATTAAAAATCTCTCTTAAATACCTTGTAAGTGGATTTGTTTATTAATTGTAGTGGCAGCAGCTGGTAGATTTGAAAGGACAGAACAGTAATTAACAGTGGCAGAGGAAAGAAAATTTAAGCCAAAAATGGCCACATTTCTGTATTTGGAGTAGACAAGCCTTTCAGAGAAATGATCATAGCATTAAGGGTTGGTGTGAGAATATCAGGGGCTATGAACTCATAATGTAATTGGTTATAGGCTCTGACTGTGAAAAGTTGGAAGAACCAGCTGAAAAGTGAAAAATCATTGTCAGTCAACCAGTTGTATGTCCACATGTAAGGAGAAAAAGGTGGGTTAACATTTTCTTGAACATTTCATGTTCACAAAACATACTCGATTCATATTTTAAACATTATACTAATTAAAGCATGCCTTTAGAAAACCTCTACAACAATTTCAAAGGTGCAACCCACATTAAATTCACTAATGTTATTGATTGGTTAATTATTTCAACTTAGGAACATTATCTTAAGTCTCAGGAGAAATATTTTTATGACCAATCAAGGAAGTCTTCCTTTGAAACATGTATGCTTACCTGGAGTTTACCAATTTTTAAAACAAGCACCTCTTACTTTGTTCTCCATCGTGTGGACTTTAAAATACTGAGAGCAAAATAGAAGACATAAACTGAATTTATGTTACAGAACTTTCAGTAACAAAGCCCTTATATATATATTAGAATGCAGCCAGTTTTCAAGAGTCAGTTCTTCCACGTATACTTCTTGAGCATTTACTAAATATTCTGTTAGATGACGGATATCTAGTATGCTGAGGAGATAGTAAGATGTAATCTTTTCTAGCTACTATTGAAATTTTGATGATTATAAATGCTGTGCATTTTTTGGTTAATTCAGATTATACTAGCTTAAAATAATACAGTATAAAATATTAATGAAATTTCATTTTATGAACCAAATTTAAAAAATACTGTGAGTGCTCATTTGCACTTACAACCATGAGATAATTAATCTTTGATTTGTTGAGTTTTGAATAGTACAGTCTTCAAAAATACATCCTCTCATAGAACTCTTACTGCCTTTTTTTTTCTTTTGCTAGGAAGTCAGGTTATTTGTTTTAATAACAGACTGAAAGGGGTTCTAGTCAGTGGCTACCTTTGTCTGTAAAACGACTCAAAAAAACCCCAAAAATCTTTTCATTGAAGTATAACATATACATAGAACAGGTCAGAAGACTACAGCTTGCTAAATTTTTACAAATTTAGTACACTATTTTATTCAGCACTCATGTAGAATCAGAATATTACCAGAAATTTCCAAAGCCTTCTTATGCTCTTTGTAGGTTATCCCACTGGAAGGGTAATCTTCATTTTCACTTCAAACACCATGGAATGTTTGCTTGTTTTTTAAACCACACATAAAGAGGGTCATTTGGTATGTATTCTTCTTTGTCTAGCTCATTTAGTACAGTATTTTGAATTCTTTTCTCCACACAAATATATATGAGACTACCCATTGGAGTTACAACAAAGTATTGCATATTCATCATGTGCTAGAGGCTGTATAAAAATGTTTTATACGTAAACTCACTTAATCATGATATTAACCTGAAAAGTAGGTAGTACTGTTACAGAGCAGACCCAAGAGGGGTTATGATATACCTTTACTGAAAGGACCCCCCCACTCAGTTCACTATGCCCACCGCCAGAGGAAAGATGTCTCTCAATGCCAGAGATTTGTGAAAAGGAAAGGAAATGTTTATTTAAAGCTATACAGTCTTAGAGTAGTGACCTAATGTCTTCATTAAAATATTAAAGTCTTTTTAAGATACCCACAGATGCACACAGTCCTTCCTTCTCCCTCTGCCCTAATCTGGGGTACCTATCTCAGGAATAGAAGTAGAAGTCTGTGATTCAGGCTCCTTTCACCATCAGCTGTTGCCACCATGATCTCCAGTTAATCCAAAGCCATGTGACACCTTGTCATGGCCCACCATCAAGAGTCCTTTCACCCTTTTTCTTCCAAAGTCTCTCCTGCTTCCTAAGACATGTGGCAAAAGGGAGCACCCCAAAGCCACATGGTTCTCACTCTCACCAAAGCTGCAGGGGTCCCCACTCTGCCAAAGCCTCATGGTTCTCCCCTTGCTTGGCTGGAGAGTCTGGGTTTAAATTCCCACACCAACCTTCCTCTGCAGCCTCATTTCTGACTCCTCCTACAATCAGTTATACCTGCCAGCATTTCTGTATTATTCCAGGTTTACTGGGCTGCCATCTTAAGTCTGGGCAGGTGTGGCCTCATGTTATGGAGCCAATCTTCTCCAAGCTGTCATACAGGTGCTGTAACCAGGGGGAGCTGCCCCAGTTACATCTTGGGTGGACGTCATTTCCATCCCCCTGGCTCAAAGCATGACCACATATTTAACATATCTATGAAACCAGTTAAAGGTTATATATATATTAAATGACCATGCCAGACGTTAGCTGAAAAGCTGTGGCTGTACAAAATAGCTCTGCATGTTCCTACTCCATGTGTCCCTTCCTCCAACTCACATCCTGTATATCTTTTTAATATTTTCTAGACACCTTGAGCTCTGGACCCCATTCCCAATCCCTATTTGGGGCCCCCATCTGGGCTGCACCCTGTTATAGTACTATTTCCTGGGCTTAGAGAGATGTATTGTTTTTCCAGGATTTGCAGTTATGGGTGATGGAAGTGAAACAGCTCATATCTATCTAGATTGTTATTTAGAGAGAAAGAAAATTCTGTCTTATTTAAGTGATTTTATTTTGAGTTTCTGTTATAAACAGCTGAACTATATCCCAACTGCCACAAAGTTTGACACACAACAGTAATGTCTTCACATCACACATCTTGAAATATGTAATGTTTGGTGCCTGAACTGTATGGAGTTAGGCCATGGAGATACAGATGTTCCTGGCTGGAAAGCTGCAGTGCTATTCCAAAGTATTTGGTAAAACTTTTCTCATGATATCCTGAAAGTCAGACCAAACTCTTACCAGTACCATAGCTCCAGAAAAAAATGTTGAAAAAAGTCCTGAACACCAATATACATTGGTATATAATGATGCTTTTAACAGGTCAAAGGAAAAAATGAGTTCAGCTGATTGGCTATTAGCTTGTAGGAGAAGTGAATGTATGTCCAGCTAGGATGGGGCTCTCTCATGGGCTGTGCCCAACTCCAAGTTGGCTGAGTGGCTGGTAACTAGGAGCCTTGAAAGTCAAAACCAAATGTAACAGAATATCAGGTTATGTGGTTCTGAAACATATTTGTCGTTCTATTGCCAGTCTCTGAAAATGTAACTACCAATGCCAGAGTTAGGTGAAAAGGAAAGGAAATTATTCATTAAAGGAAATTATTTATTAAAATTTATACAGATTTAGAATGATGGCAGAATTCTGTTTTTAGGTCCCCAATTTCCCCAAATCCCCTTAAACTCACACAGTCCTGCCTCCCTTTGCCAAATCAGGCCAGTCGGAGTTATGGTCTCTCAGAAAAAAATGGAAGTCTGCAGCTTAGCTGGACGGATTGCTGTTCAGCATTCCGGCTTCTCCCAGTCATTTGTGCTCTGTGAAGTTCCCACAGTTTCCAACACCATCAGCCGTGTCTCTGTGGTTCCCAGTTCTTAATCCCAAACCATACATCCAAAAGAACAAATCCCTTATGTGTGCCCAGTTTAAATACTCATGCCAAATCTTCTAAGTCTCACAGGTTTTCTTTCATCCTGTGCAAGATCCTTACTTTTTCATGCAGGCCTAGTAAAGTTTTTTCCATCTTATCAGTCCTGGTGGGTGTGGCCTGGTGCCTCTGTACCTAATTCTTCCTCTCCTCTTTGGGCAAGGTGCTCTGCCTCTGGTAACGAACTAAAAGTTGAAGTTAAGCCCATCTCCCTTGCCTCTGTGGCACAAAAATTAGCAAGTAGCACTTCTATAAAACTAGCCAGCTGTTATTTATATGCAAAGTAACTCTTTTTTAAGGTATATAATATGTATTTCTTTCTTTTTTTTCAAAAATTTATTTTTTTAATATTTACTGTTTTCCATTACAGTTGTCCCATTTACCCCCAGCACTCCTCCCCACCCCAGCTAAACCCATCTTCCTCCCTTGCTTCTACCCCTGCCCTCTTGGTTTTGTCCATGTGTTCTTTATATTTGTTCCTGAAAACCCTTCCCCACACTATCCCCTCCCTTCTGGTTACTGTCAGATTGTTCTTAATTACAATGTCTCTGGTTATATTTTACATACTTTTCTCTTTTGTCCATTAGGTTCTGGTTAAAGGTGAGATCAAATGGTATTTATCCCTCACCACCTGTCTTATGTTACTTAGCATAATGCTATACAGTTCCATCCATGCTGTTGCAAAGGGTATGAGCTCCTTCTTTCTCTCTGCTGCATAGTAATCCATTGTATGAATGTATCATAGTTTTTTGATCCACTCATTTACTGATGGGCACTTAAGTTGCTTCCAGCACTTGGCTATTGTAAATTGTATTGCTATGGACATTGTGGCCATCATAAACAAATCAACAAACAAGTGTTGGAGAGAATGTAGAGAAAAGGCAACCTGCGTGCACTGTCAGTGGGAATGCAGACTGTTGCAGCCTCTGTGGATAATAGTATGGAATTTCCTCAGAAAATTAAAAATGGAACTGCCTTTTGAACCAACATTTCCACTGCTGGGATTATACCCTAAGAACTCTGAAACACAAATCCAAAAGAACCTATGCACCTCAAATTTTTTTTATTGTTGTTCGATTACAGTTGTCCACATTCCCCCTACCCTCAGTTGCTTTCTCCTACCCCACCCAACCCCTGCTCTCAGAGACAATCCCCTCCCCATTGTCTTTGCCCATGGGTCTTTTGTGTGAAATTGGAGCCATTGAGGAACCAGGAGAAGACAGGGTGCTAATAGCAAATCAAGGAGTTTGTTGAAAGCAGGGTCCCTCAGAAGCAAGGGCAAGGAAGCAGTTGAGCTGAGGACAGTTCCCAGTTCAGATTGGTTCCTGTCCGGGTGGTGCTGTGCAGAGTTTATAAATTAAAACAAAAAACAAAAAAACAAAAAAACAGTGGCACTGTGGGGATGTGGTCTTGTAATCAGTTACTTTGAACTGCTCTACTTTCTTCCTTCTCTGATTGGGTCTTTCTTTCCCGAGGCTCCCTGGTTCCTGCGACTTGCTCCCATGGCTTTCTAGTTCCTGAAACTATCCTCTCCCTGATGGATTATTTGGGTGCTATCCTACCCTGGTCTGTTTGTTCCAATATCCTGTCTTGCTGGCTTCAGTGCCTCTATGCAAGGTCAAACCAGATTATCACTTTGTTCCCCCCGACTATCCTCCTCCCCATCTCCCTCTGGTCCCTATGAGTTTGTCTTTTATTTCCATGTTTCTTGTTCTTTTTGCTTGAGTGTTTGTTTTGTTGATTAGGTTCCGCTTATGCTTGAGATCATATGGTATCTGTCTTTCACTACCTGGCTTATTTCATTTAGCATAATGCTCTCCAGTTCCACCCATGCTGTCGTGAAAAGTAGGAGTCCCTTCTTTCTTTCTTCTCAGTAGTATTCCATTGTGTAAATGTACCACAGTTTTTTGATCCACTCATTTACTGATGGGCACTTAGGCTGTTTCCAGCCCTTGACTATTGTAAATAATACTGTTATGAACATAGAGGTGCATATGTTCTTTTGAATTGGTGTTTCAGTTTAGGGTATAATCCCAGAAGTGGAATTAGTGGATCCAAAGGAAGTTCTGTTTTTAGATTTTTGAGGAAATTCCATGCTGTTTTCCACAGTGGCTACACCAGTCTGCATTCCCACCAATAGGTCCCTTTTCTACACAATCTCGTCAGCACCTGTTGTTTGCTGATTTGTTAATGATGGTCATTCTGACTGGTGTGAAAGTGGGAATATTGTCAACAATATGCCCCCTAGGGCAAGGCATATAAAAGAAAGAATAAACAAATAGGACTACATCAAATTTAAAAGCTTCTGTACAGCTAAAGAAAATATCAGCAAAATAAAAACTGAATCAACCATATGGGAAAACATATTTGCCCCTGATACCTAGGTTTCAGGACAAGGTTTTGATATCCAAAATATATCAAGAACTCACATGACTCTACACCAGGAAGACAAAAAATCCAATTAAAAATGGGCAAAGGACCTGAATAGACATTTCTCCGAGGAGGACATACTGAGAGCACATTGAGACATATGAAAGGATGCTCAACATCACTGGCCATCAGAGAGATGCAAATTAAAACCACAATGAGGTTCCATTTCACAAAGTAACTCTTAATCACTGCGTTGTCGCTCTTCCCAACCCCTAAGCTAAGCTTTCTAGGGGTTTTGGAGTTCTGCGGCTTACACTCCATTCTGACCTCATTCCACTTCCATTACAAAATATGAAACCAGATTTTGTATATACCTTAACTTAAAACGTTTCTGTGACTTGGCTATGAGGCTGGTGAGAGAGATGCCCTCAAGTAGTTCTCACACATGTCCAATTTAAGAGTCTTAGGCCAAAGAAAGCCATCTTTGTCACTGAAATTGTATTAAAGGATTGTATTTCTCACCTAAACCTATTATCTAGATCCCTTCAGGTAGCCTCGAGTGGATTAGGAAAGAGGATTGAGCAGAGAGGCTAGATAGACAAGATAAGTTTTCACATTTAACACATAAATAAGTGAGATCTTTGGTGGTGATGACATGCACAAAGAATTTATTGAAAGTAAATATACTAGGAATCTTCTAGGTTTCTAGAGACCTGTTTTGACAGAGACTTCAAGCCTGGATGCAAAGGTTATGTGAGTCCTGCAATTCCCGTGCCTTCAGAGGATTGGCAGGGATCATGCTGACACCAGTCACTATGTGGGTAAACTCTCCTTGATGATTTCAGGTGTGGTCATGATGGTAATGGACAGGAAGAAATTTCTGGGGGAAATGCAGAGACAAATGGAGAATGTGTGAGGGCATCACTGTAAGGGAACAGACCAGTAGTTCTGAGCTAGCTTGACCCCCAGGTTGGGCAGGTCTGCAATGTACATGCAGTGGGATCTGATAAACACAGAAGACCTGGGAGTGCTATGAATTTGCCATTCTACCTTTTCTGAATGTGATGTTTTGGTGGCATTATCTTGTTCTGACTCCACAATTGTGTACTAGTCATTTTCATTTGTATGTGTCTGGGAAGGTTTGGATGATTTGTTTCTATTTAGAGGTCACCAGACACACCAAAAGGGTTATGAGGATCTCATAGAGGTGCATGTATATATATAACGATCCTGTCCTTTGATATGAACAAATGAAATAACTGGAGATGTGGAATTATATCTTTTGGAGAGGAGATGAGTGTAGCCTGTGGGTTCAAAGACAGGCACATAATACTTAGCTGATTGAAGGGCAGGCCATAGAAAGACAATCTCTTCCATAACACTGACTTTAATAAATGTTACATGATTTTCTCAGCCAAAGACAACCCTCTCCAGGACCCTGTCTCTTTCACTAAGTGTAGCAATGGGGACATTTTTGTGATGTAGGGACCCTTCAGGTTATGTCCTTAGATGGAAAGGTCATGCTTCAACCAACTTCTGGAAGCACAAAGTTGCTGAGGAAGCACTTTGTGATACTTGGACAAAGAAACAACTCTGAGGGTAACAGAGTTTGAGCCAGAAGTGGGCTGAGTTACCAGCTACCACACAATTCCTGGACCGCCATCTTATCTCTTAAGGAAAATAAACTGCTATCTTGTTTAATTCATTTTAGTGTGGGGCTGCACTATCAACATGGGTGTGCCACAATGGGTTTCAAAAGCACCTAGATATTGGCTATCTCAGCCCTTGGGGTGCTGGGTAGAGCCTGAGGCTGCTAGGACTCTTAAGCTAGTCACCATCTTCTCAAAGACCTGTTTTGTTTAGCCTTTTTCTATGTATGTGATGACATTGGAAACACTGGAAAATACTGTCCTCGTCAATACAGAGTCCTACTGTCTTAGGTCGTGTGGAGCCCACTGGACTGAAATCTCAAGAATGCACAGTATAACAGCAAGTGAGAAGGCAGAAGTGACCATGCTAGGTGAAAATTTGTCAGCAGGGTTTCCTTTTAGAGTAATGAGATCTGGCCTCTCAGCCCTAAGCCACCACCAACCTGAGAAGATGTGAGGGCAGCTGGCAGATCCAGGCTCCATTTTCCTGAATCCCCCTTGATTCTTCTAGGTTATTGGAAAGACCCAGCAAGGGTGAGCCTGAGTTGGAAACAGAGAGTTACTGGGATCTGCACATACTGGCTCCACCAGAAAAGCTACATTGCCTGCATTCTTGGATCAGCTTCCCAAAGTAATAAATCCCCATGTGAGAGTCATCTGAGAAAATTTAAGTTGTTGTTTCTGCCTGTCCTTAAACATGAATGCTGGGTTACCATGCTCTTAACATTAACAAGAGTGGTAGATAAGTCTGTCACAAAAACATTTCATGTAACTCCTTGGGCCAGGAGCAAGAGGACATGTCTAGCTGCCTTTTGAATTTGTTCAGGATCAGAGGTTCCTGGAGTCAGTCATAAATAAGGCTGATTTAATGACTCCTTGTTTGGAACACTAAACCATTTACAGATGTTAAAGCATAGAGTAAGAATGGTTTGGCAAACAGGATGATGAGGCCCTAGTGCCTTTGCCTACTCAGTCATCTTCTCAAGGGAATGATAACTCAGAAAGTTACTTTACAACCACATGGACTCTCTAGGTCTCAGAGGTCTCAACACATCTGTGACTAATGGCTTCTTTGCTGTCTAGAATTTAAATGTGAATCAATTTGAAGAGGACCACACCTTCCCTCCAGGCTCTTATTAACCATGAAAAAGAAAATCCTTCCAACTTGGAAAGTGTGAGGTAGAGTACAGAAGTAAGTTATCCTGTGACACATTAAGTAATGTTATAAGACATAGAGCCAGAAGACTCCCTTTCTGGGGATGGTCATCTGACCTACCAATATATATCTTCCCATCTGAATGGATTCTTGACTGTGGCTCTTGATGTAGATACATGATATAAGAGAAACTGAACAGGCTGCCATTGATCTAGGGTCTACAGCCTATATTGGAAAGGATAAGGTGGGTCAATTAGGTGTCCACTCCAAGAACCATAAGGAAGAAATATAAGGCAAATGAACTCCTTCACAATAGGTATTGAAGAAGCAAAGTCAGAGTATAAAGAGAGAGACTGTAACAAGGAGAACTACCCCCTTGGAAATAGGGAAGGGTGGCGAAGCACTGAAGAGGACACATGTGTGTATTGCCCCAGCCACCAGGATATCACATGCATGACACAGCCAAAAAGAGGCCCTTAGGACTGGCACCGAGAGTTAGGAAGGTGATTGAATGGGAAGGACATACCTTCCATCTACTTCCACTGCATGGTGGATTATAGGGTGGTCTTTGAAAGTGGAGCACTCACAAATGCCCCATGCTTATACTTCCCCATCCCCTACCTGGTGGGTCTGAGGCTTGGAGTTGAAGTTCCTGAGCTGGGAACCTAGCTTGAAAGATTCCCAGTGCCCCTGCCACAGAACTCCAGGACCTGCCTGTCTGGAAGCAGAGCAGATTTTGGGTAGGGGGGCAGAGAGAACATTAAGGCTGGCAAGCCTCATGCTCCATCCCTAGGTGCAAAGCCATAGTGGCTTCCATGTATCCGGGGCCCACACTAGTGCAGGCCTGTCAGCTACAGCCCCAGTGCAGCCATGAGGGTTAGGCCCCACATTCCCTCCCTGAGTACTTCAGACCTGACCAGGAGTACTGTGGGTGATGGACACAAAGCCAGCAAGAAGGGGGTAATAGGGGGTACATAAGAGTTGGGCTGGTAGGTCCCTGGAGGTAGGTTCCAGGAGACAGCACTTCAAAATGACAATCACCACACATCTCCCTTACACATGAGCCCTTGCAAGCTGCTGCAACAGCCAATGTCCAGCCATCTGTGCATTCCTCTGGCAGTGTTGGGGTAGGTGGCTGGAGGGTAGGTGGGCATCAAGACATTTGCTATGGAATATTTTACAAAACATTTAAGGAAGACCTCACCTGTATCCTTCATAGATTATTTGAAAAATCCAAAGAGAAGGGAGACTTCCAAACTCTTTTGATGAAGCCAGTATCATCCTAAACCCAAAACCAGATAAAGAAGTAACAAAGAAAGAAAATTACCGGCCATTATCACTGATGAATATGGACACTAAAATCTTCAAAAATGTATTGTCAAACTTCATCCAGCAATACATTAAAAAGATCATACACCATGATCAAGTGGGATTCATCCCAGGGTTTCAAGGATGGTACAATATTTGCAAATCAATATGTAAAATGACATAAAGAAAAGGAAAGACAAAAATGACATGATCATATCAATAGATGCAGAAATATCATTTGATAAGGTACAGCACTCATTTTTTATGTCTTTTAATTTTAATTGCTGTCCAAGTATAGTTTTCTGCCTTTTACCCCCACCCCAGGCCACCTCCCACCCTTTCCCACCTCCCTCCCATTTCTACCCCACTTGTTATGGTCCATGTGTCCTTTACATTTGTTCCAAAAACCCTTTACCCTTTTCCCCTGAAATTCCCTCCCCTCTCCCTTCTGGGCATTGTCAGTCTGTTCTCTATTTCAGTGTCTTTGGTTATATTTTGTTTGTTTGTTTGTTTTGTTGATTAGGTTCCTATTAAAGGTGAGATGATATGGTATTTGTCTTTTACCTCCTGGCTTATTTCAATTAGCATAATGCTAGTTCCATCCATGCTGTTGCAAAAGGTAGGAGCTGCTTCTTTCTTTCTGCTGCACAGAATTCCATTGTGTAAATGTACCATGGGTTTTTGAGCTACTCATTTACTGATGGGCACCTAGGTTGCTTCCAGCACTTGGTTATTGTAAATTGTGCTGCTATGAACATTGGGGTGCATAGGTTCTTTTGGATTGGTGTTTCAAGGTTCTTTGAGTATAATCCTAGCAGTGAAATTGCTGGGTCAAAAAGCAGATCCATTTTTAGTTTTCTGAGGAAATTCCATACTGTTTTCCATAGTGGCTGTACCAGTCTGCAATCCCACCAAGAGTGCAGTAGGTTTACCTTTTCTCCACAACCTCTCCAACACTTGCTGTTTATTGCTTTGTTTATGACGGCCATTCTGACCGGTGTGAGGTGGTATCTCATTGTGGTTTTAATTTGCATCTCTCTGATAGTTAGCAATTCTGAGCATCTTTTCATGTGTCTATGGACCCTCTGTATATCTTCCTTGGAGAAGTGTTTGTTCAAGTCCTTTGCCCATTTTTTAATTGGGTTGCTTTTCTTTTTAGAGTGGAGTTGTGTGAGTTTTTATATATTTTGGAGATTAATTCGTTGTCTGTGGTATCATTGGCAAATAGTTTTTCCCGTATGGTTGGTTCTCTTTTTATTTTAATACTATTTTGATGAGATCCCATTTGTTTATTCTTTCTTTTATGTCCCTTGCTTTCGGTGACATATCAGTGAAAATACTGCTGCATGAAATGATGAGGTAAAGCACTCATTCATGATGAAAACACTCAATGAAGTGGGAGTGGAGAAAGCACATCTTAATATAATAAAGGTCATATATGAGAAACCTACAGCCAAGATCATACACAATGGGCAAAAACTAAAAGCTGTCCCATGAAGATCAGAAACAAGACAAAGATGTCCACTTTCACCACTTCTATTCAACATAGTATTGGAAGGCCTAGCCACAGCAATCAAACAAGAAAAAGAAATGAAAGGCATCCAAATTGGAATGGAGCAAGCAAAACTGTCATTGTTTACAGATGATGTGGTAGTGTGCATAGAAATTCCTATAGACTTCATTGAAAAACTACTTGACCTAATAAGTGAATTTGGCAAAACAGTGAGATACAAAGTCAATATTCAGAAATCAGATGCATTTTTGTAGAACAACAAGGAAATTTCAGAAGCAGAAATCAGGGGGAAAAAACATTTGATATAGCAACAAGTAAAATAAAATACCTAGGAATAAACCTAACCAAGGAGGTAAAGACACATACTCAGAAAACTACACAAGACTGAAGAAAGAAATTAAGGAAGACACAAACAAATGGAAGCATGTACCATGTTCATGGATTGGAAGAATTAACATCATTAAAATGTCCATACTACTCATAGCAATTTATAGATTCCACAAAATCCCTATTAAAGTACCAATGGCATATTTCACACAGAAAAAAAATTTCAAAAATTTATATGGAACCTAAACAACCCTGAATATCCACAGCAATTTTGGAAAAGAAGAACAAAATAGGAGAGATCACAGTACTTGACATCAAACTATATTGCAAGGCCACTGTAATCAAAAGTCTGGTACTGGAATAAGAACAGACACAGAGACCAATGGGACAGGACAGAGAGTCCAGAAATATATCCAACTCTCTATGGTCAATTGACATTCCAGAGATAATATAAAGCATAAAATGGAATAGAAATAGCCTCTTCAACAAATGGTATTGGAGACTAAGACTACATGTACAAATGTGAAACTCAACCACCAACTTACACTATACACAAAAATAAATTGAAGATGGATAAAAGACTTAAATATAAGTCATGACAGCATAAAAGTCCTAGAGGAGAGAACATAGACAGGAAAATCTCAGATATTCCATGCAGCAGTATGTTCACCCATATGTCCCCTTCCAAGCAACAATCATCACAACTCTCCCCCAAGGGGAAAGGGAAAGAACAGAGCAAAGGACATAAAGGAAAGAATAAATTGGATTTCATCAAAATGAAAAGCTCTTGCACGGCTAAAGAAAACAAGAGCAAAATGAAAAGGGAACAAACCATATGGGAAAATATATTTACAAATAATACCTTGAACAAGGGTTTGATCTCTAATATATACAAAGAACTCGCATAACTCCACTTCACGAAGACAAACTACTGAATTAAAATATTGCCAAGGTACCTAAACAGACATTTGTCCAAGGAGGATATACAGAGGGCCCAGTGACATATGAAAGGATGCTCAGCACATGTAGCCATTAAAGAGATGCAAATTAAAACCAAAATGAGATACCACTTAACCCCAGTCATAATGGCCATCATAAACAAATCAATAAGCAAGAAGTGCTGTGATGGCTGTGGAGAAAAGGCAAGCCTAGTTTACTATTGGTGGGAATGAAGACTCGTGCAGCCACTGTGGAAAACAGTGTGGAATTTCCTCAGAAAACTAAAAATGGAACTGTCTTTTGACACAGCATTTCCACGGCTGGGGTTATACCCTAAGAATTCTGAAATACCAATTCAAAAGAACCTATGCACCCCAGTGTTCACTGCAGCACAATTTACAATATTCAAGTGCTGGAATAGCAACCTAAGTGCCCATCAGTAAATGAATGGATCAAAAAACTATGGTACATTTACACAGTGGAGTTCTGTGCAGCAGAAAGAAAGAAGGAGCTCTTACCTTTCTCAACAGCATGGATGAATCTGGAAAGCATTATGCTAATTGAAATAAGCCAGACAATGGAAGACAAATACTGTGTGATCTCACATATAAGTGGAATCTAATCAACAAAACAAACAAGCAGGCAAAATATAACCAGAGACATGGAAATAAAGAACAATCTGACAGTAACCAGAAGGAAGTAGGGAGGGGATAAGGTGGGGAAGAAGAACGTTCATCAAGGAACATGCATAAAGGACACATGGACAAAGCCTAAGGTGGGTAGGAAGGAGAGTGGGAGATGGGGATGGGTGGGGTGTCAGGGAGTGGTGGAGGGAAAATGGAAACAACTGTAATTGAACAACAATAACAAAATAATTAAAAAAGAAATCTGCAATGTATATTTTTAAGTAAATAATAAATTACATTTTCCTTTCCACTAGACTCTGTCTCTGGAGTTATTGCCTTTGGGCAGCAGGTGGTGGCATTCCAACAATTGTTTGGTTACAGCAATGGGGCCAAACATGGGCCCCTAGCCATTTGTGGCAGGTTGAACTTCACATTAAGTGGGACTGTGGGTCTTTCCAGTTGCTGGGAATTTCTCTGCACACCACTAGGGGCTTTCGTAGCTTAAAGACACCTGGCAGGTGGAAAGGAAATAGGTCTGGGAAGGAGCAGACTCTGGGAAGGAGGAAGGATCACCTGAGTTTTAGGGCTATGAACTAGGATCCAGGTGAGACCTGACCTAGTTTTTGAGAGGCCATTGCTTGGGTTCACTGCATTGTGTGATTGGTTGGCAGAAAAACTTGCCTGCAAGCATTTGTTAGAATAATGGACTTGTGTGTGCTAGTTTTCTACTTTTCTCCTTACGCTTCCAGGTTGCCTGGCTTTTTTGGTCATAGGGTTGGTGCTATTGTGTATCTGGGCCAGGAGGGGTCCAGGTAGGTTCTTGGACAGAGCCCACTGGGTAGAATTTTAGTGGGCTAGGGTACATGCAGCCATTATCTAATGTCCAAGGAAGTATTGATCTATTACTGTAATACTATGTGAGCTATGTACATTTTGGATTGTGGGAAAAGGGGGCCCATGGATGGTTCCCTATATTACTGTACTGTTATGCAACTGGAACAGTATTGCCAGTAGTTACATAAATGAGATGAAATCTGTTATGTCAAGGCTTTTATGTCATTGCATAATAGGATTTCACCAGAGACAGGGTCCACTCAATTATGCAGAGAAGGGAAGGGGACTTGAAATACCTTCATGATAGTACACAGGAAGAAAACAAGAATGAGGAAATAAGCTTTATTAACATCCAGAATTCAGGGGACACAGATTTGTAGCAGGAGGAGACCTCGTCATCACACCCATCACAAAATACTGCTGAAATAGAGATCAAAGAAGCAATGGCTCTGCCCCAGTATTATGAAGGATGGGTCTCTCTTTCAAAGACCTATTAGAGAACCCAGTTTGGTCAGGAGCTTTCCTATCTGGAGCAAGGCAGCTTCCTTTGAAGCAATACCCTATAGATGGAATAAATCAGGAAGGCCAGCATCTTAGCTACTTTTGAGCCCTTACTCTATTCTCCACTTCAGACTTACTGAATTGGAAGAATTCCAAACCCTCATAGACATGATCCTCAGAGCATGGCAGATCTTTTCACTTCCACTTTTGCAGATGTAAAGACTCTCCCTAATATCTTGTTAACTGTGGATGGTAGATGGCTGGTTACAGATAAGGCTAATGAAGAAGCCAAAAGTTGCCACCAAGAGAATACTAATGGGAACCCCACCCCACCTAGGGCAATTCCCTTGAAAGAGCCTTCCTGGAACATTACAGAAAATACACAGTGGGAAGGCTTAAGAAAGGGGTGCCCAAACATAAGAACCTGAATATGATACAGCTCTTCAGCAAAAGCCTGATGAAGGCTCTTCTGGATTTTTACAGAGGATCCATCAAGCCTATCTATAGGAAGCACACTGATGCTGATCTGCAGGCATCAGAGAATGTGTGGATGGTAAACATGACTTTCATTAGGCAAAGTGCCCTGGATATGAGAAAGAAAACTACACAGTTTAGATGGGGCATTGAGAATGAGTCCTTCTCAGCAGGTAGCTATAGCCTTTAAACTCAACAATGTCCAGGAAACAAGAAAGACAAAGCAGGCCATGGTGTTCTTGGAAACAGGGTAGCAAAACCAGAAGAAGAGGCATGACCCTAGAGAAAAAGAGAGGCCCACTAGGTGCCAATCAATGTGATTATTGCAAAGAGGAGGGTCAGTGGAGAAGGGAATACCTGATACTCAAAAGGGAAAATAGGGATGGCAAACCTCACCAAGAAATACTAAAAAGGTGAGAGGAGTCTGATGAATAATGATGAGGCCCAGGGTCTCCTTTTGACATCTCCTGACCTATTGCTATTTCCCCACAGGAGCCCTAGGTACAGTTGATGGTGAGGAATGAGCCAATTGATTTTCTTGCTGATATGAAACCCTGATCAATATGGCTAAGTTGGTTGGGTACCATCCCACAAAGTGATTTTCTTTTAGATATGGGAGCTACATACTCAGTGCTGAATACAAAAGTAACGAAAGAAAGTTTGGATATAATAACAGTTACTGGAGTGACAATTATAAAAAGAGATGTTCCTTCAATACTTAGAATGCCAGCTTGGGGATCAAAAGATCACATATGACTTTCTGTATATGCCATACTGCTCTATTCCACTGCTGGGCCAAAACTTACTTTGCAAACTGCACACATAATAGCTCCTTCTCCTTAAAAACAGCAACTATGTATGGAGATCCAGTTGGAACATGCTCTCCAGCTCCAGGCATTCCTGACTTGCTCAGAAGATCACAGAGGTGAACACTCATACCTGAGATCTATAAACAAGTTAATCAAACTCTCTGGGTTGATAGAACCCCAGGTAAAGTAGTTAACAATCAACACACAAAAAGTTAATCCAAAGAGAGGGTGTGGATCCTATGGAAGAAACTGTATCCCTTCAAAAAGGAGTCTTTAGAAGGTATTCAGCCAGTATTGCAGAAATTATTAAAATAGAGACTAATTTGGTCATACCAGTCTCTCAGAAAACTCCCAATTATGAGACTTCCAGCCAAGATGGAGGCATAAGTAGTTATAATTTGCCTCATCACACAACCAAAAGAAGGACAACAACAAATTAAAAAATGTAAAATTAGCAGAACTACCAGAGAATCAAACTCTATGGAAGTCTTGACAACCAAAGAGTTAAAGAAGAAATAAGCATTATGCTAAGTGAAATAAGCCAGGCATTGAAAGACAAATACCATATGATCTCACCTTTAACAGGAACCTAAACAACAAAACAAAGAAACAAGTAAAATATAACAAAAGACACTGAAATAGAGGACAGGTTGTCAGTGACCAGAGGGGAGAGGGGAGGGAATTTTAGCAGAGAAGGGAAGGGTTTAAAGGAACAAATATAGAGGACACATGGACAAAACTAGGGGGGTTGGAAATGTGAGGGAGGAGGGGAGGGATGGATGGGTGGGCTGGAATGGGAATAAAGGATAAAAACTGTACTGAATAAACTAAAATAAAAAATTAAAAAAATATATTCATCTAGACTGGTAGGAGGGGAGGAGATGGGCACCTGGGGTGGAGAGAACTCACAGCAAGGTGTTGGCTACTGGACCGGGCAAGGTGATGGCTGGTGGAGTGGGTGGTCCCACATTTTCAGGCAGATAAGTCAGGAGGAACAACTAGGGAGCAAGATGGACCCCACAACCCAGGGTTCCATTGTGGGGAAATAAAGCCTCAAAGCCTTTGACTGAAAAAACCTGTGGGGGTTGAGGCAGTAGGAGAAACTCCCAGCCTCACAGGAGAGTTGGAAAAAATCCACAGGATTCTAAAACATACACAAAACCACCCACCTGGGAATCAGCACTAGCAAGACCCAATTTGATTGTGGATAGAGGAGTAATTGTCTGAAAGCCTGAGAGAGCTGAGCAAGCAGCATTGTTCCCTCTTGGACCCCTCCCCCACATGTGGCACCACAATGCAGTGATGTGGGTTGCCCTGCCCTGGGGAATACATAAGGCTCCACCCCTTACTACCTAACAGGTACTCCAACACAAAAAAATATGGCCCAAATGAAAGAACAGTTCAAAGCTCAAGAAAAAATACAACTAAGTTATGAAGAGATAGCTAACCTATCAGATGCAGAGTTCAAAACAATGGTAATCAAGATGCTCACAGAAGTGGTTGAGGATGGTCACAAAATAGAGGAAAAAGTGAAGGCTATGCAAAGTGAAATAAGGGAACCAATAGTGAAGGGAAGGAAATTAGGATTCAGATCAATGGTTCGGAGCAGAAGGAAGAAATAAATATTCAACCAGAACAGAATGAAGAAGCAAGAATTTTAAAAAATGAGGAGAGGCTTAAGAGCCTTTAGGACAACATTAAGCATTCCAACATATGAATCATAGGGATGCCAGAAGGAGAAGAGGAAGAGCAAGAAATTGAGAACTTATTTGAAAAAATAATGAAGAATAACATCCCCAATCTGGCCAAGAAAATAGACTTCTAGGAAGTCCAGGAAGCCCAGCAATCCCCAAAGAATTTGGAACCAAGGAAGCACACACCAAGGCACTTCGTAATTACATTAGTCAAGATTAAAGAGAAGGAGAGAATCTTAAAAGCAGCAAGAGAAAAGGAAACAGTTATCTTCAAAGGAGTTCCCATAAAACTATCAACTGACTTCACAAAAGAAACATTACAGGCAAGAAGGGGTTGGAAAGAAGTATTCAAAACCATAAAAGGCAAGGACCAAAATCCAAGCTTACTCTACCAGCCAAGCTATTATTTAGAACAGAAGAGCAGATAACTTGCTTCCCAGATAAGGTCAAGTTAAAGGAGTTCATCATCACCAAGCCCTTATTATATGAAATATTAAAGGGACTTATTTAAGAAAAAGAAGATCAAAACTATGAACAGTAAAATAACAACAAACTCACAACTATCAATAACCAAACCTAAAACAAAATGAAAATGAACTAAGCAAACAACTAGACCAGGAACAGATTCACAAAAGTAAAGATCACCTGGAGGGTTATCAGTAGGAAGGGAGAAGAGGGAGATTGGGGAAAAAGGTACAGGGAATAAGAAGCATAAATGGTAGGTACAAAATAGACCAGGGAAGGTTAAAAATAGTATGAGAAATGGAGAAGCCAAAGAACTTATATGTATGGTGCACCGACATGAAGAAGGTGGAGGAATGATGGTGGGTTGGTACAGGGTGTAGAGGAATAAAGGGGAGAAAAAATGGGAAAGCTGTAATAGCATAATCAATAAAATATATGTAAAAATAATGAACACTCCCGTTTGCCAGTCTAAAAGCCTCACTCTGCTGAATATTGACTTGTACAGGATCTTAGAGCCATAAGTGACATTGTTCAGGACATTCATCCTATAGTGCCCAAACCCTATACTCTGTTGACCATAGTGCCCAGAGATAGCACATGATTTTCAGTCCTAGACTTGAAGGATGCCTTTATCAGCATCCCAATAGATGAACAGGCTGAACTAGTGTTTGCCTTTGAATGGCAGGATGCAGAAACAAAAGTCATGCTCTAACACTGCTTGACCGCTGCCACAAGGATTTAAGACCCTCCAATTACATTTGGGAAAATATTGGTAAAAGACTTAAATGATACTCAGTTGAAATCAGGAGTAGATATACAATACATAGATAACATATTGATAGCTAGCAGCACCTACCAAGAATGTTTGCTCAACATCATCATAGTCCTAAATTGTTTGGCAAAAAAGGGGGTTTAAGGTATTCTAACAAGGCTCAGATTTGCAAACAGGAGATGGTGTCCCTGGGATTTTCACTAAAACAGGGCACTGGGAGCTTGATGCTATATAGTAAACAAGATATTGCTACACTAAAAATCCCAGAAAACAGATGGCAGCTTCATGGATCTTAAGGATTATAGGATTCTGCTGAATTTTGATTATAAACTTTGGACTCATAGCAAAACCATTGTATGATTCCTTGAAAGGACTAAACTCTGAACCTTTTATATGGACAAGGGATTGTCAGATATTATTTAATACCTTGAAGGAAAAGCTGGTTTTGGCTCCCATGCTAGGATTGTCCAATTTACAGAAGCCTTTCAAATTGTACATTCATGAAAGGCAGAGGATTGAACTGGATTCACTAACCTAGACTCTGGAAAATATCTCCAGACTCATAGTCTATCTCTTGAAGAAGTTGGATCACAAAACAAAGGGATGGCCACCATTTCTTGAGCAGTGGCAGCTACTTGTGACATCTTACAGGAAGCTGAGAAGTTCACTTTTGGACAGCCTACTATGGTATCAGTATCATTATCACACCAGGTCTTAACTCTACAGAAAGGAGGGTATTGACTGATGGCAGGGTGCAAAAGGAAATAACAGGCCATTCTCTTGGAAAACACAAATATTGCCTTGAAGACTACTATAACCTTAAATCTGGCCACTCTATTTCCACACACAGAGGGAAACTCAGTCCTCCAGTATGACTGCTTGGAAATTACTGATGAAATTTAGTAGCAGGTCAGATCTACTGTACCAACCTATTACAGACCCTGGCTTGTGGGGTCCACGATACTGTGGATGGGGGAAAGATATTCACATGGACTACCAAGAACTGTGGAGGAAAAGGGCAATCATGGCTTTTTCCTCAAGGGGAGCAAAAGCCTTGGCCTCCGCCATGACAGGCCTTTATTTCTTTTTCTGGTCACATTACATGATGGTCCCCTCATTTACTATGTACCAGTTGGCTTTAGGTGGTTACCTTTTACAGAAAACAAAGGAGCCCATGCTGCTAATCACATGACAGAAGAGGGATATTTGCAAATGAAAAGGCAAAAGTAGTCGAACTGTTACACTTGTCCTTGGAAGGTTTAGCATGGATTTTAGGAAGTTACTTTGCAGTAAATGTTTGCTGCAAATCAGGGTGAGGGAGTTTTTAGGAAAGGCAAGACTCAAAGCAGCCTAGGCACATTTCAGGCCTAATTCCACATGGGAGAACCTATCCA
The DNA here is from genome assembly GCA_028533065.1 of Trachops cirrhosus. Lineage (NCBI taxonomy): Eukaryota > Metazoa > Chordata > Mammalia > Chiroptera > Phyllostomidae > Trachops > Trachops cirrhosus. The sequence continues at coordinate 62,357,083 of CM052544.1, forward strand.
TGCGTGTGGGTCCTGTGCATCTCTGAGTGAGAGCTGGGCCCATGCCATGCAAAATGGTCTCCTACACCAACCATTGACAGCACTAGACTGGAAGCTGTACACAGACAGGAGCAACTTCATAGACAACAGTCAATGACAAGCCAGGTATGTGGTAGTCACTGTAGACAAGGTACTAGAAGCCCAAGCCCTTGTGCCAGGGACTTTAACAAAAAAACCAGAGTTGATAGCCCTCATGAGAGCTTTAGTTCTGTCCCAGAGAAAGAAGGTTAACATCTACATGGACTCCAAATATGCCTTTATGGTAGTGCATGCCCATGGAGCAATATGAAGAAGAGAGGACTTTTAACCTTGTGGAACAAGGATATTGAACAAGCAGAGGAGATTTTACAATTGCTAGAGGCAGTGAATTTACCAGACCATGTTGCCAAAATGCACTGCCCAGGACACTGAAGGGGTGGTTCCCAAATAAGCCAGGGAGCCAAACTGTTGATAAAGCAACAAGCCAAGCAGCTGGAGGGACACCATGCTTAGGGGTTTTGATCCCCTGCTTAGACTTGTCAAAAGTTAAAACTCATTACACAGAATGAGATGAGGAGTGATCCCATGAACTGGGAAATTGGAACATGGGAACCAATATTCACTGATGCTGATCCCAGTTCCACATGGAAAATTAACACCCATTGGAATGATCTTACTTCCAAAGCATCCTGAAACACCTACATAAAAAGATCCATTATGGAAATGATGCTTTGATGGATCTCATTAGGCCACATTTGAAGGACCCCATTTGCAAAAGATTGTTCAGAGGATTACCCAAGCCCAGCAGATATGTGCCAAAAACAATCCTAAGACACAACACAACCCAGCAAAAAAAGGGAGTACAGCTTAAAGGGTTATGCCTATTTGAGAACTGGCAAGTAAGATATATGCAAACACCTAAAACCAAAGGGAATTTCAATTTTTTATTAGTTTTTGTGGACACTTTCTCCAGATGGGTAGAGGCATACCCTACTAGAACTAAGAAGGCAACTGAGGTAGCAAATCTTCTTAAAGGAATAATTCTTAAGTTTGGACTTCTGCACAGTATTCAGAGTGACAATGGACCATCATTCACTTTGGAGATCTCCCAGAAGGTTGGACAGGGCCTGCAAATAAGATAGAAAGTGCATGTATTGGAGACAGGAAATACACAGGAAAGACAGAGAAAATGAATCACATGATAAAGAAAACTCTGGTGAAAATATGCCAGGAAACACATTTGAAATGGGACCAGGTACTTCCCATTTGTTCCAGATTAGGGTAGAACTCAAAATGTCCTTAAATTAAGCCCTTTTTGAAATAGCTTATGGGAGACCCAAATTTCGGTACTGGGATAGCACCCACCTCCACCAGATTTGGAGCATGAGTGGAAAATTATGCAATATATACAACATTTAGGGCAAATACTAACCATTCTGTACAAGTTTGCTTATTGCTGGTTCACCTACCCATCTGATGAGCCCTGACACCATTTATAGCTAGGGTACTTAGTCTTACTAAAGCCTTAGAAAACTTAACAACCTGGACAGCAGTTAGCTGAGCAATGGACTGGTCCCTGTGACATCCTACTGACAACAAATTCTTCTCTGAAGCTCATGGGAATTAAACCTTGGGTCCAACCATACATGAATGAAATGGGGACCACTTGATGAGAATTTAAATACTGTTACTGTGGTTGATGCTGAAAAGGAAAGCTGGACATGTATTCCAGAAGGAGATTTGGAATTTCTCTCTAAGAAGAAGAGAGTGGGGCAGAATGCAGAGTGACAAAGTTCCTTTACTTTATAACTCACTTTTATGCATTGGCAAATTTAGGGATTTTTATCTGCTAGATACTGAGTTTGAGTTTGGTCTATTCTATTGTTAAAAAGGATTGAAAGTGAGTTATGGTTATTCTTGAGTAAGTATGAAGGTTTGTGTAAGTTGTAGAGGCCATGGGATGGTATAATTGTTTTGAAAGGAAAGAAACCTAAGTGTTTGGGTTGAGTTATTCTTTGCTTTAGGTTTTGTTTTGTTTCATGATTTCTGATCTTTTGGAGACTTGGGGTAACTTAGCTGATTACACTGGGAATCTATCTCTTCCATTTGGGACTTCATGCCATTTGGACCTTGGAAACGTTGTCTGGTGTTGGGTAGAGCTGGCTGGGTCAAGAGAGCTTATCTCTGCCATGAGACCAATTGGTGAGAGGCCATATCTCTACCAGGGAACCAGTGGATGCACTGGTAGGTGAGAGAATGTTTCTACCATTAATGCTTCATGTCATTGCTGCAGGGTTGAATCCAACTAAGGTGAGAATATGTCTCTGCCATTTGGTGCTTCATGCCATATGGACCTAAAAAACATCATCTGGTGCTGGCTAGAGTTAGCTGAGGTGAGAGAATGTTGTTACTTCAGAGTTTTGTGCCATTAGGACCTGAGGAACGTCATCTGTGTGACAGATTAGTGTGACAGTTGGTGGAAGACAAAATTCTAGTGCTAGGTTTCATCTCCTCATACCTTTTCTTGGAACTCTGTTTTTGCTTTATATTTTTGTTTTGTTTCTGTCCTGAAATGAAATTGAAGCCCTTAAGGGTTAAAACTTCAATTTGCTTAGAAAGAAAAGTAAGGAAAGATATAAGGCATGGAAATGGAATTTTGGTGGATATTGGAAGGACAAGCATTTTCCTTTTTGTTTTGTAATTTACTTCCTACCTAATCTCTCTAGAATCTATCATTCTTAATGAGTAATGATATAAATTTTCTTTTGCATGAAATTAATAAAACTAATTTCAAATTATGGTTTTAATAACCAAGACTTTGGCTGAAATTTCATGCCTGAAGGAGGCATGCCTGTACTTTGGTTGTTACCAGAAAGCCTTGAGGAACTAATATTGACTTTGGAAGCTAACTAATGCCCACTGGAAAAATGGTCTTGTACCTTATTTGGTCATGTGGCTCATGGTAATCTTTCTAGGGAAAGAGTGAAGGTTGCTTTCCTTAAAGATGGCAAGAAGGAACCTTGAAACACAACAAGAACCTTAAGGACTTGAGGTACTGCAGATGAAGCTATATGGCAGTTGTGGGGCTTGGCTTCCATGCCTTGAAGGACTGTCTAAGAGTCAATCTGGAGGTTCCTTGTGGAAGTTCCAGCAAAGCCAACTTAAAAAGCCTATGTGTTCAGTTCTGCTCTTGTTGTTTTTATCCAAACAATGAGACAAAATAAAAAAATTGGCAGTCTTTTTGAGGCCATTGAGTGTGATCTTAAAGAAAATTACAATGTTCAGTCAGGAACACTGGACTCTAGTGCAGCTAATTTTCTTCAAAGTTTGTTTTCACTTGGGAGTGGAACTAGTATAATCTGATGATATAAAATTGTCACTGTTTAATATCATTCCAGCAAAGGTCTTGCAATGGAGCATTTTCACAAAAGGTGGTCTTGTGGACTCGGAAAATGTATAGGCCTCACTTGAGAAGGCCACCTGCATCTCTGTCTCCTGGGGCTCAATGGTTTCACTGATCTAAATGGTTGAGTTCATGAAGTATGGGGTGGCCTATTGACTTTGCTTTAAAACTGCATTCTTTTCTGCCTTAGTAGTTTTAACAGAATGGGTATAGAAGTGTTAAAGGAGGGGAATCTCAGGATATTCCTCTAAGCCTAAATGAAGTTGAGTATACTAGGCAGTAAGTCTTTAAGCAGGTGTGAGATGCTTTGCACATCTTCCTCCAAAGAAGTCATTTTTTAAAAAATCAGGGGCACTGTAGAATTTGTCCCTACCTTTGTTATTTAGTTGCTGAAGTTTTGATTATGCCTTCTAACCCCCTTGCCAAATTTGTTGCCTCTAGAATACAACATGGATGCCAACTCATTCAGTAATGCCATCTGTTGGACATTTTACACTCTGCTTTACATGCACAATCAACTGACTTGGACTTTGCAATATCCTTCACCCTCACATGAAGGCTTTCCTTCACTCCAGGGAACTCTGGACCAAGGGATAGATAGGACTATGCTTCTTGAATAGCAGGAAGTAGTTACAGAAGAATGAAACCTTCATCCACTTGCCCTTGTAAGATTACAAGTGTCCAGAATGTTAAAGGGGGTAATTGTTATGAGGGGACTCCTTCCCTCAGAAATGAGGAGTGAGGGAGGATCACTGAAGACAACAGATGCATACATTTCCCCAGCAACCAGCACAATGTGCATGTGACACAGCAAAACCGAGGTGTGTAGGGCTCGTGCCAAAGCTAGGAAGTGATTGGATTGGAGGGACATACCCTCCCATCTACTATCACAACACAGGAGGCCCTGGGGGGTCTTTAAAAGTGAAGAATGTGTAAATGCTTCATGCTTTTCCTTCATCATACCCTGGTGGGTCCACAGATGGGGACTGAGGTTCCTGAGACTAGCCAGAGGGATTCCTAGTGCCCCTGCCATAGCCTTCCAGAACTTGCTTGTCTGGAAAGTTTTGGGTAAGAGGCCAGTGGGGAGGATTGGGGCAGAGCACTCAGGGAGGCTTGGGCCAGCAAGCCCCATGCCCCTTCCCAGGTGAGAAGGCATGGGGACTGCTGCCCCTTGTGGCCCATACCAGTGTGAACATGTTGGCTATGACCCCAGTGCACCTGAGCGGGTGTCAGGTCCTACATCCCTCTCTAAGTGTTTTGGGCCTGATCAGAAGTACTGGGTGTGCTGGGCTCAAGGCCAGTAAGAAAGTGGCAGCAATTGGTAGAGTAGCTTTTGGTTGGCAGGTCCCAGGAGGCAGGTTCCAGGAGATGGTATGGCTGGGCAACCAGCTCTGTGCTCCTCCCTCATACTTGAAGTCAAACAAATCTGCTGCTGTGGCCACCTGTCAGCTACATGCATGCTTCTCTGGTGGCAGGGGGATGGGCATCAGGAAATTTGCTGTGTATACTTTAAGTAAATAAAATATATTTTATTTTATAAAAATATAAAATATTTTTTAAATTTTTCGTTCCACTTTCCTTTCCACCAGACTCTGTCTCCATAATTATTACATACGAGCGGCAGGTGGTGGGACCCTACTAGTTGTGTGATTATAAGATCACATATTTGCAAACAAACTCTCCTGTCATGCAAATATCAGCACAAACTGGAATTTCTCATGGAGGTCTTCCTTCACCTGGATTAAATACCTTGCCTACAATGAACTTGTCCTCCTTGCACTAATCATAACATCATATTTGACATATTTTTCTTCTCTATGTGTAAATCAAGTGAAAAATGTTCTCTCTCTCACTTCTGAGTCCAAACAATTACCAAGCCCTGGAAAGCCTACTTCCAGGACATATTTCAACTATGACTACACTTCCCCTGTATTGCTTACCAGCTCCTCATCCAGTTTTCCATCTTGTCTCCACTGGGCAACAAAAGCTGTGGACAACCTAAGTGCTTTCTGATTTCTGCTTTTATATCTTTTCTTTCCATTTTCCACAAAGTCAACTAACTGATCTTTATAAAATGTAAATTGTTCCAAATTCCATCTTTGCCTAAAATGATTGAGAGTTTCTGTTGGGCATAGAATACAACAAGCTCTGTTCCACTTCCAGGCCATTCCAAAGCATCCTTTCACTCAGCCATCCTCTGTGTTCAAAGGACATTTCCTTAAAGGGTCCTTCCCTCACTGCCCAGCCCAAACTAGTTTTCCCTGTTATCCTCTCCTACAGAGACTTTGCACATTTTATAGCCCACGTTTACTTTTATGATTACTTGTCTTTCCCCATAAACTGTCAGTCCATGTGGACAGGGGCCATTATCTGCTTGGTAAGCACATAGGATGTGCTTGCACATAATATGTACCCAATACATCTATGCTCAACTAATTAAAGTGTAAACAAAGGAAACTGTCTTATTTAATGAAGGTGGACTTGTTGAAAAAGAGTTGGAAAGATACATTAGATAGACAGATGACAGATATATGATAGATAGTGAGCATTCCTACAGGGATAAATAAGTTGGTTCTTAGAACTGCAATGATTTGCAAAAGTTCCACTTTTGTTCAACTTGCACCTTTTAAGAATGACAAAATAAACAAACAATCTCTTTGAATAATAAGACACAACATATGCTCCCTGAATTTTTTTGAACCAGCTACACTGGTATATCTTCATGATGAAGTAAATCTGTTTATCAGCCAGGAAAAAGGAAAGAATGTACATGTTGAAAATAGAAAAAATTGGCTTTCCAAAGGAAAAAGGGACACTGCTGCCTTCAATTAAATTGTTTTTAGATTACTTTCACTCACCTGTTGATGGTTAGCTTGTTAATTATCTGTCTATTCTAGTTCAATGTCAGCTTCCTGACAGTGGGCCCTCTGACTATATTTTTTAGAACTGTATCCCCAGACCCCTAAAAATAATGACTTTAAAGAATATACACATTTACAATTACTGTTGTCGAGTTAAGAGGATGATGGTTGTTCAGAGAAATACAAATAACACTTAGGAACATGCCATATAAATTAGAACCTATTTCCTTTTGGGTAAGTTCCAGGCTCCTGATAAACATGTGTCCACTGACAAATCTGTTACAATGATGTATAGAAGCTTGCATTATAAGTTAAACTATGAATTCAAACCATGGGGAAGAGAAGAACAAAACATCTACTGTCCTAAACAGCAAATCCATTAGGAATATTTTAATGGAAACCTTGTATTTTGGGAAGGATAATATAATCAAGGCTTTTTACCAAAAAGAAGGCTACAGGATTGAGATGGTGATTTCCTGGATACTGTATCTTGAATTTATTCCTGTTTTTGACTTTTATGTTGAAAGGAATATCTCCTAAAAGTGTGAAAATATTAGTTTGCTGATTCAAATAACCTAAATTGTTGCTTGCCTTAGTTCTGCAGAAAGGATACTGTCATACATATGCAGCAAATTTAAGAAAGATTTCATACTTTGTAGAAAAAGAGTTACTCCAGTATTGTTTTTATACCACTGTTTATACATTCATTCATTTAACACATACTATCACTGGTATAGGGAAACTTTTGTGCAAATGGGCATTTATTAATCAGAACAATTATTTTCAGTCCCCACAGCAGCCCAGTAAGAAGACTTGATCTTTAATTTTCAACCTTGAGTGCACACTCACACCTTTCGGGCAGTTTTATAATCACTTTCAGCTAGTTCCCACCAAAGGAGAGCTCATTCCAATTAAATTTGAATTTCTGAGTTAGGGGTCAAAATATGGATGATTTAAAGCTCGTCTTGAATAGCTGGGGTTGCCTGATGAGTTATTGCCACTTGTTAGTGAGTCAGTTCTTTCTTCATGCTCTTCTGATCTGAGATAATGCTCCCTGAACCCAAAGGAGCCCAACATGAGTGTCATTTCCCCTATTTTCTCCATTCTAGGTCACAATGACTGAGAGATTTTGCTTTTCTGAATTTTTCAATCAGCTCTGTGTCAGCTTAATGTTTCTTTGATTTGTAAATATCCTTTCTAGTAGAGAGCCAATAATGAGATGATTTTCAAGACTACATCCACCCATTCTACAGGCTAGAGAAAACTGCAGAGAAGCCATTGATCCCTGGACAGTCACTATGGCTCCTTCTCTTGGCAACTAGGAATCACTTCTATCCAACCCCACAAACCACTTACATCATGCATAACATTTCACTTGAGTTATCACAGGTTAAAATAGTCTAAAGAATGAAATATATCTTTTACTTTTATTTAAAAAGCAGTCTGCCAAATGGAAGATCTAGTATTTTATAGATTGATAAAATAGAGTGTTTGGGGCTGGGAAGAATGGGCTGCTTCAAGATTTTTCTTTCCATCAGATAGTTGGAGTAGTGCCATGATTTTTAAAATTATAGTGGGTATCTCAAAAGTGATGAAATTTTCAGTCATCATGGAATTTTCAGATGAAGTGTGGCATAAAGACAGAAAATAACTTTTCCTGTATCCTGTGATCTTCTAGGAAGTGAGTGGAGAATGTGAAAGAACACACAAGACAAAGACTGCCAGACACACCATGTCAGGCAGCAGAGTTAATCTTGTCCTAAACAAGCTGATCATGTGCCCATCTCCCTGAAACAAAGTGACTTCTGTGGAATCTGATGATAGGAGAACAGGTGGCTACAGAGGAAGCCGGGTGCTCAGACCTCCTGGTCACTAGCCAGTCCTTGAAATGCTAGCCCACTGGTGAAACATTGAATGAATCCATTGTGACTGACATACTGGGAATGTCCCAGGGTCCTTCTGAGCCATCATTTACATGCACATTGAAGCAGGAAATTTAAATGAATTGCTATGATCCATCCACCTTTGCACATCAGCTCAAAATGCCAGTCTGTTAAGTCACTTTTTTCTTTCCAGTTAATTGTATTTGGATTAGGTAGTTGAGAATGCACATTTGGCCCAGCAAATTAATAGAGCTTCTATAGTACACAGGACATAGTTGTCTTTCAGGGAAAAGAAGCTAGGAAAGCAACTGTAACCTGGCATTCAATCATGGCAGGTCCCCGTTAGGCTGATCTCCCTGTTAAAGGCCAATTTGCTAATCAATTTGAGTGGGGTTTACTAAAACATCCACTGGCCATATTTGTATAGTGTTAATTATTCTTGTTTGCATGTTTACCAAATTGAGCATCATATCCAAGATGTTTAGTTTCTTTTTTATGGCAAAAGTCCTGGGTGAACAAATTATACCAGCCTAGGAGTGATGGTGCAAATATCACAAAGTTTTCCAGGATCAGAAGTGGATGAGGGAGCAGCTTAGAGAAATGCTACAGACTGGTGTGGACCTGCCAAGAGTAGATGGTGCTTTTGCTTCACACAACTCATCAGTTCCTGGGTTTAATGTGCTGTTAGTGAACATTGCCTTTGAATAAGCAGGGTTCTAGGTAACTAAACACTTACTTTACAAATGACACAGATCACAAGTAGCTCTGGCCCTGCTTACCTTTCCCTTCAATTCAGTAGGAATCAGTATATAAAATATGACCTATACTCAGAGCTTTTAAAAAACAAAAAGCCACAGTTTTTCTCTGGCCAGGTGGCTCCAGTTGGTTGGAGTGTCATCCCATACACCCAAAGGTTGTGGGTTCTGTTCCTGGGCCAGACACATACCTAGGTTTCAGGTTCGATCCCCAGTTGGGGCATGTAGGAGAAGCAAAAATGGACGTTTGTCACTCACAGTGATGTTTCTCTCTCTCTCTTTCTCTCTCTCTTCCTTCTTCTCTCTCTAAAGTCAATAAACATATCCTCAGGTGAGGATTTAAAAAAAGCCACAGTTTTTGACATAGATGATGATGACAATGACAGTGATTTTATCTGAAAAATACGAAGTATGGGGTAGGGGATAGATTTCCTGGCTCAGTTAAAGATGACTATTCTCTGCCCTCACCCATGATTTCTTGCTGACATTGGATGTGTCTTTCTTCTTTGTTGTATTGCAAGTCTCTGAAACTCTATCAATTGAAACTATTTTTGTGCGATTCTTTCTTCTCTTTCTAGTATAATCACTAACCACAGTAGGGTGAGGAAGCTATAGGCTATCATATATTCACATAAATCAGTTCAATAAGTGAATTCCTTCTTTGAAACCTCACTGAAACCTACTTTTAGACAGGATGAGGGCTTTCATTAGTGTGATATCATCTTAAAGAGCTGGGCAAAAGTCAGACATAGGGAAAGGGTTCTCTGGGACATGTTAGTGAGAGGCTTAAAGTAGCACCAAGACTGAATTTTGGAGAGTTAGGGGAAAAGGCATAAAAGAAGGCAGAAAACAATGTAAAATGAAATACAGGGAAAAATGTTATCTAAAAAAGACTTTTTGGATGTAGCAGTTCAGAGCTTCCAGAGATACTTGGTTCGAAAATGGCTAAAAGCAGCATATTCCTAGAAATTGAGGACATTTCTCACATTTTCTTGTCTTCTCTTTTTTGTATTTCTTCCATTTTCTTTCCTCCCTGTTATTAATGAAGGTCATTTGCTGACAGTCTAGCTTCAGTAGATCTGCACTAAAACACATAATGAAGAGCTTTGTACCAAGTTGACACTAAGGATATAATGACAACAATAATATTAGCATCAGAGTGCAAAGGGAAGGAGCTTCCAGGAACCCACATTCCCAGGTGAACCTCCTGATGGAAGAGCCTGGCTAAGTCTCTGCCTCATACCTTAACCCTCTCATACCTAGTTTTCCACCCTTGTTCATATAACCTTCTCAATAATTCTGCCTGATAAACATTCCACTCTTGTAGGGCACAGAAGTTCACAGATGTAAAGACACATGCCCAGGGTGACCATGAGTAATATTACATCTAGAATTGAACATAATTCAGTGACAACACAGAACATTATTTATGTGGGAAAATAAGACTTTACCAATAATATTGAAAACTATGCTCTATTATTTTATTCAATGTTTTGAAAAAAGAGAGTATTTTGAATCAACATCATATGTTTTAGAAAAACAAAATCTATCACTTTTCTGGTTTTGAGAAAAGCATTTGCAATCAGCAGGGGTGTCCAAACTTTTGGCAACTTTGGGCCAAACTGGAAGAAGAGTTGTCTTGGGCCACACATTGAATACATTGCAACACATAATCACAAAAAATCTCATAATGTTTTAAGTAAATTTATGATTTTGTGTTGGGCCACATTCACAGCCATGCTGTACTACATTGCAGCCAGCAGGGCTACATGTTGGACATCCCTGCATAGAGTAACATGATTTTGAAAGTTCATGTGCAGTTTTTCAGGTTGATCACTGTGCAAGGGCACCTGGCTAAGGGGATGAATAGAGACCACATACAGGTACCATTTCCTAATCATTGCCTCTGGTCTTCAGGAAACACAGTTTTCTGTTTATTTCCGCCCCCAGTGGGAGTTCCTTTTTCTATTTTTACAAAGGCTAGCACTAGTCTTTACCAGGATGTAGAATTCTCCCTGGAGAACAGACAGTATGATCCAATGATAGCAGAAAGCTCCGTGTGGCAGCCAAACAGTTTCAACAAGATCCTAATCACTAGAGTTTTCCAGTTGTAATGATGACACTGCCTATGAAGTCAGTCTATTCCCAGAAACAGACAGGAGCACATGTGCACACAAAGTCTTGCTGGTGTCCCAGTTGAGTGTCAGTCAGTAAGCTCTTAGGGAAAACCTCTTTGGAGAGGAGTTCAGCTGAGATAATGTTTTTGGTACCAGTGACCAAGAAACAGTTCTCTCAAATGCATAGGACAAAGAAACACAGAAATGCAGACAAGGTGTGATTTGGAGAATTCAAGATATTCAGAAAATTTAAAAAATTGGAGTCCTTTAAAAATAAGCTTGGTATAAGGTAGGAAAACAATTTGGGCAGGAATTGCTCAGGGTTTGCTATTTCCCCATAAACATGAGATAACTTCTAAACCTTTTACACCAGAAAAGAGGCACAGATTTTGTCTCCTTTATGCAACTGTATTGGGGTTAATGCAAATGGATAATGTTAATTAAGGTGACTGGATTTTTATATAGATGGTTTTCTTTGTATAAAAACTGCACATAATTGTAATATTAATGAAGTATTTGTGGATATTTGGGTGGAATTTGTTTTGTTTTAAGGCAGCTTTATGATCACTAGATCTATTACATACCCAAACATTTTCTTTTTAAAGCAATGGAAGTCCTTTCCTAAAGTAATGAGAAACAGCAAAACACAGAATGTATTGCCCACTGAGAAAAGTGTTTAGACATCATAAAATGAATTTACAAAACCTCAAAATAAAGAATTCTGCTTTAATAAGTTTCTATTTAAATAAAAGAAAATCTATTTTTTCAGAGGCCAATAACAAACATTAAAGCTAATAAACAGAAAAGTTTTGTGATTATTGAAGTGAAGACAAATCAGCAATTAAGGGTGTAGAACCAGAAAGTACATTCAAAATGACCTTATTAATATTAATTTTCAACTACACAGAAGGATTGCACATTGTAAGAAATACTATAATACTCAAGTATTTGAGAAAAGCAGAAAAGAACTGGACTGTTTCTTCTGCAAAACATTTTGTAAGTATAATTTTGAGAAATGTAATTTCATATTTATATAGAAAAATGTTTGAACTATTAAGATATTTTAATGGATTTCCAGAGTTTGCCAAGAAGTGTAGTTATAGAAAAAACTTAAATCTGTACACATATGATGCATTCAAAATTATACGATTGAATGGTTTACATATAGATATTCAGGCTTTGCTTTTGCGGTTTTTTTTTTTTTTTAGAGATTTCCAATGATTTGAAGCTAACTCTGCCATTACCATGTGAGTCATTCAGGGTTAATTTCAAGCTTCCTGGAATCAACTAGAGCAAGTCACTTACCGTATTTTTGGACTATAAGATGCACCCCCTCCCCCACCCCAATTTGGAAGGAATAATGGTTGTTAATGCTGCTGTTGAGTTCTGTTTACATTTATATTGGTGAAATATTGTGTTATTTATGTTATTAAATATTTTACCACATTTTTTGCTTCATTTTTTTCTATTTTCCTCCTCTAGAACCTAAGTGTGTTTATGGTCCAAAAAATATGGTAACTTCTCTGAGCCTTTATATATTCATCTGTACAATGGGACTCAACTTGTTGAGCTCTTGTACTGATTGAGAGATACTGTCCATGAATGTTCTCAGTATAAGGCAGAAATAACACATATAACTCCATTTAATGTAATTCAATTTCACACAAATGGAATACTGCATAAAAGCTGCAGATCCTGTTCCTGGTAATTTACATTTTACAATATTTACAGCCTTATGTATGAAGTATGTGTAGGATATATTTTTTAAGATTTTATTTATTTATTTTTGGAGAAAGGGAGGGAGAAATTGAGGGAGAGAAACATCGATGTGGTTGCCTCTCACGCACCCTCAACTGGGGACCTGGCAGGCAACCCAGGCATGTGCCCTGACTGGGAATTTAACCAGTGACCCTTTGGTTCACAGGCTGATGCTCAGTCCACTTAGCCAAACCAGCCATGGCTGTATAGGATATTTTTTTAAATTGAGATTACAGTTGTCCAATCGGATAAGATCTACCTGAAGTATCTTAGGAGGTAGTAATATTGGGTTGATTGGACTCCAAAGCCTGTACTTACCACCAAACCATGTAATTTCATATTCACCATGTATGATTCAAATAGAAGTTGTCTCTTATGAAGAGATTTAACTGTAAAATAAGCTCACTTGTTTTTTTTTTAATAGGATACTTGTTTTAAAGACACCAAAGGGAACTTGTTGTAGGATAACTTCAATGGGAGTGGTGCTAGATGTCACAATAGTAGAAAAGTCGTCATCAATTTACATCATCTGTATATAGTACAGAGGAAGGGCCTGAAATGAATTAGAGTAAATTTGCTTTGAGAAATTCTTTGGTGGATACAGAGATAGCCTAAGTAAGTATTTGAAATGTTAAAAAGGCCAAAAAAAAAGAATTACAACCAAATTGGGTGAGAAGGTAATGCACAGATCAAGAATCCCTCAGGATGGCTTTTAAGTGATATAAATAGCTTTCAACTAAGGTTGCTGGTGACTCTGAGCCATGAGGTACTAAGTACAGCTCAGTGGGCATAATGCTCTTGACCTACTGCCTGAGTTTGTACCTTGACTTCAGCAGGTACCAGTTGTCTTTTTTTAGGGAGAATTACTCAGCCTGTGCATTCTTTAGTACTGTGATCTCATCTATAGTTGGGGGATTATGATAGCACTTCTCTATGTTACTGGACTAAAAAAGTCTATTGGCCAGTACGTCCAAGTTCAGTGAGCTTGCAGCAAAGAAAATAAGGGTTTAGTTTCAGGAAGTGGCCCACACCCAGACACATGTGAGCAAATGTTCTAAGACATGGCTCCCTGATGGCTTCCAGGGGATAGGTTATATGGGGGGGAAACATTGATCATGGTGGCTAACAGAGTTAAATTAAGGTCATGGTCTCTACTGATTGGTTGGCACTAGGGGAAGGTTCATTAGTCATTGCATGTGGTCCTGATGTCAGCCCCTAAATCACGTCATCTTGTTTTTTGTGCCTGGAGCTGAAACACAACTAAGATGTTACATCTAGTTTGACTGAAACTCTGTCACTGAGGTCAATAGAATTGAGGCTTTGTTCCTAAGGTTGTTTAATCCTGACGAGCACCTTATTGTCCTGAGGGCTTAATGATTAAGGGAGTGGGCATGCAAGGGAGAAGGAAGCAGGTGAGTCAGTGTACTGGATGAGGCCAGTTTGAATAAAAAAGTTCATATTAAAGAAATGAAGAGTCTATAAAGTTACATCTATAGTATTACTGTGAAGATTTAATAACCCACTTGGTGTAAAATTGTTGGTATGACAACTGACATTTCTTAGAAAACATGAGCATTTGATCAATGTTTGCTGCTTTTGTTACTTTCATTACTATATTTTATTATAAAATTCTTAAGATAGTTGTTTTCCATGTCTCTCATTTTTATTTGAGCCCTCAGCCTACTGGAGCTGCCTTTTGTTAAGCAGAGGCAGATTAGTATTTCTAAACAAATATTCTTAATTTAAAACAAATCATATAATTTATAAGTACATAACCTAAATTTCATCTCCTTAAAAGAGTTTGCACTTTTTGATTATTTTTTATCTGAATATAGTCACTGACTATAAATATAAGGTAAAAGTATTTTGACAGACTGACCTACAAACTGATTAACTTAAATACTTCTGGACTCTCTGGAATGGAGTACTTCAGATCAGCTCACAAAAAAACAAAACAAAACAAAAACAAGGGTTCTGAGTTATACAACTTCATCTGTGTGACTGAAGACCATGGCTAAACAGTGTATAATGCATGGAAAGAGACACTGTAGTTAACTAACATGACATCCTATGGCCTCAAAAGTACATTTTGATTCAGTTCCTACAAGACATAAAGTGTTTTCACAGGTTTTACAAGAAATCAGTGTTCAGGCTGCAACACTGAGGCTCCTTCATATATCAGATGATAAAAATCTTACAGCCAAGAACAGTTTTCCTCTTGGGTCCTCATGAAGCTACAGGAAAGCTGAAGTCAGCTTTCCTCTACTTGGGTCCTCATGAAGCTGCAGTGGGACAAGGCCCTTAAGATTCCTAGAAGCCTTGGGACTAAGTGGAGAGAATATGTTCATTCCTTAGGGGATCTTTGTCTTTTATATAAAAGGAGCTGTGAGCCAACAATTTAAATCTATCTAAAGTCCTAAAAATGGTTCTCCAGTGGCATCTTGACCTCTTCTCTGACCTGCCCTAAGGTCACATTTTTCTAATTGCTTCCTGGATTTATTTATTTTTCCTGAGGCATGTTTTCAGTGGAGAATGGTTTGCTTGGTGAGAGGTAGGTAAGATAAGATGTAGTTTTATCAAATTCAGCAGGTCTTGGATCCCTAGGTATTTTATAATTTCTTATAGAAAACTATTTCCTTCTTAAGTTCATCATTTCCTTTCTCTGTAATTTATGATATGCCACTAGCTAGAAAGAACTAATTGATGTAATCATTCTGCAGAATAGTGTCCTTAGTCAACATTTTCACTTCCTTAAGGGATTTTCTATTTTTACCTTATAAGAGGTAACACTTTTACTAAAACTTCCCCCAGTATGTGACAAAGTCATCCTTTCCTCTAAATTCTAGTTAGGATTTTTCTACTCCCCTTTAAGCCTCACCAATAATTTTCTGAGACCTGTCACATTCTGCTAACTGACCCCAGTTCCCTTCTACACCCTCCCATTGCCTCTAAACCATCATCTTAGGGCCTTATTACAGAGACACCTTGTGCAGGTAACAATTTCTGCATCAGTCTGGTTTCAGTCTTAAAAGTGGAATCACTGTGAGTGACATTGAATAAGAGATTCAATTAGAAATTAAACTACATGATTGTGTTTGTTTGTGGAAAAGTCTACGTCAGACTTTACCTATTAATTTAGTGTTGGGTCTGCAATGGCTATGGGTCACCTAGGACATGATTTAGGAAAGAGAGGGACATAGATGGGGAGGCAAGGACAACTGGAGTCCACAGCGAAAGATAGAAACCATGAAAACAAACTGGACCCTGTGAGGAGGAATTTGAACCATGGCTAATGTCAGTGCCACAGGAGATGTGCAGAGGAGCTGTCATTTCCTGTCAGAGATATGCGTGCCAGGACTGAGAGGGGCTGAGGGAGGATAGCAGTAGAAGCTGGGCAGCCTGCTCTGAGCTTCAGAGCACCCACACTGACCTATGGAACCAAGTGCAGCTTCTGCTTCATCTCTACCATCTGGACCCTACACAGATCCTCATGCTCACCCTGTGTTTGAATAATAAATATAGGGGAAGGAATTCTAGAAACAGCAGTCCAGCTCAGTTCATGGGCACAGTACAGAGCCACCAGAGAAGACCTCCTGGGAAACAGGCTCTTTAAAGTGGATCTTTAAACAAAGTGGATCTTTAACTGCTTTGGCGGACAAAGCAGTTACCGAAATCAAAGACCAGGGTTCCAGGAAAAGGCCAGGATTCAAGGAAAAGATCAGGGTTCAAGCAGAATAAGCTCAGACGGGGGCCCAGAAACTTGAGATCCACAGGGTACAAACAGGTCTGTAAGGAATAGAATACCACCCTTCAAGGATGCTGATTATTTACCCCTTGAATAAACAAATCATCTATTGGGTTGGTCAAAAGTCCATTTAGTTTTTTCCATAAAATAAAAATGTGTGTTTCATTTTCACCACTAACTTTATTGATTTGGATATTTTCAGTATGTCAGCTATCTTGTGAGTGGTATAATGTTGATTGTTTTCAATTAATGTCTTAATTTAATTGTTATTAACTTCTACTGGTCTACTTGGTCATGGACCATCATCCAGTGAGAAATCTCCCGCACGAAATTTTGTAAACCACTCCTGGCAACTTTGCTCAGTCAGAGCACCTTCCTAATTTCCTGCACAAATCTTTGTGGCATTTCAGTTGCATTTTTACCTTTCTTGAAATAAGCATATGCTAAAAATGTTGCATATTTTCTTCCACCTTCAATATTAAAATGGCTACACAAAAATTCACAATTTTGATTTTTTTAATTGTTGTTCAAGTACAGTTATCTCCATTTTCACTCCACAACAGCCCCTAGCTCCACCCAACCATGCTCCGCCACTTCAGCCTACCTGCTTTGTCCATGTGTCCTTTACACATGTTTCTTGATGAACATTCCTCTATTATCCCCTATTATCCCTCTCTCCCCTCCCCACTGGATACTGTCAGTTTGTCTTTATTTCATTGTCTGTGATATATTTTGCTTGCTTTTTTGTTTTGTTAATTAGGTTCCACTTATAGTTAAGATCATATGGCATTTGTCTTTCACTGCCTGGTTTCTTTCAATTAGCATAATGCTCTCTGGTTCCATTCATGCTGTCACAAAGGTTAGGAACTCCTTCTTTCTTTCTTCTGTGTAGTATTCCACTGTGTAAATCTACCATACTATTTTGATCCACTTATTTACTGATAAGCACTTAGGTTGCTTCCACCACTTGACTATCGAAAATTATGCTATGAACATTGGGTTGCATAAGTTCTTTTGAATTGATGTTTCAGGATTCTTAGGGTATAATCCCAGCAGTGGTATTGCTGGGTCAAAAGGCAGTTCCATTTTTAGTTTTCTGAGGAAATTCCATATTGTTTTCCACACTGGCTGCACCAGTCTATTTTCCCACCAACCGTGTACTAGTGTTTCTTTTTTTCTCCAACCTCTCTGTATTTGTTGTTTGTTGATTTGTTTATGATTAGCATTTTGACTGGTGTGGTGGTATTTCATTGTGGTTTTAATTTGCATCTCTCTGATGGCTAATGATGCTGAGCATCCCTTCATATGTCTCTGGGCTCTGTGTATGTACTTCTTGGAGAAGTACCTGTTCAAGCCCTTTGCCTATTTTTTTTTAAAGATTTTATTTATTTATCTTCAGAGGGGAAGGGAAGGAGAGAGGGAGAGAAATATCAATGTATGGTTGCCTCCTGTGCATTCCCTGCTGGGAACTGGCCTGCAACCCAGGCATGTGCCCTGACTGGGAATCGAACCGTTATCTCTTGGTTCACAGGCCCGCGCTCAATCCACTAAGCCACACCAGCCAGGGCCCTTTGCCTATTTTTTAATTGGGTTGTTTGTCTTCCTAGAGTGGAGTCGTGTGAGTTCTTTATATATGTTGGAGATTGAACCGTTGTCCAAGGTGTCATTGGCAAATATATTTACCATGCAGTTGATTCCCTTTTCATTTTACTGCTGTTTTCTTTAGCCATACAGAAGCTTTTTACATTGAAGAGATCCTATTTGTTTATTCTTTCCTTTATATCCCTTGCTGTAGGGGACATATCAATGAAAATATTGCTGCTTGGAATATCTGAGCTTTTCCTACCTGTGTTCTCCTCTAGGACTTTTATTGTGTCACAACTTGTATTTAAGTCTTTTATCTATATTGAATTTATTTTTGTGTATAGGGGAAGTTGGTGATTGAGTTTCATCGTTTACATGTAGCTGTCCAAATCTCCCAACACAATTTTTTGAAGAGGCCATTTTTACTCCATTTTATGCTTCTCCTCCCTTGTCAAATATTATTGACCATGCAGACATGTGTTTAATTCTGTGCTCTCTATTCTCTTGCATTGATCTATGAGTCTGTTCTTATGCCAGTACCAGATGGTTTTGATTACCATAGTCTTGTAATATAGGTTGATATCAGGTATGGTGATCCTTGCTAGTTTGTTCTTCTTTCTCAAAATTGCTTCAGCTATTCATGTCATTTTTGATTCCACATAAATTTTTGAAATGTTTGCTCAATGTCTATGAAATATGTCATTGTTATTTTAATAGGGATTGCATTGAATCTATGAATTGTTTTGGGTAGTATGGACATTTTGATGATATCACTTTTTCCAAACCAGGAACATGGTATTTGTTTCCATTTGTTTGTATCTTCTTTAATTTCTTTCTTCAGTGATGTGCAGTTTTCTGAGTATGAGTCTTTTACCTCTTTGATTAGGTTTATTCCGAAGTAATTTGTATTTCTTATTTATTAAATGGGATTTTTTTCCTGATTTCTGTTTCTGATATTTCATTGTTGTTGCACAAAAATACCTTTTATTTCTGAATATTGACTTTATATCCTACTGTTCACCATATTCACTTATTAGTTCAACTATTTTTTTGGTGGAGTCTATAGGAATTTCTATGTATACTGCCATGGTATCTACAAACAATGACAGTTTTGCTTCCTCCTTTCCAATTTGGATGCCTTTTATTTCTTTTTCTTATCAGATTGCTTTGAGTAGCTCTTCCAATAGTATGTTGAATAGCAGTAGTGAAAGTTGACATTCTTGTATTGTTCCTGATATTAGTGGGAAAGCTTCCAGTTTTTTCCTGTTGAGTATATGGTATGTGGGTTTCTTATAGATTGTCTTTACTATGTGGAGGTATGCTCTCTCTAATCCCACTTTTGTGAAAGTTTTTATAATAAATTGGTGTATATAATGAATTTTTTGATTCTATTGATATGTGTGATTTTGTCTATACTTTTGTTTATGTGATTTATTACAGTTATTAATTTGCAAATATGGACCAATCTTTGCATCTCTGTGATTAACCCACTTGATCATGGTGTATAATTTTTTAATTCATTTTTAAATTATTTTATTGTTGTTGAAGTACAGTTGTCTTCATTTACCCTCATCACTCTCCACATACCACAGCCACCCTCCCCTCCCTCCCTTGATTTCACCCTCCACTTTGTTTTGCCTGTGTGCCCTTTATAGTTGTTCCTGAACCCCCCCCATTCCCCCCATTATTCCCCCCCACCAACCCTCTGGTTACTGTCAGTTTGTTCTTAGTTTTAATGTCTCTGGTTATATTTTCCTTGCTTGTTTGTTTTGTTGATTAGGTCCCACTTATAGGTGAGATCATATGATATTTGTCTTTCACCTCCTGGCTTATTTCAATTAGCATAGTGCTCTCCAGTTCCATCCATGCTGTTGCAAAGGGTAGGAGCTCCTTATTTCTATCTGCTGCATAGATTCCATTGTGTAAATGTGCCATAGTTTTTGATCCACTCACTCACTGATGGACACCTAGGTTGCTTCCAGCACTTGGCTATTGTAAATTGTGCTGCTGTGAACATTAGGGTGCATAGGTTCCTTTGGATTGGTGTTTCATGGTTCTTAGAGTGTAATCCTAGCAGCGAAATTGGCAGGTCAAAAGGCAGATCCATTTTTAGTTTTCTTAGGAAATTCCATACTGTTTTCTATAGTGGTTGCACCAGTATGCAATCCCACCAAGAGTGCACTAGGGTTCCCTTTTCTCCACAACCTCTCCAACACTTGTTGCTTGTTGCTTTGTTTATGATGGCCATTCTGACTGGTGTGAGGTAGTATCTCATTGTGGTTATAATTTGCATCTCTGTGATAGCTAGTGATACTGAGCATCTTATTATGTCTCTGGACCCTCTGCGTGTCCTCCTTGGAGAAGTGTCAATTCAGGTCTTTTGTCTATTTTTTAACTGGATTTTTTGTTTTCCTGGAGTGGACTCTTGTGACTTCTTTATATATTTTGGAGATGAAACTGTTGTCTGAGGTACCATTGACAAATATGTTTTCCCATATAGTTCGTTCTCTTTTCATTTTCATGTTGTTTTCTTTAGCCATGCAGAAGCTTTTTATTTTGATGAAGTTTCATTTGTTTATTCTTTCGTTTATGTCCCTTGTTCTGGGGAACATATTGGTGGAAATATTGCTGCATGGAATATCAGAAATTGTCCTGCTTTTGTTCTCTTCTAGGACTTTTATGGTGTCACAGCTTATATTTAAGTCCTTTATCCACCTCGAATTTATTTTTGTGTATATTGTAAGTTGGTGATCGAGTTTTGTTTTTTTTAGATATAGCTGTTCAGGTATCCAAAAACTACTTTTATTATATTTTATTCTATTCTATTCAATTTATTCTATAATAAGCCACTTTTATTCTATTTTATGCTTTTTCACCTTTTATCAAATATTAATTAACCATAGAGACTTGGGTTTATTTCTGGGCGTTCTGTTCTGTTCTGTTCCATTGGTCTATGTGTCTGTTCTTATGCCAGTACCAGGCTGTTTAGATTATAGTGACCTTGTAATACAGTTTGATATCAAGTATTGTGATCCCTCCTAATTTGTTCTTGTTTCTCAAAATTGCTGCAGCTATTCAGGGTCATTCATGGTTCCATAAAATTTTTGAAATGCTTGTTCTATATTTGTGACATATGTCATTGGGACTTTAATAGGGATTGCATTGAGTATATCAATTGCTTTGGGTAGTATGGACATTTTTATGATGTTAATACTTCCAATTTGTGTACATGGTACATGCTTCCATTGTTTTGAGTTTTCCTTAATTTTGTTCTTCAGTGTTGTGAGTACAGGTCTTTTACATACTTAGTTAAGTTTGTTCCTAGATACTTTGTTTTTCTTGTTGCTATATCAAATGAGATTTTTTCCTGATTTCTTTCTGATTTTTCATTGTTGGTGTCCAAAAATGCCTCTGACTTCTGAATTTTGACTTTGTATCCCACTATTTTGCGAAATTCACTTATTAGATCAAGTAGATTTTTGGTGGAGTCTATAGGATTTTTTCTGTGTACACTATCATGTCATCTGCAAAGAATGGCAGTTTTGCTTCCTCCTTTCCAATTTGAATGACTTATATTTGTTTTTCTTGTTTGATTGCTGTGACTAGGACTTCCAATTGTATGATGAAGAGGAGTGGTAAAAGCTGACATCCTTGTCTTGTTCCTGATCTTAGTGGGAAAACTTTTAGTTTTTTGCCCATTGAGTATGATGTTGACCTTTCTTGTATATGGCCTTTATTATGTTGAATAATTCTCCCTCTATTCCCACTTTTTGTGTGTTTTTATCATAAATTAGTGCTCTACATTGTCAAATGCTTTTCCTGCATCTGTTGATATGATCATGTAACTTTTTATCATATGTTTATGTGATACATTATGTTTATTGATTTGTGAATATTATACCATCCTTGCATCCTTTGGATGAATCCCACTTGATCATAGTGTATGATCTTTTTAACATATTGCTGGATGTGGTTTGTCAATATTTTGTTGAATATTTTAGTGTCTATGTTCATTAGTGTTATTGGCCTGAAGTTTTCTTTTTTTGTTGTGTCTTTATCTGGTTTTGGGATTAGGATGATACTGACTTCATAAAGAGTTTGAGAGTTTTTCCTCTTTTTGTACTTTTTGGAAAAGTCTTTGAAGGATAGGGGTTAGCTCTTCCTTAATTGTTTTGTAAAATTCTCCTGTGAAACCATCCTGTAGGAGACCATTCTGTGTGATGTGGGCCCAGCTCCCACTCGGAGATGCACAGGACCCACGTCCACGGATAGGGTCCCCTGTGGGGAATCAGGCCTGCAATCTGCCTAAGCTGCTTTGAGACTTGCTTTTGTTAAAACTCCTTCACCATGAATTGAGGCTGCAAAAGTTTACTGCAAAGTAACTTCCTAAAATCTGTGCTAAACCTTCCAAGTGTGGAGTGTAACTGATTCAACTACTTTTCCCTTTTCATTTGCAAATATCCTTCTTCTGTGATGTGATTAGGGCATGGGCTCCTTTGTTTTCTGTAAAAGGTAACCACTTAAAGTGAACCTATGCATAGTAAATGAGGACCATCATGTAAGGTGACCAGAAAAAGAAATAAAGACCTGTCATGGTGGAGGCCATGGCTTTTGCTTCCCCTGAGAAAAAAGCCATGCTCACCTTTTTCCTCCACAGGATTCGGTAGTCTGTGTGAATGTCTCATATCTCATCCACAATGTGGTGGACCCCATGAGCTAGGGTCCACATCACTATCCAATCCAGGGCTTTTGTTTGCCTGGGGTTTTTTTTTTTATTACTGCTTCCCTTTTGTGAGCTGTTATTGGTCTGTTTAGGCTTTCTGCTTCTTCATTCAGTTTAGGAAGATTATATTTGTCCTGAAATTTGTTCATTTCAACTAGGTTTTCAAATTCCTTGGCATATGCTTGTTCATAACTTCTTATCATTCTTTATTTTTGTGGTATCAGTTGTAATCTCTCCTCTTTCATTTCTGATTGTGTTTATTTGGATCCTCTCTCTTTTTTTCTTGATGAATCTGCTTAAAGGCTTGTCAATTTTGTTTATCTTCTCAAAGAACCAGCTCCTGGATTTATTGATCCTTAGAATTGTGCTTTTAGTCTCTTGGTTACTTCTTTCCTTCTACTTGCTCTGGCTCTCTTTGTTGTTGTTCTTCCAGGTATTCTGGTATAAGGTTCGCTTGTTTATTTGAAATGTTTCTACTTTTCTTAGGCAGGCCTGTATTGCTATGTACTTGCATCTGAGGACTTCCTTGACTGTATCCCATAAATTTTGGATTGTTGTTAGTTCATTTTTATTTGTTTCCAGCAACTTGCTGATTTCTTCCTTGATCTCATCTTGACCCATTCATTCTTTAATAGCATGTTATTCAATCTCCTTGAGTTTGAGTGTTTTTGAGTTTTTTCCTTAGGTTTGGTTTCTAGTCTCAGTCTCGTGGTCAGAGAAGATGCTTGATGTGATTTCAATTTTCTTGAATTTGTTGAGGCTTTTTTTGTGTGTCCTATAATGTGGTCTATCTTTGAAAATGTTGCATTTGCATTTGAAAAGAATGTTTATTTTCAAATGTTTATTTGCTTCTTTGAGATGAAAAGCTCTACATATATCTCAGTTAAGTTCATTTGATCTAGGACATTGTTCAATGCCCCAATATCTTAATTGATATTTTGTATGGAATACCAATCCATTTTTGACAGTGGGGTGTTAAAATCCCCTACTATAATTGTGTTGATATCAATATCTTTCTCAAAGTTCTCTAAAATTTTCCTTATGTATTTGGGTGCTGCTATGTTGTATGCACATATATTTACAATGTTTATATCTTCTTGGTGGATTCTTCCCTTGAGCATTATGAAGTGACATTTTGGGTCCCTTTTTATGGTTCGTGTTTGAAGTGTGTTTTGTCTGAATAAGTACTGTTACCCCAGGTTTTTTTTCCTGTCCATTTGCTCAGAATTTTTTATCTAACTGTTCATTTTCACTCTGTGTAGGTCTTTTTTTCTGAGGTGGATCGCTTGGAGTCATTATATGTGTAGGTCATATTTCTCATCAATTCATCTACCTTATGTTTTTGACTGGACCATTTAATCAATTATGATTGAAGGTTGTTATTTATAGGTACTTATTCATTTTTCCCTTTTGTACCTGTGTTCCTCTATTTCTCACTCTTTTCCTTCATCTTCTTATAGCAGTCCCTTTAGCATATTTCAAAGTGGTGGTTTGTTGGAGATGTATTCTTTCAGCTTTCATTTGTCTGTGTAATTCCTTATAAAGCCCTCTACTTTAACTGAGAGCCTTGCTAAGTAGAGGAGTGTTGTTTGAAAGCTTTTACTTTTAATTACTTGGAGTATTTCTTGCCATTCTCACCTGGCTTGGAGTATTTCTGTTGAGAAATCAGCTCCTAGCCTTACCACAGTCCTTTGAATGCTACTTCTTGTTTTTACCTTGCTGCTTTTAAGATTCTTTCTTTGTTTTTAAAACTTGTCTTTTTACAGAGAGGGAAGATGGCAATGTGATAGGAGGGAGAATGTTCCATATTCCCCTACACAGAGGAGAAAAACCTAGCTGATCTGTGGAGCAATAGACCAAACAGCCAACAGTACCACAGCATATATGAAAATAGGAAATGAAAAATTATAGCGGACATTGAAAAACCATAAGTGTTATTCCTTCTTCCTTTCTTTCCAACTTTATCCTTCTACCTTCCATCTTCTGCTTTTTTTCTTCTTCTTTTTTCTTTGAAATACAAGTGAGACTAAAAAAAAAAACAACTTGGAACTGTGAAAAGACCAGAGTTGGACTCAAAGAGGGGGCATCCCAACAGCTGAGACAGTGAGACAAATTTCACTTTGCTATTACAGAGAACCTGCAAGTTATTGCATATTTGTATTATTATTTTCTCATTATTCTTACATTTTATATTTTAATAGTATTTTGGTACTCCTCATTTTTCTGTATAGTCTTCTTTGCCTGGCTGGTTATATTGTATCATTTGACAGGTTTCCCCTGTTATCTCATTCACAGTGTATTGCTAATTTACTGTCCTACACTTCGTTTGTGTTCCATTAGTACACTACTCAAGGTTCTATACTACCTATTGTTATCTGTATCTCATAGATGCTGTCATATTATTGTTGCTCTAATATTACTGTAAATAATAGCTATTCTATACAATTGTAAATATTTCATAGCACCCTTCCCAGATCCTAGCCAACTTCCTGGTTTCCTGAACTCTATTACTGTGGGGGTTAACTATATTTTCTCACACAATAAATCTATTTACTATCCTTTACTCTCACCTTAACTCAGAATCTGACCACCCACAACCTCACCGCTTTCTAGATCCAACTCACAATAGTTCCCTCCCCAACAAGAGTCTTGTCTTCTTTCCATCCTTTCTAAAAAGTGGCTAATTGATTGGAAGATAACTTTAACACTAAATATACCAAAGGATCTCCTATCTCTTCTCTACTGGCTGCTACTCTAAACATCAGAATACTCTCTTGTTGCTTAAACCATTTTGCATTCCCTCTCCAACTGATCACAAAAAAGAGTAGGGGGAAGTTGTGAACACCAGTATACCTGAAGGAGACTGCACCACTGAATCTCAGGTATTCTACCACAGAAGTTCACACCATAAGCCCAGGGAGCCAGAACAGATCAATTTGAGAAGCAGAGGTTAATAAGAAGAATCTCATGAAAAATGGGAAGACAAAGATACAATCCCCAAGAGAAGGGAAAGGAGGAAGCTTCAGAAAGAATGCTAAATGAAATACGAACAATTCAACTATAAGATACTGATTTCAAAGCAATGATTCTCAGGAAGCACAATAAGCTCACAATGAGCTACCAGAAACTACAGGGAAGCTACAATGAACTCACTGAAAACTATAACAACATGAAAAAGGAAATAGAAACTATCAACAAGGGCCAAGAGGAAATGAACAATACAATTTATGAACTGAAGAACACAGTAGAAGGAATCAAAAGCAGGACTGATGAAGCAAAAGATTGGATCAGCGAGCTGGAGGACAAAGTAGAAAAAAGCACCCAGAAAGACCAAGAAAAGGAAAAGAGGCTCAGAAAGAATGAAGAGGGATTAAGAGAACTACAAGACAATATGAAACGTAATAATATCCTTATAATAGGGATACCTGAAGGAGAAGAAGAGCAAGGGATAGAAAACATTCGAAAAAGTAATGATTTAAAGCTTCCCTAATATGATGAGAGAAAAAGACACACAAATCCAGGAAACACAGAGAGTCCCAATCAAGAAGAACCCAAATAGGCCCATGTGAAGACACATCAAAAATAAAATGGCAAAATTTCAAGACAAAGAGGGAATCTTAAAGGAAGCAAGAGAGAATAAGGAAGTAATACACAAGGGAGCCCCAATAAGGCTAGCAACTGACTTCTCAATGGAAAAATTCCAAGCCAGAAGAGAATGGCAAGAAATATTCCAAGTAATGAGAACCAGAGGACTACAACCAAGGCTACTTTACCCAGCAAGGCTCTCAATCAAGATAGAAAGCCAAATAAGGAGCTTCTCAGATGAAAGAAGTCTAAAGGAACACACCTCCACCAAACAAGCTGTGCAAGAGATGCTAAAGGGACTGCTTTAAGGAAAGGAAGGAAGAGAGAGAGAGAGAGACAGAGAGAGAAACACAGGAACATAAATGGCAATGAATAAGTATCCATCAATAATAACCTTAAACGTAAATGGATTAAATGTTCCAATCAAAAGACATAGAATGGCTGAATAGATAAGAAAACATGACCCACACATATGCTACCTAAAAGAGACCCATCTCAGAACAAAAGATCTACACAGACTGAAAGTGAAGGACTGGAAAAAATTTTTCCAAGTATATGGACATGGGAAAAAAGCTGGGGTGGCAATACTCATATCAGACAAAATAAACTTCAAAAAAAGGTCCATAAAGAGAGACCCAGAAGGACACTTCATAATACTCAAGGGAAGAATCCACCAAGAACATATAAATATTGTAAATATATATGCACCCAACATAGGAGTACACAAATACATAAAGAAAATCTTAGAGGACTTCAAGAAAAATATTGACAGCAACACAATTATAGTAGGGAATTTTAACACACCACTGTCAAAAATGGATAGATATTCCACACAAAATATCAACAAAGATACTGTGGCATTGAACAATGCCCTAGATGAAATGGAATTAAGTGATATATATAGAGCCCTCCATCCCAAAGAAGCTAAATACAAATTCTTTTCAAATGTACATGAAACATTTTCAAAGATAGACCACATGATAGGACACAGAACAAGCCTTAACAAATTCAAGAAATTTGAAATCATACCAGGCATTTTCTCAGACCACAAGGGACTGAAACTAGAACTCAACGCCAAGGAAAAAACCCCAAAACACTCAAAATCATGGAGATTGAATAGCATGCTATTAAACAATGAATGGGTCAAGAATGAAATTAAGGAAGAAATCAAAAAGTCTCTGGAAGCAAATGAAAATAAACTCACAACAACTCAAAACTTATGGGACACAGCAAAGGCAGTCCTGAGAGGGAAGTTTATAGCGATACAGGCCTACCTAAAAAAGATAGAAACATTTCAAACAAACAACCTAACCATACATCTACAAGAACTGGAGGAACAACAACAAAGACAGCCCACAGCAAGTAGAAGGAAGGAAATAACCAAGATCAGAGCAGAATTAAATGACATAGAGACTAAAAGCACAATCCGAAAGATCAATGAATTCAGGAGCTATTTCTTTGAAAAGACAAACAAAATTGACCAGCCTTTCAGCAGATTCATCAAGAAAAAAAGAGAGAAGACCCAAATAAACATAATCAGAAATGAAAGAAGACAGATAACAACTGATATGACAGAAATACAAAGGATTGTAAGAAAGTACTATGAAGAACTGTATGCCAAGAAATTTGAAAACCTAGGTGAAATGGACAAATTCCTAGAAAAATATAATCTTCCAAATTCAATGAAGAAGCAGAAAGCCTGAACAGACAAATAACAACAGATGAAATTGAAGCAGTAATCAAAAAACTCCCGACACACAAAAGCCCTGGACCAGATGGCTTCACAGGAAAATTCTATAAAGCATTTAAGGAAGAGCTAACCCCTATCCTTCACAGACTATTTCAAAAAATCCAAAATGATGGAAGACTCCCCACTCTTTTTATGAGGCCAGAATCATCCTAATGCCAAAACCAGATAAAGACACAACAAAGAACGAAAACTTCAGGCCACTATCACTGATGAACATAGACGCTAAAACCCTCAACAAAATATTCGAAAACCACATCCAACAATACATTAAAATTATGATTTACCATGACCAAGTGAGATTCATCCCAGGGATGCAAGGATGGTTCAATATTCGCAAAGCAGTAAATGTAATACATCACATAAACAAAAGCAAAGACAAAAATCACATGATCATATCAATAGATGCAGAAAAAGGCTTTGATAAGGTACACCACCCAGTTATGATAAGACCAGTCAGCAAAGTGGGAATAGAGGGAGCATTCCTCAACATAATAAAGGTCATATATGAGAGACCTAGGGTGAACATCATACTCAATGGGCAAAAACAAATCTTTTCCACTAAGATCAGGAATAAGACAAGGCTGTCCACTTTCACCACTTCTATTCAATATAGTACTGGAAGTTTTAGCCACAGTGATCAGACAAGAAAAGGAAATAAAAGGCATCCAAATCAGAAAGGAGGAAACAAAACTGTCATTGTTTGCAGATGACATAATAGTGTAAATAGAAAATCCTATAGACTATGCCAAAAAACTGCTTGATCTAATAAATGAATTTGGAAAAACAGCCAGATACAAAGTCAATATCCAGAAATCAAAGGTATTTTTGCACACCGACAATGAAACAGCAGAAGCAGAAATCAAGAAAAAAATTCCACTTGATATAGCAAAAAGAAAAATAAAATACCTAGGAATAAACCTAACCAAAAAGTTAAAAGGCCTGTATTCAGAAAACTATACAACACTGCAGAAAGAAATCAAGGAAGAAACAAACAAAATGGAAACATATATCATGTTCATGGATTGGAATTAACATCATCAAAATGTCCATATTACCCAAAACAATTTACACATTCAATGCAATCCCTATTAAATTACCAATGGCATATTTCACAGACATAGAACAAACACTTCAGAAATTCATATGGAACCATAAGCAACCCCAAATAGCTGCTGCAATTTTGAGAAAGAAGTGTGAAGTAGGAGGGATCACAATACCAGATATCAAGCTGTATTACTAGGCCACAGTAATCAAAACAGCCTGATACTGGCATAAAAAAAGGCACATAGACCAATGGAACAGAACAGAAAGCCCAGAAATAAACCCACGTCTCTATGGTCAATTAATATTTGACAAAGGGGCCAGCAACATAAAATGGGGTAACAATAGCCTCTTCAACAAATGGTTTTGGGAGAACTGGACAGCTACATGCAAAAAAATGAAACTGGAGCACCCACTTACACCATACAGAAAAATAAATTCAAGATGGATAAAAGACTTAAATATAAACCATGACACCATTAAAGTCCTAGAGGAGAACATAGGAAGGAAAATCTGAGATATTTCACCTAGCAACATTTTTACTGATATGTCTCCTAGAGCAAGGGACATAAAGGAAAACATAAACAAATGGGATCTCATCAAAATAAAAAGCTTCTGCATGGATAAAGAAAACAGTATTAAAATGAAAAGAGAACCAACTGTATGGGAAAACATATTTGCCAATGATACCTCAGACAAGGTTTAATCTGCAAAATATATAAGGAACTTACATGACCCTACTCTAAAAAGACAATCAACCTAATTAAAAAATGGACAAAGGGCTTGAATAGACACTTCTCCAAGGAGGACACACAGAGAATG
The DNA here is from genome assembly GCA_028533065.1 of Trachops cirrhosus. Taxonomy (NCBI): domain Eukaryota; kingdom Metazoa; phylum Chordata; class Mammalia; order Chiroptera; family Phyllostomidae; genus Trachops; species Trachops cirrhosus. Next base: position 62,387,128 of record CM052544.1, read on the forward strand.
CAGAGACACATGAAAAGATGCTCAATATCACTAGTTGTCAGAGAGATGCAAACTAAAACCACAATGAGATACCACTTTACACTAGTCAGAATGGCCATCATAAACAAAGCAACAAACAACAAGTGTTGGAGGGATTGTGGAGAAAAGGGAACTCTAGTGCACTGTTGGTGGAATTACAGACTGGTACAACCACTATGAAAAACAGTGTGTAATTTTCTCAGAAAACTAAAAATGGATCTGCCTTTTGTCCCAGCATTTCCACTGCTGGGACTATATCCTAAGAACCCTGAAACACCAATCCAAAGAACCTATGCACCCTGATGTTCATAGCAGCACAATTTACAATAGCCAAGTGCTGAAAGCAACCCAGGTGCCTATCAGTAAATGAGTGGATCAAAAAACTATGGTATATTTACACAATGGAATTCTATGCAGCAGAAAGAAAGGAGCTCCTACCCTTTGTGACAGTATGGATGGAACTGGAAAGCATTATTCTAAGCAAAATAAGCCAGGCAGTGAAATACATATATCATATTATCTCACCTTTAACAGGAACCTAGTGAAAAAAAACAAAGAAGCAAAATATAACCTAAGACACTGAAATAGGGAACAGGCTGACAGTGACCAGATGGAAGAGGGGAGTGAATTTCAAGGGAGTTTCAGAGGAAAAGCATAAGGGTATACAGGACCAAGTATAAAAGACACGTGGACAAAAGCTAGAGGGGTGGTAACGGGAGGGAGTTGGGGAGGGATGGGTAAGTGGGCAGAGATAGGAGTAAAGGACAGAAAAGTGTACTTGAACAATGATTAAAATAAAATTTAAAAAATGAAACTTGTCTTTTTAATTACAATTTGTCCTGGAATAGGCTTCTTTGGGTTCATCTTGATTGGGTTCATCTTTGACCCTCTGTGTTCCCTGAACTTGCATGGTTTTTGCCCTTTCCAAGTTTGGGAAATTTTCGGTCATTATTTTTTCAAACACAGTTTCTATCCCTTACTCCTTTTCTTCTCCTTCTGGTATTCCTATGATTTGAATGTTGTGGAATTTCATATTGTCTTGCAGTTCCCTTAATCTATTTTCATATTTTTGAGTCTTTTTTTTCATGCGTCTATTCTACTTAGGTATTTATTTCTACTCTGTCCTCAATTTCACTTATTTGGTCCTTTGTTTCATCCAGCCTGCTTGTAATTCCTTCTAGTGTATTTTTTTTTATTTCAGAACTTGTATTTTTCACTTCTTCCTGGTTTTTGTTTATAGTTTCTATTTCTTTTTTCATACTGTTGTAGTTCTCACTCAGTTATTTGTAGTTGTCTGTGAGGTGCTTGAGCATCCTTATAACCATCCTTTTGAATTCTATACCTGATAGTTTACTGGCCTCCATTTCATAACTCTTTTAGTGGGGAATCTTCTATTGCTTTCATTTTCAGGTTTTTTCTTTGTCTCCCTATTTTTGGTAACTCTTTTTCTGTATTTCTGTGATTACAGATGCTCTCCTTCTCTAGGTGTCTTTGTAGAGTGAAAGTCTGCAATAGGCTTTCGGGGGACTCAGAGGGGTGGTCTCTTCGATCTCCTTGTCTGGATGCTCTAGGGTTGCCCTTTTATTTCCATTTGAGTGGACCCACTGGTTGGTTCTCTCCTCCAGTGCATTTACTATTATTCACAACTCCCACCTTATCCTGTATGTGACCTGGGACAGGGTGAATGCTGAGTAGGTTGTGAAAGTGGGAGAGTTTCTATGGGATTTAAAGTACCAACAAATGGAGAACACATTGGAAATCCTTTGGAGAAGTACATCAATAGCTGTGATATTTCATCCAACTAGTCACTTTTTTTTAAAAGGAGAAAAAGAGATAAGACTTGTGTTAGAGGGAAAAAGGGATGTGAGCTGACTCTAGAAAGTGGAGGACTTATGCTAGGTTAGATGGTAGATATAGTGAGAGTAAAGGATAGAAACTTGGCATACTGTGTGAGAGAATGAAGTTAACCACAACAGTAATAAAGCTCAGGAAGATAGTAAATGGAGCAAGACCAGGGAATGCTGCTGTGTGAGAATGGGAACAGCAATAATATGAAAAGAAATACATAATCTGAATAAAAAGTAAAAGACCAACAGTAGTGTGTTATAGGAATACAAGTGAAGTGAAGGAACAGAAATTAAAATGCATTATGAATGGGATAACGAAGAAAACCAGTCAAACAATGAACTCAAACAAAACAAACTACATAGAAGGAAGAAAAATAAAAAATAAAATAATAATTATAAAAATAATACTAACAAAAATAAAAAGTAGGAAATGAAATGCTAGTTCTGTAGGATAGTGAAGTGAATTTTGTCTCAGTTGTTGGCATTAACCTTCTGATGTCTCTCTAGATCTGTCTTTGATTCTTTCACAATTCTAGGTCTTATTGTCTTACATTTGGAAGAAAAAAAAAGAAAAAAGAGAGAGAGAAAAGGGAAAATTGCAAAAACAACAACAAAAAATAACACCTCCTACTAACTTTAAACCCACCAAGGGAGTTCTGTGGGTCTTTCTGGATTTTACAGGCAGAGAGGGGCTTGACTCTGTTATTTTTCCTTTTCTGTTGTTCTGCTCTTGGGGGCTCAGTCTGGGCTACAATATTCACAGGCGTCCAACCTCCAGACCAAGGCTTCCAAGGTCTGTGCAACCCCCATTTTCCATGTGCACCAGGCCAGCACCTTTAATCCACCTAGAGGTGCCATCCTTTGATTAGTCCATGAGGTTCACCAAGTGGAAGCAACTTGTACCCCTCCTCCCCCTTGCTGGTCTGGGTGCATCACACTTGCAATGACCCTTCAGGGCATTTTAGTTCCCCTAGTAAATTAAGTCTGTCTGGAGACTGCTACCCTTCTGAGACCCTGATACCCAACTTTGATCCATCCATGAGGCACCCTGATTGGGAGGAAATTGTGCTTTTCCTCCTCCTTTTTTCCTGGCTTGGCCACAGCATGAGAGTTCCATAAACAGCTGTGAGAGCCTTTTTTTAAAGTAAATTCCTCTTGCTTACACCTGCCATTGTTAACAAACACCTGGCTTTTCTCATAGCCCAACTCACAACCCAACCAGTCCAGAGACTATCTGGGTCAGGGTCCACTGTGGCCCAACTCCAGGTGTCATCTGGCTCCTCAATTTCTCTGGTCCTGTCCCAGCCAGTGACCACAGTCCATTGGGGGAATATCACCTATGTGCATCTCCCACTGCGTCTTTATTCCCTCCAATGACTTCAAGCATCCAGGTCTCTCATGGTACAAGACTGCCTTCCCTGCTCTGGGAGGGGAGGGAGCTGTGAAGTTACAATCACTTTTCGGGCTTTCTTCTAAAGCTCCTATGGCAGCCTCCAACCCCAGTGACAGGCTCCAGGCTGGGAACCACAGCAGCCTTGGTCCCCGTGCAGGTCCCAGGGACTTTACTGTCCCTATACAATCTCCTTACTGTCTGTTTTTCAATGACCTTTGCAATCTTTGGCTTTCAAACTTCATATAAGCTGGGATTCCATTGGTTGTTCACTCTGTTGTACAGAAGATTGGCTGGGTGTCCCAAATGGGTGCATGAGCAAGTAGGTTCCACTCCTACCTACCTCACCACCATCTTCAGATCTGATTAAAGTTTTTATTTAAATACACACTGATATGATAGATGTTTCCATACAATCTAACAAAATTGTTTCAAATGAAGTTAAGATAAATAAGTGCTACTATAGCCATCTTACAAAAAAAAGAAAAGAAAGAAAGAAAGAAAGAAAGAAAGAAAGAAAGAAAGAAAGAAAGAAAGAAAAAGGAAGAAAAAAACAAGCTTTTTGACCAACCCAATAGATTGAGCAAAATGTGTGAGACAGAGAATGGCAGAATTTGAAGCACAAATTCAACCTTGACTGATTGAGGTTTAATTTTGTATGTAAGTAAAAATCTTTCAGAGAGAGAAGGACTGCTTAGATCTGCCTGATGGGCCCTTGCAGGAAGTGTGACTGGGATAAAGCCCAGAGAAGCTTGTTCATCAGTCCAGAAAAATTAAAAATTGAAAACTTCACACTGAGGCATCAGAGGGAGACTTCGACATTATCTGGGAAAGGGTGAGAAAACTGTAGCAGAACCAAGGTTTTAATGGAATGTTCCAAAGTGCCCTTAACAAAGATCATTTCCCAGAAACGGCTTAAACATTTCTAGTCACATTTAATGGAGAAAAACAAATCATAGAGATCATTTATTTCTGAGAAAATGTGTTACATCTAATGCTGACCACAACCTTCATATTAAACTTTTTTGTCCTATTTCTCCTGGCTTCCCCTATCCTCTACTAGTTCCTTTACTTGTAAAATAAGACAGATTACCCTGTCCTGGGAGCATAGCATATTATAGAGGGAAACATTTTTCTTACTTGTGAGATTTGAAACTCATAATGGGCACTCCAGCTGAATTATGTTTCCATGTGGTTGAAGAAAAAAATGATTGATAGTCACTGAGGATGATAAAGACATGTTCCAGGCAACCACTAACATAAGAACACATACAGTTTTATTTGGCAATTTGCCTTTACTTCTCAAGAACCAAAATGCTACTAATTTCCTAGTTGAGAAGACAGTTCAGGGACAGGAACTCTGACCATCTCCTCCCAATCCCCAGACTCTGCACAACTGAAAACCTTTCCAATTCCCAGTCGAGAAGGCCAGGAATCCCTGTGGTCACAGAAGAAAGTGGTTTCTGGATACTCTCTGGCAAATACAGAAATGAACCCTCTTTTGTGGAATTCTATGCACCAGATAGAAAGAAGGAGATCCTACCCTTTGGCACAGCTTGGATGTATCTGGAGAGAATTGTGCTAAGTGAAATAAGGCAGACGGTGAAAGACAAATACAATATGATCTCACCTTTAACAGGAACCTAAACAACAAAACAAGCAAACAAGCAAAATATAACCTAAGACACTGAAATAGAGAACAGGCTGACAGTGACCAGAGGGGGGACGGGAGGGGATTTCGGGGGAAAAGGGAGGGTATACAGGAACAAGTATAAAGGACAGATGGACAAAAACTATGGGGGTTGGAAATGGAAGGGAGGTAGGGAGGGCTGCGGGGTGGGCTGAGATGGGAGTAAAAGACAGAAAACTGGTACTTAAACAACAATTAAAATTAAAAAAAGAAAAGAAATGAACCCTCCAGTCACATCATGACAGTAGTGTGGAACCCTGTCACAGGTATGTCCAAGTGCAGCTTCTAAAGCTCTTTCCCAGAAATGTTTGCAGAGAAAGATGCCCTCTGCACAGTCTCACAGTTTGGGACAAGAAGGGAGATATGACGACCTCTGGAGGGTAGCTTCTTCCTGGTGTCCTGGGTATCTTTTGTCTTATTGTTTAACAAATTCAAGTTCCCGATTAGGGCCTCCTTGTTCCCAAGCTTCAGTCACATCTGCAGGTTTGTGCAAGAGTGCATTTCCACTGTAGCCCTTCACAAGTGTTCCTCACTGAGTGTGCTACCAGATTATGGCATTTAATGAACCTACACACCTTTACCCATGGATTGTGCTCTGGCTGGTGAATAAATCACATTTGTCTTATTTAATTCTGTGTGCAAGACTGTGCTTAAGACTTTCTTCCCTTGTCAAACTTGAATTAATGGCTGACATGCAGCTATCTAGTAAGTTCAGCATCTCCATTCTCCCCATTACAGCCTTTGTAGCCCCAGTTTCTCTAACTGCCTCTTAACATGTGTGCACATGTGTGTTTGCACATGTGTGTAACCACTCTTCTGCCTTATTAACATGTTTATGGATGATACAAAGCACAGACTGTGCTTACACTTACACAGATTGTGGGACTTACTCTATCCATTCTTATTATAGGTGCGCAGAACAGTATCATGATCATTAACCAATCATACTCTCTAACAATCCCTCGAACCTGGTCCTTCCTACTGGTCCAGGAAGCTGGGATCATGTACATTTATGACTAAGAGGAGGTATTCTACAGAATATTACAGATGACTTGGGAACAGTTCTCAGTTCTTTAGTGTAAGGCATTTTTTTAACAGGACAGCAAGAAATAACTGTACAGAGCAGTGATTATGAACCAAATGTATATCTGTCATTAAATCCAAACTCCCTTAATAGATTCTGTCTCACAGTGCTTGATGAGACTGATGATATGAACAATGACCCAGACAATGCCACAGAAAGAAAAAAAGAAAACACGACTCAAACTCTTCCTCCTAGTTTTTCCTCTAGCTTCTCCTTGAACCACAGCCTCCAGCCTCCCTGCATCTGAGCGATTGTTTCTGTCACTTCCAGGACCTCCAGTACAGTCTTTTCTTAGTTCTCCAGCTCCAGATGTTTCTCTTACTCCTTCAACATCTCAGGGTTTAGGTCCATGGAGGAGTCACAACCCATGATAATTTACCATCTTGTCATTTATTATTTATTTTTAGGGTTGATTTTGTTCACACTGTTTGTATTTTTTCAGAACTGTTTTTTTTTTCCTCTCTTTCCTCAGGGAAGATAGGGTTCCAAGGTACCAATCTGAAGTTGACTGAAGATGCTATGTTTACTGAATTTTAATGGTGTTAAGTATTGATGACAAACTCCAATGTCTACTAAATGGGTGAGAGAGTGTCACTGTAGACTTCCCACTGCCACAGACTTCCTGACTAAAGGAGATAACTCCAAACAATGCAGTCCACACAGAATAGCATATTTGCCAGACTGCCCAATTTTTCAAAATTAGGCAGAAATCAGCATTTTAGTCTGAAATATAAATTTTAAATAAACATTTGAAAACATACTACTTAAAATCAAACCTATGGCAAAATTGCAGTCCACAATTCACTCACTTATGGCCTTTTCCCTAGAGGTCCAGTAGATCATGATGGAAAGAGTTGGCCACTGTTGGGAGCTGTCATGGAGGAAAGAATTGACCTAACTATACTCTACTCTGGAGGAGGGCCCAAAACTTTTATGGCCCAACTTTGGCAAACTGTCCTGGGACCAAAGCTTGGCATAAAACACTGTAACAATGACCACAGACATGGTGTGTGGAGGCTGGAAATCGGAAATGAGTTTCACTGGGTTAAAGCTAGTGTGTCAGAAGGGCCAGTTCTCTCCAGAGGTTCCAGGAGAATCCATCTTCTGGCTTTTTTCAGCTCGGAGGACACCTACATTCCTTGGCTCATGACCCTTTCCTGAAATAAATTTAGCCTCTTGCTTCTGTTGACATATCTGCCCTTGAACTCTTGTAAGAACACTTGTGATTACATGTAGGGCCCACCTGGATAATACAGGATAACTTTCCATCTCAGGATCCTTAACTATACTTGCAAGTCTCCTTTGCCATGTACAGTAACACCCACAGGTCCCAGTCACTGAGATGGGGCACCTTTGGGGCCATTAATCAGCCTCCTACAAAGCAAATGATTGCCAAATAAAGTGTTATATGGGTTTGAACTATGATAGATAACACCTGTCTTGTTTTTTTAAATATATTTTATTGATTGTGCATATTGCAGTTGTCCCATTTTCTTCCCTTTATCCCCCTCCACTCTGCACACCCCCTCCCACCTGCATTCCCCCTCTTTAGTTCAGGTCCATGGGTCGTACATATAAGTTCTTTGGCTTCTACATTTCCTATATTATTCTTAACCTCCCCTTCTCTATTTTATGCTACTTATTCTCTGCACCTTTTCCCCTGTCTCTCCCTCTCACTTCCCCACTGATAACCATCCATGTGATCTCCATTTCTGTGATTCTGTGCCTGTTCTAGTTATTTGCTTAGTTTGTTTTTGTTTTTAGGTTCAGTTTTTAATAGCTGTGAGTTTGTTGTCATTTTACTGTTCATATTTTTTATATTCTTTTTCTTAGATGAGTCCCTTTAACATTTCATATAATAAGGATTGGGTGATGATAAACTCCTTTAACTTGATCTTATCTGGGAAGCACTTTATCTGCCTTTCCATTCTAAATGATAACTTTGCTGGAGAGAGTAATCTTGGATGTTAAGTAATTGCATTTCATGACTTTGAATACTTCTTTCCATCCCTTCTTTCCTGCATGGTTTCTTTTGAGAAATCAGCTGACAGTCTAATGGAAACTCCTTTGTAGGTAACTGTCTCCTTTTCTCTTGCTGCTTTTAAGATTCTCTCCTTATCTTTAATCTTGGCCAATGTAATTGTGATGTGCCCTGATGGGTTCCTCTTTGAGTCCAACTTCTTCGGGACTCTCTGAGCTTCCTGAACTTCCTGGAAATCTATTTCCTTTGACAGATTGGGGAAGTTCTCCTTCATTATTTGTTTAAATAAGTTTTTAGTTTCTTGCTCTTCCTCTTCTCCTTCTGGCACCCCTGTGATTCGGATGTTGGAATGTTTAAAGATGTCTTGGAGGTTCCTAAGCCTCTCATTTATTTTGAATTCTCATTTCTTCATTCTGTTTTTGTTGACTGTTTATATCTTCCTTCTGCTCCAAACCATTGATCTGAGCCCCAGTTTTCTTCCAGTGACTGTTGATTCCCTATACATTTTCCTTTATTTCACTTTTCATAGCCTTCAATTTTTTTGCTCTAATTTGCAACCATATTCAACCAATTTTGTGAGCATTCTTATTACCAGTGTTTTGAACAGTGCATCTGATAGTTTGGCTATCTCTGCGTCACTTAGTTGTATTTTTTCTGGAACTTTGATCTGTTCTTTCTTTTGGGCCATTATTTTTGTCTCAGCTCATCTGTTACATAGTAAGGGACAGGGCCTTAAGTTTTCACTGGAGTGGGGCAACCTAAGTGGCTGCTATTGTGGTGCTGTATGTGGGGGAGGGATCTGAGAGGGAATAGTGCTGCTTGCTCTGCTTGTTTTCAGTCACTTCCTCTGCTACCCACAAGCTAATTTGGGCCCTTCTGGTGCTGATTCCCATGTGGGTGCGTTTCTGTATGTTCTAGGACCCTGTGGGTCTCTCCAACAAATTCTCCTGTGAGGCTGGGAGTTTCTCCAGCCACCTCAACCCTCACTGGTGTTTTCAGTCAGAGGCTTTGAGGCTTTATTTCCCCATACTGGAACTCTGGTTTGCTTGGTCTATATCGCTACCCAGTTGCTCCTCCCAGTTTATCTGGGTGCGAATGTGGGATTTCCCAGTCTGCCAGCCACCACTTTGCCATGAGTCCTCTCCACCTAGCTGCCCATCTCCACCCCTCCTACTGGTCTGGATGAATGTTTCTTCTTTAACTCCTTGGTTGTTGGACTTCCATACAGTTCTATTTTCTGTTAGTTCTGGTTGTTTTTTGTTTTAAAATTTGTTGTTGTCCTTCTTTAGGTTGTACAAGGAGGCACAGTGTGTCTACCTACACCTCCATCTTCTGTCTTGCCTTATAGGTGGCAAAGGAACCTGTTGAAGTCTCTGTAAATCTTAATGAGGGCACAGGCAACCTAATAACCACTGAGGCATGATTTTCTGCAGTGCAACAAGAGGTAGGTTTGAGAAGCACTTAAGTTACATTTCTCTGCCTTTGTGGAGTAAAATTCATAAATACTCCTGTGCCCCGGATCCCCTTACATGGAATTTTCTTTTCTCTGTGTTCTTTTAGAACTATCTCCACATTCCTCTTCCTCTACAATGAAGCTTAGTCATTTACTAAAACTGTGTTTTATTTCTGTGCCTGTGTTCTGGATTCAGAGTGTTCTTTATTTTTGTATTAACAAACCTTCCCCAGGGCCATGCATATTAAATAAATATGGAACTGAGGGAATAAGTTACTAAATGTGATTCAAAACAGGATCTAAACATGTATTTTTGCTTCTTAGTTTTGTACCTTACCAGAAAATATTTGGGGAAAAAGATTGAAGGGCAGAAATCATTACTGGGAAGAACTATTTAAAAATTTCCCTTCAAAACAGTTTTTTTGAAGGGTTATTTTTTATTTTTTTTATGGTATGATTCCGTTTATCGGAAAAGTCTAGAATTGGTAAATCCATGAAGACAAAAAATAGATTACTGGTGTCCAGGTTTGGGGGAGGGAGTAGGGGGAATGACTGGGGAGTTTCTTTTTCTTTTTTAAATTTAACTTATCAGGGCAACACTGGTTTGCAAAGCTACACAGGTTTCAAGTGTACAATAGAATAAAAAAATCCTCTGCACACTGCATCGTGCACCCATTGCCCAAAGAAAAGTCTTTTTCTGTCCTCATTTACACCCCTTTTGCCCACCTCCACCAAGCCTCTGTTTTCCCTTTCCTTCTGGCTATCACCTCACTATTGTTTATGTCTATATGTTATGTATAAATATTTTTTGGTAAATCCCTTCACCTTTTTTCATCCAGTTCCCCAATGCCCCTCCCCTCAGAATATTTACAGATAACAAAATTAAGGCTTAGAATTTAAGCACTTTATCCAAGATCATTTAGTGACTCATCAGTAATTTATAACAGAACTGTATGATTCCTGTGACTTGGCATCCTTTCCTATTTATTTAAAATATTATATTTAAGTAGCATTTTTTCATCAGATATTTTTCTAGATTCCTGTTGCTTTGTCAAATCATTGCTGTCTGCTGATAATAGTGCATGCTTCCTTTCCCTTTGTTTTATTTTTTTTTAATTTCTGCCAACTCCCATGGCCCCTGTGATGAAGCACAGTCACTTCCTAGGACCACAGATCCTGTGCTACTGGAAATAGGAAAGATGATTCTTCTTTCTTTCCTCTTCCCACAGATTCCTGGAAGCTCCAGAGTGTTTATTCAGGGGAACTTTTCACTGCACAGCAAGAAAACTGGTCTCATTAAATCTTGAATACACTTATTATTGCTTGGATGCAATTTTGAAAAAGAGAATTCAGTCTTGAATATTAGGAAAAAAATGTGTGTACTAGAACATGAAATGATGCTCCCCCCCAAGGAAGTGCTGAAATCCCTATAATTTGGGTTACAGATTTTAGGAAGCACACCAAACAAGCAGATGCTGGCTGCAGAATGGAGCACATTTCAAACATGATACATTCTCATTTCCATTGATTTTATAAGCTGTTCTTAATTTTTGGCCCTAAAGGACATACATCAGTGGTCTTCTCCAGTCTTATAATAATTGCTCTTGGACTTCCAGCCTGACTTCCCAAGTGAAAAGAGTGAGCTTCCGTGCCATCGCAGATATGACACAATGCTCATGGAAACATTCAGTGCACATTGTTATATTTACTCCATTTCATAGCAATATGCTTTTTTAAAATCCTACTCATAATATCACATACAGCCTACTGGCTGCCCTAGAGCTACAATGGAAGAATAAATGTACAGTATCAGCCTGACAAGTCCCCAGAATCTTTCACTTTCAACTGCTGAAAAGTGTTGCAGTCAGTGGCAACTATTTCAACAAGATTTTGTTCAGATTTCTAATATTTACAGTTTCAAATCATTAAGAAATTTTTCTCCTGGAGTTTTATTTAAAGTCCAACTTTTAATTGTTTTAAAAGAACAAATGTTTGAGGGGACTTTTTTTTCTCTAATATTTTTCTTGTTTTCTTTAAGCTTTTATACACACCATTGTATATTGTCTGAATTGTAAGCTATAGCATAGTCACAGTACTTGGGAGGTTTTCTTCTTCATATAATTTTTAGATTGTTTTCAATTCATCTTAAAAAGAAGTGAAGAATTCTCAAACACGACTATTTTACACAAAAGACTCATGGCCTAAATAAGATAATTAAAAATCAAAGTCTTTTTGTTCAATGTTATAAATGCTAGTTATTGTTTAATATTTAATTGCCATTCAGTTTATAACAATTCTATAAGTATTAAAATTATACTATAATCTTAGTTCTATTATTCTTCCTCAGGTTATTTAATATTTATAAATGTGTTGATTCAAAATAATATTCATACACTATTGAGCTAATAGACTCTCATATGATAATTGTATTAACTGTGACTGTTTTCCCCTCTTTATTTTGAAGTTTCTTCTTCACAAGTGTTTCCATACATAGAGTTAGAATATTTCACAATCTTGCAATAGTAAATATAATTTATATTTTATACAACTTGTCAAATTTCAATATATAAACACACAAAGATGATTTCACTCTGTGCTACTTCTAAAATGTTAAACAATATTTGAAAATGAGTATGCAGATATTAAAAATGTATGTAAATTGTCTATAGGGCCATTGATCAATTTACATTGATCTTAATATATGTCATCAGCCTATGCAATCACATTATCAATTATACACAGGTTAAGGTTACCAGGAAAATATCACTGACATAGTCACTTGGTTATTTGACTTTTCAAAGACTGCGATTGCTGCAGAAAAGCAGATTTTGGACAGAGAATAGATGGCAGAATATTGTGGCTGAATCCAAAATCTGGCTCCTTCTAAGTTTTTCTGATAATTCAATAGGATGGAACAGACAAAGTTGAAGTTCTAATATATAAAACTATTGACAAAAACTTTAAATATCCTTCATGCTAAACCAAATACACCTGGGTTCTCCTTTCTGCTTATGTCTTTTTATTTGTTTTTTTTTTTTTTTGTTTGCTTGTTTATTGTAGGGAAAGGATTATTGATCAAGAAGGCACCAACTGAGAAGATGGGAGACCTACTGGGCTTTAAATCCATCTTGCCCACGTCACTAGGTCAAGGATTGTTATTGTTAAGGTTTATGGAGGTAGCCATGCAGAAGCCTGGCAAGCAACTTTTAATTGGGGACCTTGGAAATTGGACATTTGGTAAAGGGATGTCAGCTCCAGATCTTTCTAGACAGCCAACCCTGAGTTTCTGAAAGGTTCTGGTGTTCAAGTTCTTGTCATGTCCTGACAAGAGCTGGTTCCTTTGTAGGAAGGGTAAACTTTGGTTCTAATGCAGCTGGAGGTCAAAGTTCTCTCCACTGTGTGCCTGGGCTGCATGACTTGCAGTTTTGGTCTGTAGTCTCTGAAAAGCAAACTAATGTTTTGTTAAACAGGACAGGACCATTTGGAGCTGGTTCTGTGGTTATGTTACTAAACATAAAGGGGGGTTCAGCTGTCCACTGCCATAAAAGGCAAACTCTAGAAGCAGAGGCTAGTGAGAAAGGAAAGATGTTTTTACACAGATTCGGAACAATCTGGGAGAATGGGGGACTTCTCATCACAAAGCACATCTCCTCTGCAAATTCAGACAAAGCCCAGCCATCCTCAGCAAGACCAAAACAAAAGGCAGTACACAGGATTCCTGCTCCATTTTACAGTTCTATTCTCTGGAGCCCAAGGCGGCTGATAAGAGGTCATTCAGGTAGCTTAGTTTGTTCCCAGCTGTTGTCTGGTTTCAAGTGCCCTCCTGGAGGTGGTGTGTGGGGCTGGCACCATTATTAGCCATGTGGCTTCTAGGACCACAAGCTTCCATGCTCTTGTGCCAGAGTGCAGAAAAATACACCAATTAATGTTCTACCAGGTCAGTGAGAAGAGGAAAGAAAAAAAGAAGAAAGGAAGGAAGAAAGGAAGAAAGAAAAATAGGGAGGAAGAGAGGAAGAGAGAGAGAGAGAGAAAGGAGAGAGAGAGAGAGAGAGAGAGAGAGAGAGACAGGGAAGTGCATCTTTTAGCACAGGTCCTGAGCAGCAAACCAGGAGCTAAATGAGGGTGTTTCTTTGTTACCCTGGGTTTGTATTAGCTTTGGGTGTGGGACAGGTCATGTGCTTTCTCAGATTGACAATTAACTTCCTAATCTTTTGTACACTTTGGGTGTGTTCACCTCCCATCCAATCCCTTTTTCCCCCTCACTAGACTGACAGACCTCTTTGGTTTAGCACCTCCCCTGCCACCATTTTAACTGTATTGCACTCATGCTTGCCTTCTCCTAGTGCAACCCCAATCTAGTACAGGAAAGGGGTAGAAGGGCTTTTCCCAAGTATCTTTCTAGTTTTGTGCACGCTCAGTGTAAGAACCTATCCCTGCTGCTATCTTGCCTGGGGGTGGGGAAGACTCCCATGGCACACTCCATCATCTGGGTGCTTCCCTCTGCTCTGATCCCTGTGTGAAACAAGTTGCCCATTCTCAGGGTTCATTAACAGGGAGCCACCAAACCAAAAGTCTAAGTAAAAGGACCCTGGAAACCCCACATAGCCTCTCAGGCAGCTCTGAGAGAGGCCTCAACAGGAGGGGCAGAACTTCTGCACCAGGAAGGAGCACTGCAAGGAATGCATTTGATTACCCAGGCAATGCAGCCCTGCCACAGAAGCAAAAACTCAGTGTCCTCACATGGCCACAAGGGGTGCATGAAGGTATTGTTTGGCTGCATGACATGCCTGAAGTGCTGGAACCTCTGACCTCCTACCTCCATCACTGAGGTGCCTGGCTCAGTGCACAAGTGACTCCCAGGTTTCATTCCCATGGCCCAACTCCCTCCAACTCTCCCTGCAACCCCTCCTATTATCCAACCTCAGCCTTCTCCCAGAGGTCTGGGCAGGCTGCTTAATGGTATCAGTTACAAAACCAGGATTGGTTCTAGAGAAAGAGAGGAGGATTGGACCTGTTGGAAGGGAACAGATTCTCTCAGTTAGAGAGTAGAAAAATAAACACAGAGACTTTTCTGGGAAAAGAAGCCTGATGAAGACCGTGAGAGTGAGAAAAAAGAGGATGAGAATATTCAAGACGAAGTATAAAATGTTATGACAGAAAGGCATAAAGGAACATGAGACAACAAACAACCCACAGGTCCTTGGGTAAGTGGTGGTTAACACCATTAGAACAAGAATTGAAAAAAAGAGGACATGATTTGATTCATTGGGACAGGTAGATATTGAGGTCATGGCAGAATAACCTTGTAGAAATTTTCAGTGAGAAACTGGAAATATAGTACATTATTAGAACTCATCAAATGACTCAGGGAAGTGGTCAAAAATTTCAAAAGCTTTGAAAAATTTAACCCACCAGCACATCAGTGGAGTAGAGTTTTGAATAAATGAAAACATGGCATAATATAAGGTAAGTGTGGAGGTGATTTACACTCTTGAGAGGACCTAGAGAAGATGAACCAATGGAAAAAATTCAGGAAGAAAGTTGCTGACAACTGAAGGAGATCAAGGAGTCTGTACTATCAGGATGTCTTGGGAAGGGGGCTCCAAGATTAGATGGTCAGTAATAAATGCAGCAGAGAGGTCAGGAGGATGAAGTGGAGAAATAAGTACTGAATTTTAAACAGGATCCTCAGTGTCCATGTCACATATACCTACTAGATGAAAGCCAGCTCTTGTGATTAAGAAGGCTGGTGGAAAATTGAACAGTAAAAATAGTATCTCCAGCATCTGAATCATTAATATTAATGTGCTCCTACAGTCACTGAGTTCAGAGTTGCTCAACGCCTTCACAATCTCATAGTTCAACATCTCAGTGAAAAGTCAAGAATTGGTAATAAAATGCCTGCATTTTAACTTCCAATGACTCTTGTGGGAACTTACTATCTCAGGAGATAATTTATTCATTTGTTAAAGGTCACCACCATGATGATTTTGATTTAAGTAGATACATGGTTCTCTGGGTGTTGTTTTAACATGTGGATGTTCTGGTGTCTACATGGCTATGTTTCTTTGGATACAGTGACTTCTGTTATTTTCTTTTTTTTAAAGATTCTATGACAGAGGTTTTATCAGTGCTATTTTCAAAATAAATATTCAAAATACTATGGCTGATGAACCTTGCTGCAATTTATCTCCTACATTCATAGTTTTTTTGCAGGAGATTTTATTTATAAATAGAAAAACAAGCAACATTGACAATGGAGAATTGATGCTGGCTAACTTGTATCTCATGTCATTTCTCCCATAAATATACAATTTTTAAAGAGTAAATCACATTCATATAATCTTGGGTCACATATTGCTGTTGAAATATTTCATGACTGATACATGGAGATGAACAACAGTGTGGTGATAGCCAGAGGGAAAGGGCAGTGAGGACGAGGTGGAAGTGGGCAAAGGGGAAGGTGGGAATGGGGACTGAAAGAGACCACTTGGGGTGATGGGCACATGATGCCATGTCTAGATGATGTGTTATTGAGTTGTGCACTTGAAACCTGTATGGTTTTGTGAACCAATATCACCCCAATAAATTCAATAAAAAATTTTATGATTGTATTTTTCTTTGTTTCAGTCTTTTGGAAAACATAAGGGATTTTCTTGTACAAATAGTAGAGATGAATTTAATTCAAATTCTTGTAGCTGAAGTTTCAACTAAACTTAGACTTTAGCATGCTATGTTTATTATTTATTTGCAGTCAAATTGCCATTTACCTACAGAAAATTAAACAAGATAAGGTGTTATTTCCATGGGCAAAGACTAACATTCACACCATTTGTAAGTTGAGATTTTGGTGGACTTGGGGAGAGTTCCTGACATTTTCACAATTCACATTTCTTAGAATTCACTGGTGAGAGAAGAAATATTCAAGTCTGGTGACCTCACTAACATTGTTTTGTATATAAAAAATGTTCTCATATTTTTAGATATTTTGGGTACCTACTTTCATGAGAACACATCCAGAAATAGATGATCTCTAAACAGCTGCCAACTATGAAGAGCCCTAAACAAACTGTGAGGGTGAAAACCCCTGACTCAACAATATAATCTCTCCCAACAGTGCTTTTTAGCAAAACTTCTTCCCTACAATCTTCCTCCAGTTAAATACTACTCTCTCTAAACAGAAGAAAGGCTAACAGGGAGCCTCCTTTTCTTAGGAAATCACTTAGAGTGTGTGAAGGGCCTAAACGGGGCATTATTACATGACTCAATAATGGCAAATATGCTTCTACTACTGTCATGAAATGCCAAATAAGCCTTTTTAAGAGGTAGACAGAAGTGTTGGAGGGGACATAAAGCAGCATTCAATTGCTATTATTTCAAAGATAATAGTGAATGAAGTTACAAACTTGTCTGTATGGTCTTAATTTGAGATACATTTCTCACATTCCCTGTCTAGTTACTTGACACATATGGTGGCATGTTAATGTATCTTTCCAAATAGCTAAATATCTCTCCAAATGTAATGCCAATTTTTCTATGTGGTAACTGTGTGGAATTAGAGGTGGGGACCTACATAATGCTATTATCAATTAGGAAAAATTTAATAGGATTTATAACATTCCTTCTGTGGCTCATGAATCTAACAAGAGGGACTGATCCAGGTCAGGACACTAATATTGCTATGCTAGAAACCCACGTGGGCAGTTTCATTCAAGGTAATCATACCAGTTCTGTGTTTTTTATCCCTGCATTTCTGGATCTGAATTTGTTACCCTTGTGCCTCTGTGACAATCTGTGTAAAACAATTTCACCTTTTATGTGTCCCTGTGATAGCTGACTCCTGGAGGATGGTGGACACCCCATGTTTTAAAAGATGAAACAAAAAAAAAAAAGATGAACCCAGACCTATAGCTGAGGACTGATAATGCTGATTTATTTCCAAACCTTCCCAAGGAGTACTTCTGAAAGGCAGTTCCAAACTTGGTAATTTGTTTTATTTTCATACTGAAGTATTTAGAAAGATGGAAACATTCTCCTTCATTTATACTGGCTTTACATGCCATTGTCATGACTGGGTGTGAGGAAGTATTGCAAACCCTCTGTTTATATATTTATGAAGGTTGGAGGAATATTATCTGTAGAATTTGCCCATGTTCACAAATGACATTTTTTTCAGTTTAAATTCTACTGTATATTCTAAAAAAAGAACAAATATCCTTATGTATACAAATATTTGCTATTGTTTGGCATGACCAATTATCATTTACTGTCTATAAGCCTAATTCTTCAGTACACATTGCTGCATTCAAACAGTAAATGTTTATGTTCATAACTAAAAAGAAGCAAACAGTAAATGACAAATATTGGTGATCATGAGGAGAAATTAAAAACTTTGTCATTGCTGGTGGAAATGTACATTTGTTTAGCCACGATGGAAAGCAGTTTGGCAGTTTCTAAAAATGTTAAAAACAATTACCATTTGACCCAGCAATTCCACCCCTATATATATAACTCCCAAAACTGAAAACAGTTATCCAAAAATGCCTGTACACCAAGGTTCATTGCAGCACTATTTACAAGAGACAGAACATAGAAATAGCCCAAATGGTCAAATGGAAGGATAAATGGATTTGGATATACCCATTTAATGGGATATTATTCATCAGTTAAAAGAGATGAAGTCCTGGCATGTGCTACAATGTGGGTGACCTTCACAAAAATGCTGCTCAGTGAGTGTAGATAGATACAAAGGATCACATACTGTATGATTCCATTTATATGAAATATCCCAGATAAGTATGTCCAGTGGGAATGAAAGCAGATAGGTGTTTGCCAGGGCTGGTGCAGGAGAGGCAGTGCAGAAGGAACTACTTCACAAGTACAGAGTAATATGCTAGAGTAATGGAATTGTTTGTGGACCAGATAGAGATTGTGGTTGCCCAGCACTGTGACTGTATTAAATGCCACTGAAGTGTTCACTTTGAAACTGTTAATTTTTCTTTATGTGAATTTTACTTCTATAAAGATTGTGTTTATATAAATAACCATTTAGATTTAAGATTTAGTGATTTTTCTCAGCATACTGTATCATGTATAGCTTATTTGTACCTCATAGAGTCAACCTGCTTTCTGTAACACAAAGGAAAATGACAGTAAGAAATCAAGGTTTCCAGTTCCTATGTTTGGAATTCCCACTATAGGTGTGCCTATCTTTAAAACATACCCCATAATTAAAACAATAGTTGGAAAAGAGATTACTGGAAACTTACTTTCCAACACGGTTTTAAATTTTATATTTTACTTGTTTCAGAATGATTTTATATAATGGATTGCTCCATTATTTAAAGTTGGAAATTATTTTCTAAAATGCAATTTACAGACGTTGCTACAGACATTGCTACAAACATTTCAGAAACATCTCTTTGCTAGCAAAATTTGACAATAGTCTTCTAAAAAATGTAATTGCTTCTTTATCATCTGACTAGGAAAATGGTTGACCTGACTTGCTTGGCTCCGTCAAGCCTTGAAGGAAAACACCTGGGCATCACCCTCTGTGGTCTGTGGCTCAGTGCATGAGGATGACCTGAGCACACAGATTCTTGTGGAAGACTCAATAGGCTACTCTTCCTTTGACAGAAAATATCTTGACTTTACCCCTGCCCAGTGCTGGTTTCCATTAAAAGTCACAATTTGGTTTTCCTCTTTAGGATGTTTCTTCCTGAGGACAAAATCTTTGGTAATGAGATTATACTGAGATAGGGAGACAAAGACTGTTTCTCTTGAGTACCTTTTTTCTAATGTAGACACACAATTGAATCCTTTACATGTTTCATTTTAATCCTTCTTTTGGGTAGATATTGATACAATGAGATTAATTGCTAATGATGGCCCCATTAAATGAAATTTACTTGATCAAGAAAGAGATAGTTTTTTTCTTTCACTCAGGATTATAACCTTTAGGTCATAGAAATCCTAGCTATTTATTTCATAATGTCTTAAAAGATTGAAAGCATGGTCAGATGTTTTATGATTATGTCACTTTTGCTTATCAAAATGAATTTCCTTTATGGAAGTAGGTGCATATCCACCAACCACTGGAGAATGCTGCCTGCTATTGCTACCACAATGTATATATCACTTGAATCATAAAATAAGGCAATGTTCTTATTAAGGATAATTAGATTCACACTCTTCTATTTAGGGAAGAAATCACTTTATATGTTTTATTTGTACACGTTTGTCTACTCAGCAAAAGGTCCATCTTTTGATCCACTTTAGTTATAACTTAGTTCCCTAATATGGTACTATTTCTATAGGACAATATGTTAATTCTAAAGTCAAAATCCACTACAGTTTTCAAACAGTAGCAGCAAATTATACACCAATTGGAAATGCAAAAATATAACCAAAATCTGTTTAAAATTTATTTAGATAACAAACATTGCCTTAGAGAGAGAACAGAACAAAAATACATCTAGACAACTCCAGAATTTTAGCTAATTATATACATAACAACCCAAGAACCATGCAGACCAAGATTTGCATTTCTGAGGATCAGAATAAACCAAAAGTTGAACACAACACAACAACACAGACTTAAGTACTTGTATAGAAGGGCAGTAATAATGCTCAGTAGATTAATCATCTCATTGCTGGCACATTCAGCTCAGATCAGAATTTTATTGTGTTCATTTTTATCGTGGACTCCACATGTTTCTGATCTCAATGGAGAGGTAAAAAGATCTGATATAATTAAAAAATATATGTTATATTGGGAAAATGGGAAGAAATTGACAATATAATTTGGAGGGGAGAAAGATGAAAGGAGTCAATCATTATTATTTTTATTTTAAAATTCATCTAATGTCCACTGTAGGTAAGGTGCTGTGTTCTATGTATGTCCTGGACTTCCTTCAGTTAGGTTAGCCTTTTTCTCAGTCTGTGTGTGGGTGTGTGTAAAAGAATGGCTCAGGTACAAAAAATAACTGTAAAACAAGATGGAACTATTAAAAATGAGATTTGGAGGCACAGTTACAGTGAGTTGAGGATAACCTTAACAAAAGGATGAGGTTTGCATTTGGTGAGGGATAGTTGAAGACAAGTGGGTGAGAGCAGAAGCTTGTGTCTGCCCTGTTCACACCTGAATGATAGCAAGTCCTGGATCAGAGATGTGCTCAAATGTGACTGTTTAATAAAAGACACATGGCAGAATTGGAGGCAGGGAGGCAGTTAAGATGCTGTAGAAGAAACAGTATAGAAAGGCTGTAGAGAATAAAAGAAGAATTTGGGGAAACAGTGGTCCATCCAGTTTTTTCCTGGGATTTCATAGATGCATAATAAAAATGGAAACCAATGGTTTTTGAGCACTGGATTTTACAGACTTCTTACATGATCTCCACTCCTCATTTTATAGATGAGGAATCCAGGGGTTATGTGACTTGCTCATGGTTAAAACTTAGAAAATGTTAAAACTTCTGATAATGGTCAAGTGAACTATCAGACCAACCGTTTTATAGGAACAATTATGAACTCAGAATAAAATGTGAAACACACACCCATTATAAACAAAGCAGGACCAGTATTAACACCTAGAAAAAGGGAAAAGACTGGGTAAGTCTCTGTTTTTATGTTTAGATCCTTGGTAAGAAAAAGAAAAGAGTGCTGGAAATGGTGACTATGGGGGGAAATATTAAAGTTAAAGTTTTTCTATTATGGTTTTTAAAATAAATTACTTTTTAAAACAAATATAATATTGCATAGTGGAGTTTATGAAGTTTTTAGATGTGATTCATATGATAATTTCAGACAGTAAATGATCTCTACATGTTTCATGTTTTAGGGCAATATTATTTCTTTGTGATGATCTTAACTTTTTAAAATTTAACTTTTATTTGACAGTTTTGTAGATTCAAATGCAATTGTAAGAAGTAACACAGAGAGAGGTCATGTACACTTTATCCATTTTCCCCAGAGGTATCATCTGACAGACAGAAACACACTATCACAAGTAAGGTTATGACGCTAATTCCTTACACTCTGCTTTTATAGGTATGGTGACCCCATTTATCTTCTACCACCACTCCCACATTAACCCCTCAACCATTAATCTGTCCTTTATTTCCAGAATTCTGTCATGTCAACAATGCAATATAAATGAAATCATACGGTACATAAACTTTTGGGACTGGCTTTTCTCACTCGGCATTCTCTCAAGTCTTATCCAGAGTGCATGTAATCACTAGTTTGATGCTTTTTACTACTGAGCAGTATTTGGTGGTGTGGGTGTACCTACCCATTCACCTGTTATAAAGACAGTTGGGTTGATTCTAGTTCTGAGCTATTATGAATAAAGCTAGAATAATCACTTCTTTATAGGTTTTGTGTGATCATAATATCTTCATTTCTTAGAGAGAAATGTCCTGAGTGTAATCACTAAGTCACATAGTAGTTGCAAATTTTGTTTTCAAAGAAATGCCAAATGGATTTCCAGATTGGCTTTAAAATTTAACTTCCCCACCAGCATTGCATGAGTGATCCAGTTTCTCCTCATCTTTGCCAACTTTGGGTGTTGTCATTATTTTTTATTTCAGGCAATCTGATAGGTGTGTAATAACTCAGACTGGGTTTAATTTGAGTTTCTTTAACATGCACATCTGCCATTTGTGCATATCTTTTTCTCTGATGAAATGTCTCTTTGTGTCTTTTGCATGTTTTTTATTTGAAATTTTTATTTTTTCTACTTTTGATTTCTGAAAGTATGTCTATTTCCTCTTCCTAGAAGTGAAATCCTACAACAATATTTTAAGGACATCATTGTGTATGATAAACTACACAGATTTAAATCATACAGTTTGATGGGTTCTTACTTTCACATATAGATTGACCAAATGTTCTTAAAATTTACATGTACATGGCAAAACCTAAAACTATTTTGTGAAGTAGCAGTTGGTGGAGTTCCAGCCAAAATGGAGGCATAGGTAGAAACCCTTCACTTCCTTGCACAACCAAAAGGAGGATAACAACCAATCTAAAATCAATAAACAACCAAAATGGCCAGAAAATCAAACTGCATGGAACTCATACAACCAAGGAATTAAAGAAAAAATCAACCAGAATAACCACACTGGTAAGGTGGACCACTCAGAAAAACTGCTGCAAGTGGGCTGAGGGGTGGGGCTGATTGCTGAGCTCCATAGAGTTGCATGGGAGGGACTGACTTCAGGGGAAAACTAAGACTCATAGCTGACTGTGGGCTAAGGCTGGGGTTGCCATGGTGGGAGATACTTCCAGTCTGACATGAGAGTCTGTTGGAAATTGCACGAGAGATGAGCAGGCCAGCTGCATTTTTCCCTCTCTTGCCCCTTCCCCACATGCAGAGCTGCAGAGCAGCAAGGAGGTTTGCTCTGCCTGGGTGAATATCTAAGGCCCCACCCCTTTACAACCTATCAGCTGCTCCAAGAAAAGAAATATGACCCAAATGAAAGAACACAGCAAAACCTTACAAAGACAACTAAGAGATGAGGAGATTGCCAACCTATCTGATGGAGAATTTAAAGCCCTGGTGATCAAAATGCTCACAGAACTGATTGAGCTTGGTCACAAAATGAAAGAACAAATGAAGGATACCCAAAATTAAATAAAGCAAAATATTCAGGGAAACAACAGAGACAAGAAGGAAATCAGGATTCAAAACAATGATTTGGAACAAAAGGAAGAAATAAACCTCTAACTGGACCAGAATGAAGAAACAAGAATCAAAAAAAAAAAAAAATGAAGAGTCTGAGGATTCTCTGGGACAACCTGAAATGTTCTAATATCTGAATTATAGGGGTGCCAGAAGGAAAAGAACTGCAGCAAGAAATTGAAAACTCATTTGAACAAATAATGAAGTGAAACCTCCCCAATATGGCAAGGAAATAGACTTCCAGGAAGTCCAGGAAGCTCAGAGAGTCCCAAAGTAGTTGGACCCAAAGAGGAACACACCAAGGCACATCATCATTAAGTTACCCAAGATTAAAGACAAAGAGAAAATCCTAAAAGCAGCAAGAGAAAAGGAGACATTTACCTACAAAGAGTTACCATAAGGCTATCAGCTGATTTCTCAAAAGAAACCTTATAGGCAAGAAGGGGCTGGAAAGAAGTATTTAAAGTCATGAAAGGCAAGGAACTACATCCAAGATTACTTTATCCAGCAAAGCTTTCATTTATAATGGAAAAGCAGATAAAATGCTTCCCAGATAAGGTCAAGTTAAAGGAGTTCATCATCACCAAGCCCTTATTATATGAAACATTAAAGGGATTTATCTAAGAAAAAGAAGATAAAAATATGAACAACTAAATGGAAACAAACTCACAACTATCAACAGATGAACCTAAAAGAAAAAACAATGAAAACAAAAACTAAGCAAACAACTAGAACAGGAACAGGATCAGAGAAATAGACATCACAAAGAGGGAGTTCAGTGGGGAGGGGGAAGGGAGGAATGGGGGGAAAAGTTACAGGGAAGAAGAAACATAATTAGTAGGCATAAAATAGATGGGGAGAGTAAAAAATGGTATAGGAAACAGAGGACTCAAAGAACTTATATGTACAATCCATGGACATGAACTAAGGGGAGGGACTGCTGGAGGGTTGGGGGGCAGGCTGGAGTGGAGATAAAGTGGGGGAAATTGGGAAAACTGTAATAGCATAATCAATAAAAATATTTAAAAAATAAAAAAATGGTGAAAAAATAGCAGTTGGTGGACTTCCTATCTTCAAGACTGAATGTAAAGATTTCGACGTCAAAATTCAATTATGAACATACTGTAATGTTGAAATCAGAATTAACGAATATTTTGATGGAAGAGGAGATGGGGTCCAGAAATGCTTCCACAGGCATTTCATAATAATGACAACAGGACAATCCACTTGGAAAAGCAAACTCTTCAATAAACTGTGCCAATCAACTGATAGCCTTACAGAAAACAGTAACATCAGCTACTACCTTACCCTACATGTAAAATTTAATTCCATGCAGACCTAGAACTATTTGTAATAATGAAATAAAATGAACCCAAGGGATTGTTGTATGTAGAGTATTGTAGAGTACTTATACAAGACTTCTTTGTAGCTCAGGTGAAAAGTAATGTGAACATCAGTACCTCATTGTAACAGGGAGACCACCTGAGTATATGTAGAGGGTGAGTGGATGAAGAGAAATCCATCACTGTCTGTAGAACCCAAGGAGATGAAATTATTACATGGAACTATGACTTTGCCACTGGATAGAGAAGGAGCTGTGAACATCTCAACAGAAATAAGAGAAGAAGAACTAGGAACTGATAGGTTAAAAACACCTGAAATGTTCAGAAGGTATGACCATTTTTCTCTTCATAACCACTTAAGACAGGTACACAGATGTTCCAAAAGGTGCAAGGGCTGGCAGACTCTCCTCTTGGGTCCCTAAGATATGATATGGGCTCAGAATGAGTGGTTGTCAACATCTGCCAAATTTTAGTTAAGGCACTTTTCTGTGAACAAAATGATTTATTGCAGGGGGTTATTTCTCATGGGATAGCAGGTAGACACACCAATGAGGTTATTGGATTAACAATTTCTGTAAGACTCTCTTAGTGTTCCAAGTATCAACCCTCATTTTGGGTTGAAGGAAACATGTTTCTGAGGTCAGATTGCTTCTATTCAGTATTTTGAGATCTGTATTCCATAATATTTTAGCTCCATTGTTAAAGGACAAGCCTCATATATCCAGTACACATAAGCAACACACAACTTAATTATTCAAGTGGGCAAACCAGAGGAAAATACATGTTTCTATCACAAACATTTCTAAAGAAAGCTTAAAAATAGAAGGAAGATTGAAAATATTAATTTTACTATTTGAATTTTTATATTCCAAAAGAAAATATGGTCCATTTTACACATTCAAAACCACTGTTTTACATTACATAACTGAAATTACTTGTCATTTTATGATTCAGTTTTATTTGCTAATATGTTTGCCATATGGATGAGACATTCTCTCATGAGATAATAACATTCACTTTCATTCATTTAAAATTAGATTTTCAGATGTTTTGAACTTAATGTTATTCTGAATTCTGAAAGGTAATTTTAGCTTTAGAGTATTTTTCCATTGTTTTTGGCTTTATTTATCCATTTCTTCATTTTCCAAATTTCATTGAACAGATTTAAGTTTCTTCTTTGTAGTTAAAGATTCTTCTTTCAAGGATCATCAATCTATATGGCTTTATAAAAGGCAACTATCATTTCAAATCTCTTTGTTATGCCACATATTGGTCTAGATTTATGCCCACAAGGTGAAATCTCCATTAATTGATTAATTAATTAATTAGTTTATTTATTTCCTATATTTTTATTTATTTTTACTTTTTCATAAATTATTGTTGTTCAATTACAGTTGTCTGCATTTTTCCCCACCACTCTCCCCACCCCATCCAAACCCACTTCCCTCCCTTGCTTCTACACTCCCTCTTGGTCTTGTCTATATGTCCTTTATAGTAGTTCATGAAAACCTTTCTCCCCCTCCCTTTTGGCTATTGTTAACTTGTTCTTAATTTCAATGTCTCTGATTATATTTTGTTTGCTTTTTTTTGTTATGTTCCAATTACAGGTGAGATAATATGGTATTTGTCTCTCACTGCCTGGCTTATTTCACTAAGCATAATGCTCTCTAGTTCCACCCATGTTGTTGCAAAGGATATAAGCTCCTTCTTTTTCTCTGCTGCATAGAATTCCATTGTGTAAATGTTACCATAGTTTCTTGACCCACTCATTTGCTGATGGGCACTTAGGTTGCTTCCAGCACTTGGCTATTGTAAATTGTGCTGGATGAACATCGGGGTGCATAGGTTCTTTAGGATTGGAGTGGTGCAGCCACAGTGGAAATCTCCATTTTTCAAATGGCAAAGTAAATAGAAGGTCAGAAATATGAGTTACTGCAAGTCAAATGGCTAGAATGTTGCATATCTGGAATTTTAACTGGTGTCCTGCCTCCTTATACAGCATCCATTAGAGTGCAGAACATTGGACAATTGCTTGACTATGATTGGATGGTCACTGGAGGACCACTGGAGGATCACTGGACAATTACTAAAGGATGACTGAACTATGACTAAACAATCATTGGCTTCCAAGCAGATGATGAAATCTACAAACAGTGGCAGTCTTCATAATTGAAGAATATACCAAACTTTACTTAAGGCTCATGTCCAGTTAGAAAATAAAAATTCAAGATGTTAAAAGCTGTAGCAGATTTTGTCAGCCGGATTTCCACTGGGATATTAGATATAGCATGTACTCTGTTATTCCTGGTGACTACCCAGAGGTTTCTTGCAATGGGAGTTTTCAGGAGAAATAATTTGCCAAAAGAACACTGACTCAGCTCTTCCCCAGAAAGCTAAGCAAGGGTAGTGCACACCTGAAATTAATATGATTTTTAGGAATGATTTACATATCAGTGTGTAAAGGATACTCTACACATTCTGTAATAAAGCAAAGCACTAAAAACAAAATATACCCTCATTATTAGTATTTTTGAAAAAAGTAAGTTTTTCAATACTTTGTGGATAAAATTCAATTAATGTTAATTTTAACAGGATATCTGCTATCATGTTATATATAAGTAATGATAAAACAGTGATGTTAGTAATGATATAATACATTGCGTTACTCAGGCCAGGAGAACTTACAGTGCTCACCATGAATTGTGTATGTCACATCAGTAACCTGGCATGAACAGAATTCTTACTCGAATGTCTGCAATAATCTGTTCAATGTGCAAGAAAAAATTTGGTATGTGAAGGGTTATTTCCTTTTGAGCAGTGTTTTTAATTAGTATTTCTTAAAGAAATATGTCACATAAACATACTTCACAGGCTCTAAATTATAATCAGTCCTTGGTAAGTGGGACACTATGAATATATGGATTTGTATGATGAGATGGTTAATAGTACAGTCAAATGTGACCATGTCACAATTTATTACAGTGTTGTTTATTGAACTATGTATCTTTATCTCTACTTCTGCTGTATTGCCTTCTTATTTTTAAACCTAAAATAGAAAGTAATTAATTTCATACTAACCATATAGAATAGCACAATGACCTTGAAATTCCAATAACAAATGGGCGACTTTCTCAGTTGAGCCTTTTTACTGTTGCCCTGTGTTTCAGGCAATCAACACAAAGCCTTCTGTTCCATTCATGTAAAACTGAGACCTTGACATTCAATTCTATATCATCCTGGCTTTTCTACAAAGAGTATTTTATCTTAACTTCCCTAGATGAACATGATGTTATATCCATACACCCCAAACACTTGAACATTTAAATACTTGAAAAAGAGAACCAATAAACAAATGGGACTTCATCAAAATGAAAAGCTTCTGTGTGGCTAAAGAAAACATTAAAAGGAAAAGGGAACCAACCATATGGGAAAACATATTTGCAAATGATACCTTGGACAAGGGTTTGATCTACAATATATATAAAGAATGCACAGGATTCCACTCCAGAAAGACAAACAATCCAGTTAAAAAGTGGGCAAATGACCTAAACAGGCACTTCTCCAAAGAGGACATACAGAGGGCCCAGAGACATATGAAAGGATGCTCAGCATCACTAGCTATCAGAAAGATGTAAATTAAAACCACAATGAGATACCACTTCACACCAGTGAGAATGCTCATCATAAACAAATCAACAAACAAATGTTGGAGAGGTTGTAGAGAAAAGGGAACTATAGTGTCCTGTTGGTGGGAATGCAGACTGGTGCAGCCACTGTGGAAAACAGTATGGAATTTCCTCATTAAACTAAAAATGGAATTGCCTCTTGACCCAGCACTGCCACTGCTGGGATTATACCCTAAGGATCCTGAAATACTAATTCAAAAGAATCTATGCACCCCAATGTTCATAGCAGCACAATTTACAATAACCAAGTCCTGGAAGCAACCTAAGTGCCCATTAGTAAATGAATGGATCAAAAAACTGTGGTACAGTTCCACAATGGAATGCTATGCAGCAGAAAGAAAGAAGGAGCTCCTACACTTCATGACAGCATGGATGAAACTAGAGAGCATTATGCTAAGTGAAGTAAGCCAGGTAAAAGCCAAATACCGAATGATTTCACCTATAAGTAGAACCTAATCAATATGACAAATCAGGAAGCAAAACACAACCCCAGACATTGAAATAAAGAACAAACTGACAGTAACCAGAGAGGAAGGGGGAGAGGGATAATAGGGGATAACAGGGGAAGGGCTATCAAGGAACATGTATAAAGAACATAAGGACAAAGCCAAAGGGGGTAGTTTCAAGGGTGAGAGGCAGGGATGGGTGGGGTGGGGATGTGGTGTGGTGAAAATGGAGACAACTGTCCTTGAACAACAATAAAAAATAAACAAAGTACAAAGTACAACAATGTACCAACGTTTCATAGTTTGTTATTGTAGGAAATTCTACATATAATAGGTGCCAAACCACCTCAAACTTAATGTTATATTACTTATTACAGGTTTTGAAGAGAGATGATATAAATCATCATGGTAATGAAGGATTTATTTAAGAATAATTATCCTCTTTAAGTCATAAAGATTATTAAAAGGATTTTGATTGGCTATTAGCTTAATGATTATTGCCTAAACCTGAAGAAGGTATTATTCTAAAATGGAGTCCATGAAAATGATATTATAACAGTTGATTGGGTCAATTCTTTTAAGCAATTAGCCATAAAAGAAAGAAAATAAATGCATAACATAGACAACCAGATTGAATCAGATTTTTGATGGTGCATAAGAAACTAATTGGCTAATTATTTCACTCCTCAATGGAAATTTTTATAGATACAGCTTCAGGCATATATGGAAGACATAGTTTCCTTTTTTTTTTTTGACTCAAAATTCTGTTCTAAGATTTCCACAGTCTTTGTATTGAATGTTGGGTCACAGCTCACAGAGGCTTACAACCTTGAGTATGTTTAAAATACATTTTATTTTCTTCAAGAAAGTTATGACCTTTGTGAGACACATTCATAGGGTAATGAGTTGTTCATTATATTTCCTGTGAATTGGCAGTGAAGTTACTTCCAGAAAACATTTTGAATAATGGGAGTTTTGTTGGGAAAAAACCCAACCTCCAGACATGACCATCTTGAAGAACAACTCTTGTTTTATTGAAGTGCTTACATATCTTTATTGCAAAACCAAAGAGGGTGATACAAAATGAAGCACATCATTCTAGTCTTCTCATCTATATCAAGTGTTAAGGGGTTACAGGAAACTGAAGATAATGTGGTTTCCTGCAAGTTACTTTAATTAAAGTGTTTTATGGAAATGGATTTCTTAATTTCAGTTTGGGTCACTTGTGCGATAAACAAGAGGGACAGTGACCTGGGTGGTCAGGGAGGTGAGTGAAAGATGAGGGAAAAGCCAGGATGGTCTGGTTTCTCAAGTCTGAATCTCAAATATGGGATAAAGTTAAAACATGAGTCTACAAGAGAGCCTCTGCAGTCTATGAGTTTGTGAAGGCAGGAGAGAGGAGACATGTTATGGGAAAGAGAACTGAGAAAGGAAGAGGGTGGGGAGCTGTCCCAGGAGTTCCCAGGGACCAGCTACCAGTGAGGGCCACCAGCACAGTAGCCAATGGGGATCTGAACATATAACTCTGCTGCAATGTGTGATCATAGTTACTTAGCAAATTAATTTCCACTGGTCTGCTCTTTCTCTTTTTCTTTCAATCAGAGAAAAAAGGAGAATGGCTGACTTTTTCATTGGGACTCAGTGTGGAAGGATGGGCATTTGGGAGATATCAATAACATCAAATCTGACATTGACCAACACCCTCATCTTTAAGCTTATCCCACCTTTTATATTTGAAGGGAGGACACATTAGCTACAGTTTGAGACTTTTCTTGAAGAAATGGTACTAAAACCTGACTTAGAGTGAACAGCATCATCTCCCTGCCCTAGAATCCATGTGGGGCTTCTGACCATGCTGACTTCCTAGATGAGGGCACTATACCTCAGAGGCTGAGGGGCATCAGAGGACAAATGCTGGGACCTCTAATGGCAGCAAAGAGACAGTGTGGGAAACAAAATTGAACAGAAGATTCCTTAGCGCTGTCAATGTCAGGTATGGGGTGTGAACCAGTTCTACCTCATCCATAAAATCTTCTGTGAATTGAAATCCAGGAGCTTCTTAACATATTTGAACTTCATAGACCTCCTTTAAAAACATTTTTTTTTACTTATACACCAACACCCATAGCAGTATTATTCTCAAAAGCAAGAAGTTGGAAAGAACCCAAATGTTCACTGACAGAAGAATGGAGATACACATGTGATGTGGAGATACCTACAGACAATAGAATATCGTTCTGCCTTTAGAAGGAAGGAAATCCTGTGATAGTACAATGTGGATGAACTTCAAGGACATTATGCTAAATAATCAGTCAAAAAAGGACAAAAATCGAATGATTCCTCTTAATGAGGATTCTAGAGTGTTCATATTCACAGACACAGAGAGTAGAATGGTGGGTGCCATGGCCTAGAGGGAGAAGGAATAGGGAGTTAAAGTTAACAGGTAAAGAATTTCTGTTTGGAAACCTGAAATAGTTGTAGAGATGGAGGCTGTGATGTCTGTACAACAATGTGAATGTGCTTAATGCCACTGATCTATACCTTTAAAAATGGATGGAATGGTAAAATTTACCAAATGATCTATCTGCACACATACTAGCTGACCCAGAGTTAGAAAGGGTCAGCTTACCTAGATGGAGGGAAAGCTGAATTTACATAAAGGCAACAGACTTCCCTAATTTACCTCCTGTTAATTATTTTCCTATAATAGTAAGTATACTGGAAACAGACCTAGGTCAGTTTGATCCTGAATATTGGGGAGAAATCCATAATATTGAAGTTTTATGAGAAAAAGTGTACCATGGGTACACTATCATTTAATAATTTTGATATATATTTCTATGTTAAATTCAATTTTAAATAAATCGATATTATTGAAAATACATAGTAAAGACCACATATTAGAACTTGTCTGCTCTCTGACTGTTACTGGAGTTAACTGGATATCACTGACCTAATCTTTTAACTTTGATTCTTACTGATAAGCAATGCACTCTTTGGACAGCTCAGTAAAATACCTCCTTCTCTCCCTTCACAGAACCTGGAAGACCCTGGTGCCTAGATTTTCTGTAGATGGTTATTTATTCAGTTTGGGAAGAAACTAGAAAATTCCTCCATTATAGATCCACTATAGGATCTATAATGAAACACAATTAACCTATATGGAGCACAGCTCCATGAACTTGACACCAATTTTACCCAGTCATTTTCTTCCTGTATCACATTTCTGTTCTCAGTGATGGACAGTGTTTGAGGATGTGACTACAGCTGAGATGAAGTGTTTGAAGCACAGACCAGAGGCTGAACTATTAAAGAACACAGGTCTCAAGTGACCCATAATGGTCATGCCCCAGGCTTAGCACTGTGCAATTTAATATGACTCCTTATATGCAACTCAGCTTTGTGGACTGCTCTGTATCAAGTTAAGCAGCATATTATTTTCCAATTTATGAAAGGACCCACTTCTTGAGTAGTATGCTGAGAAAAGGAAAATATGGTGTTAAAAGGTCCCAGTAGTATCCTAGCAACTTGCTTGCAGTTTGGGAAACAGCCTGTGTGCTGCATTAATCCCAGGAATTTGGAGCACTAGCCAGTGCTGGGGGCAAGAGTAGGGGAGAAGTGATGATTATTACCTTCCAGGTGGTGGTGGTTTGTCAGGGGCTCACTACTTCAACTTTGCTTCCTCTAATGAATGTAAGATTGCCAAAGTTTTGGTCAATGCTGTTCCCACCCCAAATCAACAAGGAGTTGGAAAATGTATAGTGAATATTTACTACAAAGCTAGAACAGTTACATAAGTTACACTATTTAAATATTCCCACACTCATTCAAATTAGTAATAACATTTTAGGAAATGGGTGCTCACAGAGTCCAAGGGGTTTACCCCAAATGTGTATTCACTGGCAGCTGATGGGGATTGGAACCCAGGTCTCAGGCAGGCATCAGAGTGAAGAGGAATGTGGTATTTGCAAACAAACAAAAAACAGGTCTCTTCTTTTCTGGGTTTGTAGGAAAATCCTGGATTGTTAACACACTCAACCTCCTCCAGGCTAAAGGATGTGTGACCTTTGCTCAAACCTGGTATAATTCACTTCTCAAGGTGACCTATACCATTCCTGATCTATTACTGGAATATTTCCCCCTACCCCTTTACTTTCTTCCACAGCTTAGGCATAATATTGTGACCTCTAAACCTATTTCTTCAGGTTCCTCTCTGATCTTCTAAACCAATCCAAACATCAATGACATTCCTGGGCAGAAATGACCTTTCTTGAGCATTCACGTTAAAATGAACTGGCGTCAGCCTTTAGTCTTTGGAAATAATAATCAGTGCCTAGGATTTCACATTGTTTCCTTAAATACACAGACTCTTTCTGTTTTGTACAATCTGGTCCAGGCCATCATTTCCCAATAACCTGTGCATCAGTCCAAAATCTTACATAGAAATAGTGCTGCTTTTATCTTTCAGTTAGCTTCTTTGTGTACCCACAGATTTGCAATGGGTTTGCTCCAAGGTTTTGCCCACCAGTAATTTAAAGTTGGCCTGATGGACTTCCACTCAGCATCTTTTAAATTTTTGGAAGAGGTCTAGTGGCAGTAAGTTATGGTTGTTTGGTTTCAAGATTATTTTGAAAAGCACTGTAGGACCTCATCTAAAGGTGTAAATTATAGTGAAAAAATTTCAAAGAATTAAGTATTTTTGACAATGGGGTTTTTCCATGCTCTGATCAACAAGAAAGGCCCCAAGCCATCCTTTCCTCTTGGAGATTATTTTCCATCAGGAGGCATCTAAAATCATTAATGAGAACCCAGATGTGCTTATGTCTTTTATTTGCCCATATTCCTTTGCCTGGAGTGCCATGTTGAAAAAATAGTAACATGGCACTTTTGACAATGCTTTTCTCAAATGCATCTTTAATATGTTTTCCACGGTGAGATGCGAAGAGAAGATAACAAAAAGCCACAAATTATGCAAACCTTCCTACTGCAACTGAAAAATTTGGCTGCATATAAAAATTGTTATCAGTAATTGCAGAGTCAGAGTGAATTTTGGCCTGTAGGCACTTGAACAGAAGGTCTAATGAACCTCGTGTCTCACAAAATGACCCGTTAGGTTAAAAACAGATATAGTGCAGCTTGCCACAATGGGGCTACAACAGCAACTGAGATTGGTGGTATGTGACTTTGTGGACTACATGTGCTAGCTAATGCCATTGCCACAGTGAATTCAGAAAGGAAAGCTGTTGAATTAGGCAAAGCTGAGCTCTGTTATTAGCATCTCTTTGGAATGGAAGCCTCCTTAAGTATGCACCTGAGATCACACACCTGTACCTCCCCTGCTTAAATGTAAATGA
The DNA here is from genome assembly GCA_028533065.1 of Trachops cirrhosus. Classification (NCBI taxonomy): domain Eukaryota; kingdom Metazoa; phylum Chordata; class Mammalia; order Chiroptera; family Phyllostomidae; genus Trachops; species Trachops cirrhosus. The sequence continues at coordinate 62,421,104 of CM052544.1, forward strand.
AAGTTTTATTTTAAATCATGTTGAAGTTTTGACTTCAACTTAACACCTCATGTATGTAGCCTGTCATGTGGTTGCTGTTGTGTTACAGAAATACTGAAACCAGATTCAAGTACACATCGTAGCTTCACCCACACCTCGAAGTTCAAGATCCTGAGAACTGAAAAATTGGTTTATGCTTCCATGAGAAAACTGGTTTTAGGTGTGGTACCAAACCTGGTGTGCATTTCTTCTTTATTTAACTAGACTAAACACCAAGCAAAATAACAGTTATTGATGGTAATGTGAGATTCCAGATAATGTGTTAGGTAGGAAGTGCACTCTGTGTGGGTGGCATATTCATGGCTGAACTCAGAACACAGCTGAGTCCCTGCTTCACATCTGCTTTTCTATTGATTTTCATTTTTTCTATCAAGATTTATGATGTCTTTTCCACATGGAAATAAGGATAAAGAGACACACTGGAAGACTATTGCTCTTGTAGACTGGGTGGAGGAGATGTATAATACATGCTATTTTCATTACAGGGATCTTCGAGGTCTAAAAAGGTAATAATTACAGACTAAAACCCAAGTGAAGAGAGAATGAAGTGGTCACTGCTGAAAAACTCTCTTATTTATACACTATTTTGGTGTTTTTTTAAGCTTGATTCATTATGTTGAAAAATTTATAGTTTCTCAGAAGATCAGCTATAGTTTTTGTATATTCTCAAGTGAACCAAACAACCAACAGATGAAAAGACAGAGATTAATGTTCATTATCATAGAATATAGAAAAATTAGCAGCAATTTCTAGGAACTGAAATCTTAACTGTTAAACAATTATTATAGTCTCCTCTTAACTGTTAGATCTAGAACTGAAGAGTGATGGTTGAGGGAGGGTGACCCATCTGGTGTCTGGGGTGGGTGGTTTTACAAAGATCTTACTTAGGGTATGAAAGTATTAAGTGAGAATCAGTTGGAATAGCTCTGCTGTGCTTCATTCCATTCAAATCATATCCTTCTGAGGCTTTAAAATCAAGTATCATTTTGAAATGACAATTTGTGATAATCTTGGGTTTTATCTCATTTATAGTTTATTTTGCTGGTGAAATTTTAGTAAACTCAAAGTATGGATGTTCCTGAAGGACAAAAGCTGAGAGGAAGACATCAGTACATATTGTCATCAGTTTTGCACAGGAATGGGGGCATAATGTGCAGTAGTTTATCTATGAATATGCCACACATTTTAAAGACACAATGTTAAGGCAGCATTCTAGGCCCCTTTTTTAAAAATTCAAATTAAGGGGAAAAGCAGGAAAATAAGGTGTCTGTGTGACCAGAAAAAAACAGGCAGCCATGGTCAAGGTTGTGGTTCCCAACAACATTCTTTCAGATTTTTTGAGTCTATGCTTCTTCACAAAGGAAAGGAATGTGTCCCCTTAAAGCTACAGGTCATTTCAGTAGATGGACTGCAGTGCCAGCAGATTTTCTGCTGCCCACCTGCCCTGTGTCAGGACTCCACGTCACACAGGGGCCAAACATGGGTCTCTCTCCTTTCACTTCCACACAGGCTTTGCTCTTCCTAAAACATACACAAGACCAAGTTGTTTTCTTCTCTTCTGATAAAAATAGATAAAAAAGAACCACCCTGAAGTGTAGTTTTTTCACAGGCAGAAGAGATGTCTTTTGTGAGTACTGTCTCAATGTGTAGAACTTACAGGTCCAAAAATGTAATAATCACAGAACTTAAACCTATATACAATGACAAATGAATAGCACAGAATGGCACTCTGAGGATACATATCAGAAATTGGTCTCTACTGCCTAGTGAGTCACATCAAAGTCCGTAGCATGGCACAAAAAGCTAATACTTCAAAATAGTAGGACATGGTCCCTTTAAGTTTTTGCAGCCAGAACTTTCTGCCACTTCCCGGAGATATCCAATATTCCAGCCAGACCCAATCACTTAGGAATCACAAAGACGCCAGACAGTGCTGGAACCCTGTGCCTCTTATGAGTGCTGAGTATACACCTCTACCTGGAAAGCTTATGTCTACCTGGTAAATTTAGCTTTCAATGTCCACATTCATTAAGTTATCAGACTACAGTGTATAATGGTCTAGCAACAGTTCATTTTAATAATGTGAGGGCAGTGGAGGGTAGTGAAAGTTTTATTTTGCAGAGTAAAGATGTTAACAGAAAATTTTTAAAAAGCAAGTAACAAACAACCCACCAGCTACAATCTCATCATTTCATAAAAGAGAATATTTTAACATCAAAAAAGGAAGAATATCATAAACTTCATAAAATAATAATCTGGCCATTGGAAAATGTCAAGCTATGATTTTTGCTGATCTTGTTTTATTCTGGACTGGCAAACATATCGTTAGCTGAGTGGTGTTGTACAGAGTATTTTAGATTTTCCAAATAGGCCAATTCCTGTGTCTTCTCCATCGATTCAACCAAGTTGGCTTTGATTCTTTTTAAATTATGGCAACACTGTGGGACATTGCTTACATGGACTTGAATTCAAGAAGACTTGGGTTCCAGTCTGTACTTAGCCTTTAAGTGGTTAGAAGTACAATCTGAGATGTCTTTTTAATGTGTGAAATTGAGATGATGATGATTGAAAGTAATATATGTGGAATCTCTGCAGGTGATCTAGAGTAAAGTATGTGCTCAATTAACTGCTGTCATAGACCTAATATATATAGTAACACCGAGTGAAAGAAATATGGGCATCATTCACATAGCCATCCAAGAAGAAGTTCCACATGGGTGGGGTAGGGTTTTAGGACTATGGATTGAATATGTGTGTCCTCCAAAATTCAATACATTGAAGCCTAATCTCCAATATGATAGTATAAGTAGGAAAGACATTTTTGAGGTGATTAAGTCATGAAGATGGAGCCCTCATGAATGGGATTAGTGTCCTAAAAAGAGACTCCATAGAACTCTCACCCTCTCTCTCATGTAAGGACACAGCAAAAAGACAGCATCTATGAACAAGGAAATGGATCTTCACCTGACACCATATCTGCTGGAACCTTGATATTGAACTCCATGTCTCCAGAACTCTGATAAATAAATTTCTGTTGTTTAAGCAACACCCACACCCACCCTGAAGCTATGGTACTTTATAGCCTGGATGGACTAAAACAGTCTGAACTCCCATAGAGTTTTGTAGACTGAGGTTAATGGAACCCATTATCTTTGTTTAACAGGGGCTTCCAGGGTCACCATGGATGATCACCCAGTTAGCAAGAAGATGATAGAATGGAACAGAGGAAAAGGAAGGGAGGCCTTTATGTGTCAGGTGTGGACGTGGCATCTGTCACTTGGACTCCCTTGCCTGGCTAGGACTCATATGGCCCTGTGGTTGAGTCAAGTGAACCAGAAGAAAAGAATGAAATTTGATGAACCAAACTTTCTACTTTAGCTCAGGGAGCTCTGTTAAATCATATTAGAAGTTAGTGTTATATTGTAGTCTCATTTTATTGTTGAATCACATTAGATTTGTGGACACATTCACAATTTGAGTGTTTTTTAAATGTAAGCTGCTATCTACTCTTGTGATAATCTGGGAATAATTTTTAAAATAGAAATAGTCTTTATTCTCATCCAACCATAAACAAAAAACATTGTCTCTAACAATCTGGAAAATACATGAAAGCCTGAAAAGTCAAGCTCATCTAGAAGATGTGTTACCCCACTGCCTTCCACTCATAATTGTACAACAAGCCCCAAGGCTGCATATTTATATAATTGACTGAGTAAAGACAGATTTAGGTGATCTAAGAATCACAGAAGTTTTTTCACTTATAAATGGACATTTTTAATTCATAGGATTGTGGAGTGAATTAAAAAGCAATACAGTATGATAGAATTTGTGAAAGTAATTTCCACTGAACTTAGCACAACAAATGTTAGACTTTTTGTCTTGTGTGAATTTTTATGAATTCACAGTGTCCCCTTGGAGCACTGCCTGAGCTGTAATGAGACCCTGGCTTCAACACAGATGCTTTGGTGGACCCTGAAGTCTGTCTCTTATGGGCACAGATGGAGGACAGTTGTTCTCAGGACTCCGAAGGACATTTTCTACCTGTGAAATAATTCATATCTATAATTCTTACTATAGTTTTTCTCTTAATATTTTTTACTCCAAAGTATCTTACCTTAGTCATTGGGATATTAAAAGTTTCAAACTGCTATTTTCATTTGAAAAGTTTAAAGATATTATCAAGGGACTTACACATTTTTTTCTCCTTCACTTGAAGATGTTCCCTCCTCTCGGCACAAGGACATTGCAAATGAGCCTTCAGTGTGTGAAACGCTGGTGATAATGCAGAAAGAATGAGGAGACAACACTGTTAACTTTTTGTTTGTGTAATCTCAGACTCACTATGCTTCAATCTGAGCTGTCTGAATAGTGTCATTTTTAAAGTTATTTATTAAATTTTAGATAGAGAAAGAGGTAAGGAGAAAGAGAGAAACATTGATTTGTTGTTCCACTTATTGATGCATTCATTTGTTGATTCTTGTTTGTGTCCCGAACCCTTAACCTTGGCATATTGGAACAATATTTTAACCAACTGAGTACCTTGGTCAGGGTGAATAACATCATTCTTAACACATCAGTGATCAATTTATAACAATGGAAACTCCTTATTGAATGAGAACAGAAAAGAGTTTAGCAAAATTATAAAGAAGTTAGTTTTTCTTGGACACTCTCTACCTCTGTGTTTACTCCCCATGACAGGTTGTTTATGAAATTTTTGCAGCCCACGTGCCCATCCCTGGCCTCATTCATGGTACAACTAAGAAAACAAGTCAGTTGGTAGAGTAATTTTCATTTTCTTTTACTGTATTTATGGTTTGTCTTCCATGTTCTCTAATATCAGGAACATTTCTATTTTTAAAAAAAGTAGTTCTATTTTAAAAGATTCAAAGAATACATTGTTAGTGGGAGACTTGTAAGCATGTTTAATTTGCTTAGCAGAGACAACTTGGTAACGAAGTCTTCCTATCATCTCACAAATAAAATATTTCACACACACACACACACACACACAATTTCTTATTCTACCTATTGTCAAGTTGGGCTGTCACTAGGACACTATGTATTACCTTTCCAATGTAGCATCATCTATAAATCTGTGGTCCAGACTCACCTCACTCATCCTGTCCTATAATTTTTTGCTTTCTAATTGAAGTACTCTATGCTTAGTTTATTCATTCTTATCACTACTCTTTCATAAATTTTGTCTCAGGTGACCTTTTTCTCTATTCTGTCTATTTAAATCCTTCTCATTTTTTTCATACTCAGATTGAGCCCTGTTTTATACTTCAATCAAGTATTTGTCAAATTCATCATGAGTTAAATACTTATAAGTGGATGTAGTGAATTATACTAATGGGCTCAAAGACAACATGGAATATGACAAAAAGGGACAAAAATGGCATATAAGATTGAGTGCTGTGGTAGACAAAATAATGCCCTCCAAATATGTCCCCATTATCATCCTTGCCACCTGTGAATATATTAGGTTACACAACAAAAGGAAATTTGGGTTGTAGATGGAATTAAGGTTGCTAATCAAGACAGAAACATTACCTAGTTGATTCAGTTGAGTGCAATGTAGTCATAATAGTTCATAAATGATGGGACAGGGAGGCAGAAGAATCAGAACAAAAGAGGAAGACTTCACTAGCCACTGCCAGTTTAGAAAATAGATGGGGACCAGGAGTCAAAGAAAAGAGGTAGTGTCCCAAAGATGAAAAGGCAAGAAAGTAGATTCTTTCTAGAGCCTTCAGAAAGGAATGCAGCCCTATCTCCAACGTGCTCCTAGGTCAGTGAGACCCACTGAAAACTGTGATCTATAGAATTGTGAGATAATAAATTTGTGACTTTTAAGCCACTGGATTTGTGGCAAGTTGTTCCAGCAACAAGAGGAAAGTTTTACAAGCCAGAGGAAAAAATAAGGTTCAAATGGGATATTGGCAGGTAAGAACAGGAATGACTGGATGTCATGTTATCGTCACTGAACCCAAACCAGTGGGGGAGGGGGGTCCTATTGCTCGCTGCCTACCATGCAAATCTCCAGAGATGAAGTTCAGTGGAAAATAAAGGGATATTTTATTTAATGCAAGTTTTTGCCTAAAATATCTGGGTAGCAAAAGGAAGGGGAAAGGAAAAGTCAGAGTATGACATAAAAAATAGCTATTTAAATATTTGTTATTATAACTACTACATAGGTTCATGAACAGAAAATAATGCAAGAACAAAAATCTATTTACACTGCTGACTATTATCACCAAGATCTTTGGAAGTAACAACAAACTTCTTCCTTAAAGCCCATGCCCCTCTAAGACACCCAAATAAAAATTGCCCCATCACCCTCTGCCAGCTTAGTTCAAGGTTGTGCCAGGAATCTATTTCCCCACCCAGAAGTATTATAAACATAGGTGTTTTATCTATTTCCAGTTGTTGTCCAGCTCTAGGCGTCTTTTGGAGTCTGTGCCCTCAAGACTTTGCTCACAGGCCTGCACTGGCCACTGTTGGCAGGCCTGCTGGTAACCGTTGACACACCCTTCTGCCCAGGGGATGGGAAAGAACAAACTACTTTTGCTTCCCAGCACACTGTTTTAAAAGCCCTCTCCCAGAATCCCACATGTGCCAAAAGCCAGTGGGAATGTCCACCTTTCCAACCAGTGAGAGCCAATGTTGGCCCTGTTTGCCTTTCCCCCTCCTCTGGTGCATGTTTAGCAAAAGGGCAAAGTCTCCAGTCACACATGTGCAGCTCAAGCCCCTCCCCATTTACAGGGGTATACCACCATTCCATTAGGAATGATTGAAGGGACTAGGAACACATTTGGAAAATGGTAAATGAAGCTGGGTTTATGATAGTGGCATTTATATACAGGCTCTAGCACAAATAATGCCACTTTTTATTACAGAATCTTTTATTACAAAATTATAAGCATATAATTCTGTAACATAAAACTGTCACTCTGAAGAACATCATATGACATTTTAGGTGAAATGTTCAAATTAAAACTATAAAATATTACATCCATATTATTACCCCACTAACAACACTCAAGCAGACCTTACTTCTGCTGGACCTTGTATTTTTCAAACATCTCAAAAATAATAATTTAGTTGTTTAATATTTTTAATACTATATAGTAAGCTTTGTTTTAGGATCTTAATACTTATTTACTCTTCTAAACAATGACAGGAGATAAATACTCCTTATATTTCCCACACAAAATTAATGGAAACACACATAAGTTAAGCACCTTGTCCCAAGGTCCAACACCTACTGAAGGGAGATGGAATTTGAACAGTCAGATTCTAAAACCTTTTTTCTAATTGGTATGCTGTTGTAGAAGAGGAAAAACATTTATTCTATGATTTTGAAGGAAAAACAGATCTGGGAGGTGGAAGCCACAGTGATTCTCTTAGCTCCGATGAGTCAATTTGTAAACCACAAAGTGGTCAATAAATCATTTGGTCCAGATGTGATCACATGGGTTTAGCAGAGAAAAGGTGGGGACATGGCTGAGCAAAACAGAAATTTACTGCTAGAGAAGGAATGGAATGTGACTTGAGGGAGAAAGTCAGGTGACAGGGAACACATCCATGAAGACAAGAATGACCATGAGGAGGAGACCTGGATGCTTCTGTACCTGTGTTGGTCATTGAACAATATGGTTCTCTTAAAAGTCTTGGTGGCTTCCAGGACCTGGGAAGAGAAATGTCATAGAAAACTGCTTATTACATAAGGAGATACATAAGTAATACCCACAGTTAAAAACTCAATGAGTAATTCCATCATCTACCCTAAGGGTAAACACAAAGACTAATAAAGTCACATTAATGAATAGGACCAAACAGTTTACAGGAACTCTTCCTCCTGAAAGCAGTTTGGTCAGACAAGCTGAGCTGATTTTATCTGAAATGCTTAAAACTGAGGTTGTTATTTGAAGTGCTCACAGCTGAGAATGCAGCTATAAATAAAGAATAAGGAACAATCCTTTAAACAACAAAATCAATTAAAATTACTTCCATCCCAAGGCCCATACTGCCTGCATGAAACATGGGCACACAGACAACAGGAATTGATATCTTCTTAGGCTGAGGCTGAGGGAATGATTGTTTATCTCAGTGTCTGACTCTCACGTGAGTTGGAATGTCTACACAGAGCCTTCTCCTTCCTCTCTATTTTAAAACTCAACACATGTCAAGCAACAATCAAAAGTAATGTTTTTTGTCATTTCAGCTGCAGTTCCAATATTAAATTGACCATGTTGACAAGAATTGATTTTTTGTACTTATATAAAATAATAAGTTTTCCCATGACATCCATAGTATATGGCTTGGTATTTTAGTTGACAGATTATGTTCACTTGGATAATTATCCATATATTTTAAAATGTATTGTAATTAGAGGTTTGGAAGATGGCAACAAGGTAGGTGGGAGCTGAATCAACTTGCTTGTGCACCCAATTGGGACAACTAGTTCCTCTTCTGAAGAACAGAATGAACAGCCAACAGAATCCCAGCTGATATGAAGTTTGGAAGCCAAAGGTTGCAGAAGATGATTAAAAACCAACAGTAAGGAGATTTTATAGGCTGATGAGAAGGTCCTGGGGCCCTGCACCAGAGACTTCAGCCGCCGCAGAAGTTTTGGAGGAGAGCTGGGTCAGGGCTTGTAACTTAGTGGTTCCCTCCCCTCCCAGAGCAGGGAAATTACAGACATGCACCGGGAGAGACCTGGGCACTTAAAGTCACAAGTAAGATAAAGACACAGTAAGAGACACATAGCTGGAGGTGTGCTGTGGCTGGGACTGTGGTCGACCACTGAGAAAGTATCAGAGAAACTTGGGAGCTGGGACACACCTGGAGATGGGAGAAGACATGGGCAGCAACTGGCCATGACCCATATACTCATGGGCTGGTCAGAAAGTTGGTCTGAGTGGAAAGCCGAGTGCTTGTTTGGAATGGCCGACCACAGCAAAGGGGGATTGTGTCCAAAAAGGCTCTCAGACACTGTGCAAGGACCTCTGGAGCATAGTGGCCAAGCCAGTGAAGAAGGAGGGATGGCATGATTTGCTGACACTCAGGGCACCTCACTGATTGTTCAAAGGTGACAGCATGGACTCAAAGAGGTAGTAGCACCCAAAGAGACTTAATTCAATAAGGGCACTAAACTGCCCTGAAGGGACCTTTGTGAGTGAGCAGTGCCCAGGCCAATGAAGAGGGATGAGTAAGAGATGCAATTTGCTCCCACTCAGTGTACCTCATGGACTAATTAAGAGGTTGCAAAAAGGGGTGGATTATATGGGCTGGTCTGGCACATATGCACAAAGTGGACAGTGTGATCTGCACAATGCTCTGAGGTTGTGGGCCTAAAACTGGGCATCTGTGAATATTGTAGCCCAGATTGAGCCTCCATTCTTGTGGAACCATGGGAAAGGAAGAAATGGAGCCCATTGCCCCTATGCCAGCAGCATCCACGAACACCCACTTGGCAGGTTTAAAGTCAGGAAAGAAGTCAGAAGGTAAACATCAACAGCTGAGACAAATTTCACTTTACTATCCTTCAGAAGTTGCATTTCACTTTTTGGGCATTTTAAAATGCTCTTCTTTCTGTTTAGCTTTTTTTTTGTTTTGTTTATTTGTTTAATTTCATTGTTTGATTGGTTTTCTTTATTCTCCCTTTCATATTACATTTTAATCTTTCTTCTTTCACTTCACTCATATTCCAATAACACACTACTCTTGGTGTTTTAATTTTATTCTTTTTATTCATATTATATGTTTGTTGTCTGTAACCATACCACTGTGAACATGCCCAGATTATATGTTTTTTACCATATTATTGTTATTCCAAATCCCACACAGTACCCTTCCCTGAACTTAATCCATTTCACCATCTTCTTAAGCTTTATTACTGTTGTGATTAATTTTATTCGCTCACGCACTACACCAAGTTTCTAGACCTTATTCTCACTGTATTTCACTATGTAACCTCACATAAGTGCTCTGCTTTCTAAAGTCAGCTCAAATTTTCCCCCTCCTAATAAGAGTCTTAACTGTTTCTCAACTTTTATAAAAAGTGGCTAGTTGGGTGAAATATCATGGTTATTGTTGTGTTTCTCCAAAGGATCTCCTATCTGTTTGCTACTTGGTGGTATTTTCAATCCCATAGGATAATTTCCCACTGTCTTACTCCATTTCCCTTTAATCTTGCCACTGATCACATATAAAGTAAAATGGAAGTTGTGAATACCACCAAAGCTGGTGGAAGGGGAGAATCCACTAACAAAGGATCCACCAATAGGTAAAGCCCAAGTACAACATGAGAACCCACACAAAAGGAAGAAAGGGAAGCACTTGAGCATCCAGACAGAGAGATCAAATACAGGGTGCCTCTGAGTCCCACACAACTGCTACCACAGAAATTCACCCTAAGAAGACAGCTGGCAAAGCAGAGCATCAGGAATCACAGAAACAAACAAAAAGAGTCACTAAAATGGGGAGACAAATTAAAAACCCACACCTGAAAGGAATGGAAGACTCCGCAGTAAAAAAGATAAATGAAATGGAGGCAAGCAATTATCAGATATAGAATTCAAAAGAATGGTGATAAGGATGTTCAAGGAACTCCCAGACAAGAACATGGAGCTGAGTGGGAACTACATCAGTGTGAAAAAGGAAATGGGGTTCTCCATAAAGAAGAATCAGGAATAAATGAAGAATACAATTTCTGAAATAAAACTAATACACTAGAAGGAATAATAGGCAGGCTGCATAAAGCAGAGAAACAAAAGAATGAGCTGGAAGATGAGGTATGAAGAAATACCCAGGAGGAGCAGCTGCAAAAAAAAAAAAAGACTCAAAAAATATGAAGACAGGTTAAGGGAACTATAAGACAATATGAAACACAACAACATTCAAATCATAGGAATACCAGAAGGATAAAGGAGCAAGAGATAGAAACCCTGTTTGAAAAAATAATGACAGAAAACTTTCTGAACCTGGAGAGAGGAATAGCCATTCAAGTTCAGGAAGCACAGAAGATCCTAATCAAGATGAACCCAAAAGGTCTCCTCCAAGACACATCTTAATTAAAATGCAAAGTTTGAAGACAAAGAGGAAATCTTAAAAGGGACAAGGGAGAACAAGAAGGAACATACAAGGGAACTCTGAAAGACTAGCATCTTATTTCCCAACAGAAAAACCACATGCCAGAAGGGAATGGCAAGAAATATTCCAAGTAATGAAAAGCAAATGCCTGCAACAAAGATGACTTTACCCATAAAGGCCCCTAATTAAAATGGAGGTCGAAGTAAGGACTTTCTCAGACAAAAAATAGATTGAACGAATACAACTCAACCAAAACAGCATTGCAAGATATGCTAAAGGGAGTGCTTTAAGAAGAGGAAGAAAAATGTGCAAAAGAGAGGAACACAGGTACCAAGGCCTAGGTACCCATCAATAATAATCTTAAGTGTTTCTGGATTAAATGCTCCAATCAAAAGACATAGAGTAGCTGAATGGATAAGAAAACAGAACACGGACATATGCTGCCTACCAGAGACCCATCTCAGAAAAAACACCAAAAAGTCAGAAGGTAAAGGGCTAAAGAAAAAAAATTCCAAGGAAATGGGCAGGAAAAAGTCTGGAATAGCAACATTTATATCAGACAAAATACACTTCAAAACAAAGGCCATAAATACGGTCACAGAAGGACACTTCATAATACTCAAGGGAAGAATTTATCAAGACATGATTATTATAAACATATGTGCACCCAACATAAAAGCACCCAAATACAGAAGGAAAATCATGGAGGATTTCAAAAATGATATAGACAATAACACACTTACAGTATGGGATTTAAACACCCCACTGTCAAAAATGGATAGATCTTCCAAACAAAATATCAACAAGGACATTGCAACATTGAACAATGCCCTAGATCAAATGGATTTAACTGATATACATAGAACCTTTAATCCCAAAGAAGCAAAATACACATTCTTTTCAAATGCACATGGCACATTTTCAAAGATAAACCACATGATAGGACACCAAACAAACCTCAACACATTTAATAAAATCTAAATCACATTAAGCATTTTCTCAGACCACAAGGGCCTGAAACTAGAAACCAACCTTGAGGAAAAAACTCAAAAACACTCAAACTCATGAAGATTGAATATATTGCTAATAAACAATGAGTGGGTTCATAAGGAAAACAAGGAAGAAATCGAAAAGTTTCTAGGAACAAATGAAAATGAACACAAAACAGCCCAAAACTTATGGAACACCATGAAGGTATTCTTGAGAAGGAAGTTCATAGCAAGACAGGCCTATCTAAAATAGATAGATGTATTTCAAATATACAATTTAACCCTAAATATACAAGAACTAGAGGAACAGTAACAAACATAACCCAGAGAGCAGAAGGAAGGAAATAACCAAGATCAGAGCAAAATTAAACAACACTAAAGAACAATAGAAAAGAACAATAAATCCAGGAGCTGGATCTGTGAAAAGATAAACAAAACTGACAAGCCTTTAAGCAGACTTTTCAAGAGAAAAAGAGAGAATATTCAGGTAAATAAATACAAAAATGAGAAAAGAAAGATTACAACTGATACCACAGAAATACAGAAGATTGTAAGAAATTACTATGAACTACTATATGCTAAGGAATTTGAAAATCTGCATGAAGAAGACAAATTTCTAGAAAAATATAATGTTCCAAAACTAAATGAAGAACAAGAAGTCTGAACATATCAATAACAGCTGGTGAAATTGAAGATATAATAAAAAAAACTAGCACACAAAAACCCTGGTCTGAACAGTATTACAGAAGAATTTTACAATACATTTAAGGAAGAGCTAACACTTATCCACTCAGAATTTTCAAAATTCCAAGAAGCAGGAAGACTTCCAAACTCCGTTTATGAGTCCAGCATCATTCTAATCCAAAACCAGATGAAGACATACAAAGAAAGAAAACTACAGGCCAATATGACTGATTAACACAGACACTAAAATCCTCAACAAAATATTGGCAAACTGCATTCAGCAATACATTAAAAAGATCATACACCATGATCAATTGGGATTCACTCCAGGGATGCAAGGATGGTACAATATTCACAAATCAATAAACATAATACATCACATAAATAAAAGGAAAGACACAAATCACAAGATTATATCAATAGATGTGGAAAAAGCATTTGGTAAGGTACAGCACACATTTATCATAAAAAGACTCACCAAAGTGGGATTAGAGGGACCATACCTCAACATAATAAAGGCCGTATATTAGAAACCTATAGCCAACATCATACTCAATGATCAAAAACTAAAAGCTTTCCCACTAGGAGCAGGAACAAGGCAAGGATGCCCACTTTCATACCTTCAATTCAACATAGTATTGGAAGTCCTAGCCACAGAAATCAGATAAGAAAAAGAATAAAAGACATCCAAATTGGAGAGGAGAAAGCAAAATTGTCCTTGTTTGCAGATGACATGGTAGTGTACATAGAAAATCCTATAGACTCCACCAAAAAACTACTGGACCTAATAAGTGAATTCAGAAAAGCTATGGGATACAAAGTCAATATCCAGAAATCAAAGGCATTTTTGTATACCAACAATGAAACAGCAGAAGCAGAAATCAAGAAAAATCCCAATCGATATAGCAACAAGAAAAATAAAATACCTAGGAATAAATCTAACCAAGGAGGTAAAAGACCTGTACTCAGAACACTACACAACACTGAAGAAAGAAATTAAGGAAGACACAAAAAATGGAAGCATATACTTTGTTCATGGATTGGAAAAATTAGCATCATCAAAATGTTCATACTACCCAAAGCAATGAACAGATTCAATGCAACCCCTATTGAAATACCAATGACTTATTTCACAGATAAAGAAGAAACATTTCAAAAACTTACATGGAGCCATAAGTGATCCTGAATAGCTGCAGCAATTTTGCAAAACCAGAACAAAGTAGTAGGGGTCAAAATACTGGATATGATATTATATTACAAGGCCACTGTAATCAAAACATCCTGGTACTGGCATAAGAACAGACAAATATATCAATGGGACAGAATAGAGAGATCAGAAATAAACTCAACTCTTTATCAGCAATTAATATTAGACAAAGGTAACAGAAGTATAAAATGGAGTAAACAAAGCCTCTTCAAGAAATGGTATTGGGAGATCTGGACAGCTACATGCAAAAATGTGAAACTCGACCACCATATTACACCATACCCCAAAATAAATTCAAAATGGATAAAAGACTTAAATATATTAGTCATGAAACCATAAAAGATCTAGAGGAAAACATAGGCAGTTAAATCTCAGATATTCCACATAGCAATATTTTCACCGATATGTCCCCTAGAGCAAGGGACATATAGGAAAGAATAAAAAAATGGAATTTCATCAAAATGAAAAGTGTCTGCACAGCTAAAGAAAACATCAGCAAAATGAAAAGGGAACCAACTGTATGGGAAAATATATTGGCAAATGATAACTTGGACAAGGGTTTGATCTATCAAATATGTACAGAACTCACACAACTCCACTGCAGGAAGATAAACAACCCAATTAAATAATGGGCAAAGGACCTGAATGGACACTTCTCTAAGGAGGACATACAGAGGGCCCAGAGACACATGAAAGGATGTTCAGTATCACTAGCCATCAGAGAGATGAAAATTAAAACCACAATGAGGTAGCACTTCACACCAGACAGAATGGCCCTCATAAACAAATCAACAAACAAGTGGTGGTGAGGTTATGGACAAAAGGGCACCCTTGTACACTGTTAGGAGAATTCAGACTGGTGCAGCCATGTGGAAAACTGTATGGAATTTTCTCAAAAAACTAAAAGTGGAACTACCTTTTGACCCAGCAGTTCCACTCCTGGGATTATACCCTAAGAATTCTGAAACATCAATTCAAAATAACCTATGCACCTCAAAGTTCATAGCAGCACTATGTACAATAGCCAAGTGTTGCAAGCAACCTAAGTACCCATCAGTAAATGAGTAGGTCAAAAAGCATGATACGTTTACACAGTGGAATACACACAGCAGAAAGAAAGAAGTTCCTACCCTTCGCAACAACATGGATGGATCTGGAAAGCATTATGCTAAGTAAAGTAAAATAAGCCAGGCATTGAAAGCCTAATACCATATGATACCATCTATAAGTAGAACCTAATCAACAAGCAAGCAAAATATGACAATAAACATTGAAATAAAGAACAAACTGACAGTAACAAGAGACAGTGGGGAGAAAGATAATGGGGGGAAATTGGGGAAGGGTCATCAAAGAACATGTAGAAAGAAAGGACACATGGACAAATGGGAACCACCCTGCCTGGTTTCAGAAGCTGTAACCCCCACCAAGGCTAAGGCTGAGGAAGTGACCTTGGACCATAAGCCACCAAGGAGACAAAAGCTTATCTCCCTGGCAGGAGTGCTGCTTCTGCTCTTCTTTCCATAACTGGCCCCCAATGCTTGGTTGGTTAGCCAATGATGGGTAAGATTCCCCAAGGGGGGGACAACCTAAGACAGGCGTGATCATGTGGGAGGCCCCCAAGGAAGGACGTTGGGGGGTACAGCAAAAGGGGCTAAAGGACCCTCATCGCTTGGCTTTGACAAAGCCTGAGTCCCCATTCTGCCTGGGAGAAGTCTCCTAATTTCTTGGCTGCCTCACTTACCTTGCTCCACCTAATACTGAAACAGTGGCAGGGTGGTGCAGACCTGTACTGGAAAGAGTGGTTCCCCAGGTAATCAGGCCTAAGAAAGAATATGTAAAATCCTGTGAAACCTGCTTTGTTTAGAATGCTTTCAATTAAATGATAAGGGTCCAAGCAAGAAGTGAGTTTGTTCCTGAAAGCTTTACAGCTCTTCAGCTCTCAAAATAGGCCCTCAGAGTTCTTTGTTATCTATTGTTTGATCCTTGCTACCTGACAATAATTAATGAGCTTTATCTGTAATCCTGTGCAAATGAACCCAATAAAAGCCCATTGAGGAACAGGCTCCTGGCTCTTCTCCTTCGAGAAATTGGCCACCTTTCCTCTCCAAGCAGATCATGTCTTGGTAGACTCATTCTCATCAGTGGTGGCCGGGGGTGCCCTGCGGGTGGAGCCCCCCACAGATGAAGACAAAGGGCACTGTGCAACTGGGAGGCTGGGATAGGTGGGTCAGTTTTGGAGTGGTGGGGGAGGAATGGAGACAACATACTTGAACAATGAAAAAATGAAAAAAATTATTTTAATCAAAAACAAATTCTCAGATATACAATCTGTGGAACAGGGAGAAAGTTCTATTTTTTCAACAAAGTGCTTAGGGAATAAGTGAAACTAATTTTACATGTGGCTCCAATGGTCTGGACTTTTTCTAAATTGTTATTAAGAACTTATAATTTGTTTTGAAAATTCAGTCTTTGAAAAGTCATAAGACAGTATTACACCTTTCACTGTATGAGTCTTCAAAGATAATGGGTGTTTGTGTGTCAGTGATATGAAGGTATATAAAAAGCGGGAATTCAATATGGAGAAACAGAACTTCTTTCTCTAAAATTCAGCCCTAAATTCTGTAATCAAATATGGATCTTAGCATTAGCTCTGAAATTTAGGATTATGTGCATGTAAATCAGCTTTCCAAGGGAATTATCTTTTTTCCTCTTAGTATTACCTCAATAATCTAAAGCTTAAATGACAAAATAATATTTAACCCTGCCCAAGGTTGCTCAGTTGATCAGAGCATTGTCCCATTAAAGGCTGTGGGTTCCCTGGTCAGGGCATATACAAGAATCAAGCAATGAATGCATAAATAAGAGGAACAACATTATTTCTCTCTCTCTCTCTCCCTCTCTCTCCCTCTCCCTCTTTCTCCTTCTCTCTCTCTCAAATTAATAAGTAAAATATAAAAAATTGGTCACACTTCATTCTGGGGTCTCCTTAGGAAGACACTAACCTGGACCAATGTCCTCCCTTTTCCTACCCGCACAGTGGGTGTCCCTCTGATCACAACATACGGTAAGATTCTTGCTCCGACATAAAGTCAAGGCTGCTCTGGGTACATCAAGACCATCCTTGAGACAAGCTGGGTGCATTTGGAGCCCACAGGGTAGGCTTGTGATGCTAATGTGTGTGGGGAGTATGAGCAGTCCAGAAGGGCCAGAGAGGAAGGGCAGGTGCTCTGAGGGTCAGGAAATGCTCTGACAGTTAGGGGATACTCTGAGGGTCAGGGTATGATGCTTTGAGAGTCAGGTGGGATGAGGCTTTCGGTGCTGCTTCTGTGACCACTATTGCCAGAGGAAGCCTGAGATCTCAGGATCATGGGAGAACTGGAAGCAGCATGGAGTCCTGGGATGAAAAACACATGGTGCCTTTTGTCGCAAACCAGGCCATAGGAGTCAGGCTCACACCACCTATCTGGCAAAACCAATCCTCCAGATGCTCATCCATTGAGAGTTGCAGTGCAGGCAAGGCCTTCCAGCTGCCCAGTCAGGCATGGCCTTGAGACCAAGGATGGTCTTATTTATATATGTAACCTCAGCATGTCACATATACCTGGGACATGATAGCACTTAATAACTACTTATTGAATGAAGGTAGGTAAATGATTTTCTTTTTTTTAAAATTATTTTATTGTTGTTCAAGTACAGTTGTCTGCATTTACCTCCCAGCCATCCCCCACCCAACTCCCATGTTTCCAACCCCCTTGGTTTTTTGCATGTGTCCTTTATATTTGTTCCTGAAAACCTTCCCCTATAATCCCCTCACCTCCCCTCTGATTACTGTCAGATTGTTCTTAATTTCAATGTCTCTGGTTATATTTGCTGGCTTATTTCTTTTGTTGATTGTGTTCTAGTTAAAGGTGAGATCATATGGTATTTGTCCCTCAACACCTGGCTTATTTCACTTAGCGTAATGCTCTACAGTTCCATCCATGCTGTTCAAAAGATAGGAGCTCCTTCTTTCTTTCTGCTGCATAGTATTGTGCAGTGTAAATGGACCATAGTTTTTGATCCATTCATTACTGATGGGCACTTAGGTTGCTTCCAGCAGTTGGCTATTGTAAATTGTGCTATGCACATTGGAGTGCACAGGTTCTGATGGATTGGTGTTTCAGGGTTATTAGGATATAATCCCAGCAGTGGAATTGCCAGGGCAAAAGGAAGTTCCATTTTTAGTTTTCTGTGGAAATTCCATACTGTTTTCCACAGTGGCTACACCAGTTTGCATTCCCACCAACAGTGCACTAGAGTCCCCTTTTCACCACATTGTCCCCAACACTTCTTTGCTGATTTATGATGGCCATTCTCACTGGTGTGAAGTGATATCTCATTGCGGTTTTAATTTGTATCTATGTGATGGCTAGTGAAGCTGAATATCTTTCATAATTGTCTCAGCACTCTGAATGTCCCCCTTGGAGAAGTGTCTGTTCAACACTTTTGCCCTTTTTTTTTTTTTTATTGGGATGTTTGTAATCTTGGAGTGGAGTTGTGTGAGTTCTTTGTATATTTTGGAGATCAAACCCTTGTCTGAGGTATCATTGACAAATATGTTTTCCCATACAGTTGGTTCTCTTTTCATTTTAATGCTATTTTCTTTATCCATGCAGAAGCTTTTTAATTTGATGAGGTCCTATTTGTTTATTCTTTCCTTTATGTCCCTTGCTCTAGGGGAAAATTTTCCTGTGTGGAATGTCTGAGATTTTCCTGCCAATGTTTTTGTCTAAGCCTTCTATGGTGTCACAACTTATATTTAGGTCTTTTATCCATCTTGAATTTACTTTTGTGTATTGTGCAAGTTTGTGGTTGAGTTTCATTTTTTTGAATGTAGCTCTCCAGATCTCCCAACACTATTTGTTGAAGAGGCTATTTTTTGGCTGCTGCTCCCTTTGTTAAATATTAATTGACTATAGAGACTTGGGTTTATTTCTGGGCTCTCTATTCTCTTCCCTTGATCTATGTGTCTGTTCTTATCCTAGTACTAGGCTGTTTTAATTACAGTGGCCTTGTAATATAGTTTGATATCAGGTATTCTGATCCATCCTACTTTGTTCTTCTTTCTCAATATTGTTGCAGCTATTAGGGATCATTTATGTTTCCATATAAATTTTTGAAGTGTTTGTTCTATGTCTCTGAAATATGCTATGATACTTTAATAGGCATTGCATTGAATCTATAAATTCCTTTGGGTAGTATGGACATTTTGATGATGTTAACTTTTCCAGTCCATGAGCATGGTACATGTTTCTATTTGTGTTTCTTAATTTTTTTCTTCAGTGTTGTGTAGTTTTCTGAGTACAAGTCTTTAATCTCCTTGGTTACATTTATTTTATAACCTACTTTATTTTTCTTGTTACTATTTCAAATGGGATTTTTTCCTGATTAGTGTTTCAGATATTTCATTGTTGGTATACCAAAATGCCTTTGATTTCTGGATATTGACTTTGTATTCTGTAGTTTTGCTGAATTCACTTATTAGTTCCAGTAGTTTTTTGGTGGAGTTTATAAGATTTTCTATGTACACTGTCATGTGATCTGTAAACAATGACAATTCTGCTTCCTCCTCTCCAATTTGGATTCCTTTTATTCTGTTTGTTGTTTGATTGTTGTAGCTAGACTTTCAATACTATGTTGAATAGGAATGGTAAAAGCAGACAACCTTGACTTGTTCCTGCTTTTAGTGGGAAAGGTTTTAGATTTTGTCCGTTGAATTTGAGGTTGGCTGTAGGTCTATCATATATGGGCTTTCTTATGCTAAGGAATGTTCCCTCTACTCCCACGCTGTTGAGTGTTTTTATCCTAAATGGGTGCTGTACATTTTCAAAGCTCTTTCTGCAGCTATTTATATGATCATGTGATTTTTTCATATGTTTTGTTTATGTGATGCATTACATTTATTGATTTGCAAATATTGTAGCATTCTTGCATTCCTGGGATGAACCCCACTTGATCATGGTGTATGATCTTATTTACTTATTGCTGGATGTGGTTTACCAATATTTTGTTAAGAATTTTAGCATCTATGTTCATCAGTGATACAGGCTTGCAGTGTCCTTTCTTATGTCTTTATCTGTGTTAGGGATTAGGATGATGCTGGCTTCATAAAAAGAGTTTGGGAATCTTCCATCTTCTTGGATTTTTTGGAATAATCTGTGGAGCATCCTTAAATGCTTTGTAAAGTTCTCCTGTGAAATTGTCTGGTCCAAAGCTTTTGTTTGCTGGGAGTTTTTTTTATTATTGCTTCAATTTCATCAGCTGTTATTGGTTTGTTCAGGCTTTCTGCATCTTCTTCATTCAATTTTGGAAGGCTATATTTTTATAAAAATTTGTCCATTTCACCTAGGTTTTCAAATTTCTTGGCATTTGTTTCTTCGTAGTAGTTTCTTACAATCCTTGATATTTCTGTGGTATAACTTGTAATCTCTCCTCTTTCATTTCTGATTGTGTTCATTTGGGTCCTCTCTCTTTTTTTCTTGATGAGTCTGCTTAAAGTCTTGTTGATATTTATCTTTTCAATGAACCAGCTCCTGGATTTTTGATCCTTAGAATTGTGCTGTCGGTCTCTATCTCAATCAATTTGCTCTGACCTTGGTTATTTCCTTCATTCCACATGATCTGGGCTGTCTTTGTTGTTGTTCCTTGAGTTCTTCTAGGTATAGCTTTGGGTTGCTTATTTGAAATGATTCTGTCTTTTTTAGGTAGGCCTATATTGCTATGAACTTCCTTCTCAGGACTTCCTTTACTGTGTCTTATAAGTTTTGGATTCTTGTGAGTTCATTTTCATGTGTTTCCAGAAACTTTTTAATTTCTTCTTTAATCTGTTTCTTGACCCATTCATTGTTTAATAGCATGCTATTCAACCTCCATGAGTTTGAGTGTTTTGGAGTTTTTCCCTTGTGGTTGGTTTCTAGTTTCAGTCCTTTGTGGTTGGAAAAAATGCTTGATGATTTCTGTTTTCTTTTATTTGTTGAGGATTGTTTTCTGTCCTATCATGTTATATATCTTTGAAAATGTTCCATGTGCATTTGATATGAATGTGTATTTTGCTTATTTGGGATGAGAGGCTCTGTGAATATCAGGTAAGTCCTCTTGATCTTGGGCATTGTTCATTGTTGCAATATCTTTGTTGATATTTTGTTTTGAAGATGTATCTATTTTTGACAGTAGGGTGTTAACATCCCCTACTATAATTGTTTTGCTGTCAATATCTTTCTTGAAGTCCTCCAAGATTTTCTTTATGTATTTGGGTGCTCCTATGTTGGGTGCATATATATTTACAATGTATGTCTTTGTGGATTCTTCCCTTGAGTATTATGAAGTGACCTTCTGGTTCTCCTTTATGGGCCATTACTTGAAGTCTATTTTGTTTTATATGAAGATTGCTAACCCAGCTTTTTTTCCTGTCCATTTGCTTGGAATATTTGTTTCTAACACTTCACTTTCAGTCTGTGTAGGTCTTTTGTTCTGAGGTGGGTCTCTTGTAGGCAGCATATGTGTGGGTCATGCTTTCTTATCCATTCAGCTATTCTGTGTCTTTTGATTAAAGCATTTAATCCATTTACATTTAAGGTTATTATTGACAAGTACTTATTCATTGCCTTTTTATTGCACCTGTGTTCCTTTCTCTTACTGTTTTTCTTCCTGTTCTTGAAGCAGACCCTTTAGCATCTCTTGCAGAGCTTATTTGGAGGAGGGGTATTCTTTGAGGCTTGTTTTGTCTGGGACAGTCCTTATTTTATCTTCCATTTCAATTGAGAGCCTTGCTGGATAGAATAGTCTCTGTTACAGCGCTTTGATTTTCATTACTTGGAATATTTCTTGCCAATCCCTTCTGGCTTAGCATAGTTCCTTTAGAAGTCAGCTGCTAGCCTTGTCCGGGCTCCCTTTTATGTTACTTCCTGTTTCTCCCTTGCTGCCTTCAAGATTTTCCCTTTTTCTTGGAATTTTCCCATTTTAATTATTAATAGTCTTTAAGTGGGCCACTTTGGGCCTCTTTATTGGGCCTCTCTGTGTTTCCTGGATTTGTGTGACTTTTTCTCTCATGAAATAGTGGAGTTTTCCATCTTTACTTTTTCAAATAGATTTTCTATCCCTTATTGTTGTTGTTCTTCTTCTTGTATGCCTATTGCATATATATTATTACGTTTCATGTTGTCTTTTGTTTCCCTTACTGTTTCTTCATTCTTTCTGAGCCTGTTGTCCTTTTCTTGCTCATTCTGGGTTTTTTTTCTTACTTTGTCCTCTAACTCTCTGGTTCAATGTTCTGCTTCATCTAGCCTACTTTTGATTCCTTCCACTGTGTTCTTTAATGAAAAATTGTATTCTTCAGTTCCTCTTGGCCCTGTTTATAGTTTCTATTTCCTTTTTCATGTTGACATAGTTTGCAGTGAGTTCATTGTAGTTTCCCTGTAGTTTTTGGTAACGCTCTGTGAGCTCATTGAGTTTCCTGATAACCATTGCTTTGACCTCAATATCTGATAGTTGACTTTGCCCTATTTCGTTAAGCATTATTTCTGAGGCTTCCTCCTTTTCTTTCATTTGGAGATTGTTTCTTTGTCTTCCCATTGTTTGTGAGACTCTTCTTGTTAGCCTCTCCTTCTTAAATTGATCTGTTCTGGCTCCCTAGGTTTATAGTGTGAACTTCTATGGCAGAAGACCTGTAAGATTTGGTAGTGCAGTCTCCTTGATCTCCTGATCCTGCTGGTGTTGAACTGTCATTTATGTTGGCTCTGTGTATGTCTTTGGGTTTTGATTGTTATTGGATCTTTCTTTGGTGGGGTTTTCCCTCCAGCAGATTAACTGAGAGTCAGTTTTTCACCATGTCTTGTATGCTATTGTACAGGTGTGGACAGGTTTTGTTGATGCTGATTCTTCTGTCTGTATGAGGTGTTGAGACTTCTCTCTCACTCTCATTCAGTTGTTTTTTCTGGGTAATTTCTCCACCATTTAGTTGTATTTCCAGATTGGTCCTGGATTGAGGTTAGTGTGCCTTCCACTCCCTGCTTCACCTTCTTCTGTTGTTATCTGTTGGTAGTTCCTTAGTTATTGGGTTTTCTCTTCCAGCAGGTATGCTGGTGTTCTCAGCTCCCACCTCCTCTTTTTTTCTGATTAGTTGGCGGGGGAAGGCACAATGTATTAAGACTGCAGCAGTGTATCCCATGGTATTTAAAATACCAACCCGTAGAGAAGAAATAGGAGATCCTTTGGATATGTATAGTATTAACTATGATATTTCTCTCAATTAGCTGCTTTTTAGAAAGGATTGAAAAAAGATAGGACTCTTGTTAGAGGGAGAAAGATTTTGAGTTGGGTCTAAAAAGCAGTGAGCTTGTGTGACATCAGATTATGAGCTATAGTGAGAGTCAAGTTTAGAAAGTAGATATAGTGTGTGAAAGAATAGAGTTAACTACAACAGTAATAATGTTCCAGAAACAGTGAAGTGAGCTAAGATATGGGAGGGGTGTGATGCAGTATTTACAATTGTATGGAACAGCAATTATTTGTAATAGTAATGGAGCAACAATCATATGACAGAATTTATGTGATCTGAATAACAAGAGTAGGAAGTACACTACCAAGAGTAGTGGGCTATTGGAACATAAGTGAAGTGAAAGAAGGAAAATTAAAAATAAACTATGAAAGAGAGAACAAGGGAAACCAGTCAAACAATGCAATTTAACAAACCAAGTGAAGAAAACTAAACAGAAAGAAGAGAAATAAAAAATACTAATAAAATAAAAAGAGTAAAAATAATGAAAGAATAATAATTATACAAATATACAATAACTTGCAAGTTCTCTGGAATAGCAAAGTGAAATTTGTCTCACTGTCTCAGTTGTTGGGATGACCCCTCCTTTGGTCTAACTCTGGTCCTTTCACAGCTCTAGGTTTTATTGTTTCACTTGTGGGAATTAAAACAAAAGAAAAGAAAAAGAAAGAAAGGAAGGAAAAAGGAAAAGAAAAGCCTCCTGCTGGCCTTCATCTGGCCAAGCCAGTTCTGCTGGACTTCCTTGCTGTAGCAGACTGAGGGGGGATGGGTTTTGTTTTTCTCCCTTCCTGTGGTTTTGTGAGGATGAGGACCATGTCTGAGCAGCACTCTTTGCAGCTTCCCAGCTTCTAGCCCAGTTCCTCAGCTAGCTGTTGGGTCCCCAGTACCCTTCTTCACCAGGCCTATACCTTCAGTCCACCAGTTGTGCTGTCCTTGAGGTGCACCAATTAGGGGCACCTTACATACCACCTTCTCAGTCTTTGCTGTCTTAGGTGGTAGAGACTCTCAAAATCTCTTCAGGGTAGTTTGGCTCCCCCACTGAGTTAAGCTGTTCTGGGGACTGCTAACTCTCTGAGCCCTGCTGCTCTCCTCCGCAGGGGTACCACCTCCTTCCTTTTAGCTGGCCAGTCTGGCCTCATAGGACTGGAGAACTGCTGTGGCTGCCTTGGTGGGTGCAGGTGCCGGAAAATGATTTTTGTAAGCTAACCTGTAGTCTTGTTATCTTCATGAAAATGCATTTGATTAAACAAGATACCTGGATTGTCTCTGAAGAATGGGTGACCCTGAATAGGACACAATAACAGCACTTTCCAGTGATTATTATCTGTCAAGCAGTATGTCCTAGTAGATCTTTTAGTTTTATTAAGAAATAAATGGCTTTCTGTACCATTTCTATTTTTATTCTGTTATATACCTCATCTCCCAAGATGGCCTCTAAGAGTTTCTCCCCGT
Organism: Trachops cirrhosus; assembly: GCA_028533065.1. Lineage (NCBI taxonomy): Eukaryota > Metazoa > Chordata > Mammalia > Chiroptera > Phyllostomidae > Trachops > Trachops cirrhosus. The sequence continues at coordinate 62,445,882 of CM052544.1, forward strand.
TTTCTATGCACATACATCTGTTTACTCCCTCCATCCCTCCCAACCTCTATAGTTGGATGGCCTTGGGACTGGTTTGAACCAAAAGAATGAGGCAGAGGTGACATTCTTGGAGTTTTGCACAGAGACACTAAGGAGATGGGAAGTTTTGCCTACCTGACTCTGACTCCTGGCCTCCTTGCTGGAGGACACAAGGGTACTGGACTGGTGGAGCTACTGACCCACTACCAGTGCCAACTGCTATCCCTGTAAATGAACTGTCTTGTACACAGCACAGCTGAGTCCTCAAATGAAGCAGCCTCTGCTACCATCACAAGGAGCAGAGCTGTCTAGGTGAACTCAGGATGCTCACAATATTGTAAGAAATGAGAAAACAGTAGGTACTTTAAGGTACTGAATTTAGGGGTTGTTTGCTACTCAGACAACTGAACAATAGCCTTGTAGCACATAAAGACAGTTTAGTTTTCTAGTAACACATGACTTTCAGCTACAGAATGATATTTGAGCTTCTGTTGCTCTGCAGAAATGAGTATGTTAAGCTGTCTTTTTAAATATAATCTGAAATAACTATCTTATTAAAATAAAATGCAGAAGAAACTTGTTTTAATTATTGGTCATGTCACAGAATGCATGTGTTTTTACCTATATGCATGTGCTCGACGTCAGTCTGTGCTCTTTGTGCCCATGATTTGTTCTATTTTCCATGGTGATGGAGTCCCTGGTTTTGGTTGCATGGAGTTGCTCAGGTAGAGACTGCCTTCTCAAGCTTCCCACACAGCTGCATATCTGGTCATGGAGATCTGAGCAGGAATATCCTGTGTGAGCTTTGGTAGCCTGCCTACTTCTTCTTTCTTCCCGTGAGTGGAAGATGGACAATTGATTCTGAATGTGTCTCAGAACAAGAAAATGGGATCCTATGGGGAGAAAGGGCTCTAGGCTGACTCACTTACTATGTTAATATCAGCATTCTACAATACTCACCACTGGTCCTGACCCTCAGTGAGACAGCATGTGAACCAGGCCCTGGTCTGCAACTGTTTGCTGATGCCTACATTTCTATCCTTGTCTTTCCATTGAAGATGACCATATCTCAGTTTCCCCTTTACAACTCAGTTGGCTTTATTAAAATGGATAGAATCATAACTAGCTTCATCTGATTTTCTTCTTAAAATGCCATTAGGAAGCAGGAACATGATATTCACATCAAGTTTACCCAGATACTTCCCATTAGTATCATATGTCACTTCAATAGCCTTTCTTCTCTAATAACTTGTTTGAATGTTATACAGACAGAATATAAGGAAAAATAGGTATCAGTCTGGGGAAAGAAAGTGTAAATTAATGTAAACAATACAGAATGAAGCTTTTCAAAGGTGTATCCACATACATTGAATGATGATGTGACACAAACATACACATACTACAGAGATTTAAAGGATTTAAAGAAATTTAAAGGCAGCATTAGTTAGCTAATTGGAAAGTGGTTATCCCAGCACAAGGCTGTCTGTAGAGTATGGCACTTTAGGGCACTAAGGTAGCAGCTTAGTACCTAATTAAAACAGTATGCTGACAATGACTTAGTGTCTGTCTACAAAACAAGACTGAGGCATAGGGGAGAATTAGGGTTCATATTATCTTAATTATTGAAAACAGTGTTACATTTCACTCTCCATCAGAGTGATATAACATGAAAAAACCCACAATAGTGTTTTGGTACAAATGCTCAACAACCCAGCATCATTACCATCCCCATGTCTCTTACCCATGTCTGCCCTGGAGACATTTTCCAATTATGACCTTCCAATTACAGCCATCTAGTCTGCTGTTAAGTTTGTATGACTGAGGCCTGATAAACACGTTGTTTCCTGTTTGGGAATTGTCCTACTGACAATATAATAAGGCATGAAGAAGGAGATGCAAAAAGGTACATCATAAATTATTTTCAATAGCAATGGGTTCTTTTTTTAACACTCATAAATTTAAAAAAAATACTAAAATACACTCCTACAAAAAAAGGCACACACACAAGAATATATTGCCCAGAGTTTATTCTATAAAACACTCAGTAATGCTTTTTTATAACATAAAAAGGATGTTTCCATCTAGCATATATGAAATTGATTTCATAAATAATAAGTGTGCATAATTCTTGTTACTTTTTATCTATCATATTATGACATATGCCCTTGTTATTTATATACATGTAAAATTCAATCCTTCAAAAATATTTTATTGATTTCCTATAGAATTTTAAAGTTTGACTATAAACACAATTTTTTAAAATTATTTATCTTTCTGATTTATAAAGGCATTTAGGCATTCTAGGTATTTCCTAGTTAACTCGATTTTTTAAGCTAAACTATCTTGAGAGAAATGCACATAGTGTCAAAATATAGATGAGGAATATGTGAGAATTTTCCTGGATATCCATATCACCTTAAAAGTGGAAGCAATTCACAGAAACCCGCTAAAAAGACATTTACGATTTAGGAAGGTGATCATGTAGCCAGCTACAGGTGGTTTATCACTGGAGTCTTCTCCTATATGCTGGAAACTGTGAGGAGAAGGCCTGGTGTCAGAAGAAGTCCCCTCTTTCTAAGGGCCACACAGGTATTAGCTGGTGTCTGAATCCTTATAAATAGCGAGGCCATGAGAATGCCATTATGGGTCCACTGCTTTTTATTCTCCTGACAAAAGCATAACTCCTACCTCTAAGAAAAGTGTATGTGGAAGGTAGTATATAAAGTTTTACAAATGAAGAGGGCAGAAGGAAGGAAGGGCAGAAGAGGGTGAATCACCCTGACTTAAATCAGAACTGGGCTCCCTGTCCCCACATTGTTTTCATGAGCTCACATCTGGATTCATATACTTGCCACAGATCAGGAAAGTCAGAGACAGATCAGCATCCGTGGTGAGAATTTGTAAATTTAGAAGAAACCAAAAAAGATAGTTTCAGCACTGTTAACTGTTTAAATTATTCTAATGGTAGTTTTTTTTTTAATAACTATGGTTTTAGTATTGGACTTCTATATAAAAACTAGATAAGCAAAATTTGTAATTTATGTAAAAAAATGGTAACAGTGATTTTGTCAAACTCACTTCATCTTGCCTGCTAGTCATCTGAGAAAAAGAAGGAAGTGTTGCAAGGCCACTGCTCTTTAAGGATGCGGAGGGATCTTTGTGTCTTGGGAACTGTGACTGCAGTGTTGGACTCTCTCACTGGCCTGGCCTGCTGGCACGTTTAGGTGCAACAGTGTGACCTCAGACTCACTGCTCTCTTGTGTCTCCCAGACTTTCACTCTCATCAGCAAGACACACTTTTTAATCTGGTTTTTAGACTCCAGAGATTTAGATAAATAATGTAATTTTGAGTTTTCCCCCTCTACATTGAATCCAATTTACTGTTATAAATCCAACAACATGAAAGAATGACACTGATTTCTGATGAGCAAAAATAATGAATGCAAATATTTTCAGTGTGAACAATACAAGCATTGTGATTGGCTCCTAATTATGCTTCTATTTCATAAACTCATCAATTTACATTTTCTATTGTCCATATTTTTTCATTTCACTGCCTCAGTGAACTCTATGTAAAACTTAACTCGGACCCAGCTGGTGTGGCTCAGTAGATTGAGTGCTGGCTGGCAAACTAAGGTGTTACTGGTTTAATTCCAAGTCAAGGTACATGCCTAAGTTATGGGTCAGGTCCCCAGTTGGGAGCATACAAGAGGCAACCAATCTATGTTTTTCTTGAGCATTAATGTTTCTCTCCCTCTCTTTCCCTCCCATTTCTTCTCTCTATAAATAAATAAAATACAGGGTTTGGCACAAATAATGCCCCTTTTTATTAAAAAACCTTTTATTACAAAGTCATAAGAGTGTAATTCTGTAACATGACAATATAATACTATATGACATTTTAGGTGGCATGTTCAAAATGCTGTCCATCGCATGCTAGACACTCAGGTAAGCTACCAACCACACACTCACACAGGCATTACTTCTGCTGTACACAGTATTTTTTTTTTAAAAAACTTAACTTGAATTACAGATTTTCTGACAAATATATGTGTACATATTTCCTAAAGTGGGGGTCATTTATCTAATCACATGACCATGTAGGCTGTATGCATCCTGCATAAAGACAAGAGTATAGGATGTTTTCTTTTATATGAAGAGATATCTTGTGAAAAAGTAACCATGCATTATGGGGAAAAAACATACTTCACCCATGTGTTGCTAGGTTTTCAAAAATTGTCAAAAATTAAGATCAGTGTGCTGATGTATTTTCTTTGATTCAAATGTTCATCATTCTGTATATTTGAGTTCAATTCCAGTTAAGGTTTTATTTCAGTAGCTTTCAGCACAAATTTGCATAAAAGAAAATATTTATTGAGATTGTGTTTATGCTAGGGTTTCACATAGACTAAGTCATTTTACTCTTCTGTTTCTCACACAGAATTACTGTAATAAATATTTCAGTTGAGACACAGAGTCAGCAATTGTGAAGGTGGTGTCGTCAGCACACCTCATGCAAGTGCAGCCCTTGTGATGGCTCAGAACTGAAGGTACTATCCCATTGTGCACAGATAAATGCAGACCTCCAGGAAATGTTTCCATAAGTGGACTTCAGTCTATGTTTTTCTGTAATTTTTATCCTATAAATGTGGTGCTACAGTTGCACTCTTGACAACACAGCATTCTCTGAAAATATTCTGAGCTGTCCAATCTCTGTTCCTGGTTCACACTTTTCCCTACATGAAATTCTCCTTGTTATCATCCTCTAGTGGACACCCAAGCCTTCCTTCATGGACCAGGTCAAGAGTGAGCTCTAATCAGTGTTCCTGAATTTCTTCAGGTGGAATTAATGATCTCTCACAAGATCACAAAATAATATACCTTTATTAGCCCAAATCCTCTGTTCAGTCAGTTGGTGTATATATGTCTATTTCTTTGCTTTGGACATTATAAATACTGTGGGAGGAAAGTTGCATTTCATTTATATGGAATTTTTGCTCTACCTATTGTAATTAATCTTGCATATTGTAGGCACTCAATAAATGTTTTTGAGTTGGCTTTCTACTTGATAGAGTATTTTGTAAATTAGGTTTTTCTATTCAGAATATTGGAAATAATGAAGCACTGATTAAATTTAGGATTACCATAATAGCATATAATGTACAACTTTTAGAGAGATCTCTACAATATTCAGCACATAAATATGGATAATTCTCTATTTTATTATCATGGTAAATTTAATCTTTCTGTTGGATTTTATATTTTATAATATTTTATTTATTTATTTTTTAGACAGAGGGGATGGGAGGGAGGAATGGAAGGCGAGAAACATCAATATGTGCTTGTCTCTTGTGTGCCCCACACCGAGAATCTGGCCTGCAGCCCACACACGTGTCCTGACTGGGAATTGAAATGGCAACCTTTTGGTTCCCAGGCTGGTGCTCAATCCCCTGAGCAACACAACCCACGGCTTAATCTTTCTATTGATTTTTAAAAAGTTGCTTCTAATTCAACATCCATTTTTGACTATTTAAAAATTAAAATTGTGATGGAAATGTTATACTAAGGACACATGATACTTTTTAACTCTTTATACCATTATTTCCAGACAAGATAAATTGTTGGGAACCGCCCTGCCTGGTTTCAGAAACTGTAACTCCTCATGGCTAAGGCTGAGTAAAAAGACCTTGGGACCATAGCCATTAATGAGACAAAGCTTATCTTCCTTGTAGGGGTGCTACCTCTGCCCCTTTTCACTTCACCCTACTTGGCCCTGGTTGGATGACTAGCTAGCCAATGACAAGTAAGATTCCTCAAGGGAGGGAAAACCTAAGACAGGCACTGTTTCAAAGGGACCCTTATGGAAGGACTTGGGGGGCTATAGAAAAGAAGGTTGATGGAACCTCACCCCTTAGCTTTGACATAGCTTGAATATTCATTCTGTCTGCAAGAAGTCTCCTAATCTCTTGCATGCCTTACTTCCCCTGCCTGACTTAAGACTAAAACAATGCCAGATGTGGGTGCAACCCTGTGCTGGAAAGGGTAGGTTTCCCAGGGTGATCAGGCCTAAGAAAGAGTGCATAAAATCCTGTGAAACCTGCTTTGCTAATACTCTCAATTTAAATAATAAGGGTCCAACCATGAAATGAGTTTGTTTCCCCAAAGTTTTATGCCCCTTGGCCTATCTGACCCTGACTCAGAATAAGCCCTCAGAGTTCTTTGAATGTTGCCTATTGTTTGATCATTACTGCCTGACAATGATTGATGAGCTTTACATATATGCCCTGTACTCCTATGCAAACTAAACCCAATAAAAGCCCATTGAGGAACAGGATCCTGGCCCTTCTCCTTTGAGAGATTGGCCACCTTCCCTCCCCAAGTAGATCATGTCTTAGTAGACTTATTCTCATCCATGGCAGCCTGGGGGCCCTGTGGGCAGAGCTCCCTCCAATAAATTATTTATTTATGTTATCCTAGACATGCATTTGACTGTTTTTAGGCTAATGTTCAGTCATTTAGTCATAATGAGAACTGCAAGATACAAAAATAATTTTTATTCTCAAAGTGGTGATGATTTAGTATTCCAAGGGCGGGGGGGCTTTGATCTGAGGTCAGATCAAAATCTTAGAACCTAGAGCCTTAAAGATCATCTAGTTAAGGGATTCTTAGTACTAGTGTTATAGATTTAGAGATGCTAGTGACCCTTCTCAATTTCTATGACCAATGTTAGTATATGTTTGTTCCCGGCACTCCACTGCTGTATCTTGTTGTATATTCTCATACAGTGAGTTCTGTGACTTCCTAAAATGTCCACAACCACTGAAATCATCTCCTATTGCAAGTCAGTCCCACAAAGATGAAAAGACAATACACACATCACCAGCATGCTGAAACCAGATCCCAGCTCTTCCAATTTCATGCACAGTAATCTCCCTGGATATTATGCTAACTGAGGGCATTCTGCAAACTCATCACACTAAAGATAAGCACAGAAAATTATATATTAAGTAATAACAGTTAGAATCAAGATCACCACTCATTTTTATTTATCCTAATTCATAAATTACTTTGGGAAACAATGTAGCACTAGACATTTAGTTACATGACACATTCTTGGTCTTCCTTATTTCTCTTTATTTCTTTTATGTTAAAGGTTTTTTTATAAGCACATAGAAACTGTTCATTTTGTGAAGAGTCTCTGAAATACAGAGGGAAATGAGAGTCTGCCTAACACCTCAAAGAAATAAACAATCTTTTAAATTAGTTTTCTGTTTAGGTAAAAGATAAGTGATTATAGTTTTCACTTGAACAAAATTCAATACTTACTTTATTGATATGTCTTCTGACAATGCCTTTTTTTTTATAATCTAACAAACAGCAAAGGCAAAATGAAGAAATAAGTAAATCCAAAGGGTCTGACAAATGTTGATAAGTTACTTATTTTCTGGATAAAAATGGGGAAATATTCACTACAGTTGATTCATATTAGGTAATTTTCAATATATTTTTATCAACTAAAATACTAAACAGACACCTGTTACTTTATCTTATCACTATTACAGTAAGCAAAACAATCTTTGTATAAAAAAATTGACTTCCTAGAACAATATGTTAAATGTTTGATTCTCTGAAGGCCAGTTTGTAGCTTTCCTGGTGATTTTATCTTACATAAATTCATAACTCTACAATTTAGAGTAAAAATACAATATAAGTAATACATTTTTAAGTCAATGGTTCATAATCTTTTCTAAATATACACACCTTTGGAGTCACTGTTCAATTGATTAAACTCTATCTGTATCCTTTCCAAAACAGGACTTATGGAGGTTCAATGCCTGAGTTGTTTTTCGGGGGAGGGGACATCATTTTCTCATACTTGGCCAAAAAATTCAAATTTTCTCACTAGGACTAAGTATTTACTTATCGTGATGAAACTCATATATCTCTCTTTTTTCCTGTATACCTCTCTGACTTTTCATTTCCTCTACCTGTGCCAAGCTATGTAGCTCACTGACAGTTGATGAAGCTGACTCTCTAGCCTAATTGTGTTTAACTGGGTGCAGACATTTTGGCAAATTTGTGCCTAAGACACAGGTAGTCAAGAGTGTGTCAAGATCCTCCCTGAAGGACCTGAAGTTTTACCTGAATTTCAAGCAACAAATTAGCCTGATGCAGGTCATGAGTGTCAATAGTAGATATGAAACTCTTAGGAAAAAGGGCTTCCTGATTCCCAGCAGAACAGACACCATGAGCTTCACGTCTTCATTAGTCCCAGTCTCATGGGGGCGAAGTGAAGGAGGCCCAGGAGCATCTGTGGGCAGTGGCAGTTTGTGTCACAGCTGAGGGAACATTAGTTAAGGAAACCTTATTTCTTTATAGTGGCCATTAGCACAACTGCTCACCTTTACTGTTCATTACCTTCAGGGCAAACAGACTTCCCTGTATCCCAGAAAGTGACTGTGTCTCCAACTAATGGTTGTTTCCATAAAAGTACCCTTGAAAACATAGTCAAGAAAAAAATATGTCACAGAACATGTGGAGATGGAAGACACCATTGAGGAATTACCTCCCAACCAAGAGGGGTAGACATGACCCTGCTAATCCATGAATGCAGCATGGCTTTAGGATCTCTGGCATATGACTGTTAGCTCTATTCACCTTGTGCAAAAATAATTGACATGCAGAAATATAATTAAAGTTGCTATTATACAATTGGCAAAGATAAAATAGTAATGCTCAGTGTCAGTGAGAGTTTGGAAAACAGGCACTTGTATTACTGTTGTTAGTGTAATTTGGCATATTTTTAATAGGCAAATTTATCATCATGTATCAGAAGTCATAATACAGGTGTGACATATGCTCGAAAATTGTTTTCCAAAGAAATCAATACAGATGTGGACAAAGACAGGAATATTTATTAATTATATTTCTTATAAAAATAAGAAAATAGAAACAATATTATAAATAAAAAGGCGATTTAAACAAATCATAGTTCATTCATATAATAGACTAGAATAGATAAAATAAAAACTGTATTATAGGAGAGTTCTCATTACCATAGTAAAATATTCACAATACAGGCCAAGAGGCTACAAAACACCATGTACTAAAAACAATTTTTTCTTAATACCTGAGAATACATTTACTCTTTATTGGTTTTAGAGAGATAGAAAGAGGGAAAGAGAGGGAGAAAGAGAAACATCAATCAGTTACCTCCCATATGCACCCCTAGTAGGTACTGAACCCACAACATAGGTATGTGCCTTGACTGGGAATCAAACACACAGACTTTTGGTGTACAGGACAACTGTCCAAGCCACTGAGTGATGTGGTCAGGGCCCACAAAAAAACTTTTTTGAAGGAAGTACATATCTTTATATGCATGTGGATATATAAATGTGGAATTATTAAAATATTGCATACTAAAATATTAATGTTAATGGTGACTGGGTGAAATTAAAAATTGAGATTAATGATTACCTGCAAATAAATTTTTGTTTCTTTTAGGCTTTCTGCTTTCTTGTTTTTGATATTATTTTTCTAATTATCCTGCATGTGATATTTTATAACCAGAATATGTGTGTTTATTTAACTTTTAACTCAGACTTGATGTGAGCTAGAACATTATTCTGACATAGAGAATATGACTGTTGACTCTCTTGGATTTCTAAATGATTAGTCATAACAAACCAACTATCTTGGGTATAAATATGGTGTTGAAAAAATAAGCTAATAATAAACATAAAATAAAAATGTATCTATTAATTGCTTCATAAATGTTTTCTTCATCAGGAAAATAAAGTATATACTTCTGATCAAAATTATTGATGGATATATCAAAATGTCTACTACTTTAAATTCCATTGTAAGAAGAGAAAATGTAGAAACAATTGTATACAGGTTTGATTTTCATGTTGGTAATAAAGAGTATTTATGCCTTCATAGAGTTGTTTTGTGGAAAATGTTTGCAAATGACAGCTAAGGACTATCTACATTGCCTCATCATTTAGAATCAAATCACAAGTTACAAAATCAAGCTAGCTGATATATTTTAAACTACATAATATTTGAATTTTAAATTTTAGCTAATTATGAAAAGACTTTTATTTCAATGCTATGAATTTTAATTTCAATACACAATTCACAATGCTTTGACCCATAAACAAAATCCAACATATTATTTGCTTAAAGTTATCAAGAAATCATATGTACCCTTGCACAATTAATTCAAAGTAAATGAAATAGTGTCCACCACTTGGAAATACTAAACTTAGCCTTACACTACAGATTTTACAAATTAATTTAAAATACTGTTTAATTAAAAAAATTATTGTTTATGCTATTACAGTTTTCCCAATTTTTCCCTTCGGCCCCCTCCACCCAGCCTGACCCCTACTTCAATAGTCAATCCTCACACTATTGTTCATGTCCATCGGTCCTTCATATATGTTCTTTGACTAATCCCTTCACTTTCTTTCAATCAGTCCCCATCTTTTCCCTCCCCTCTTATAGCTGTCAGTCTGTTCCATGATTCTATGCCTCTGGGTATATTTTGTTCATTAGTTTATTTTGTTCATTAGATTCCTTTAATGGTAAGATAATATGGTATATGTCTTTCACTGACTGGCTTATTTCACTTAACATAACAGTCTCCAGTTCCACCCATACTGTTGCAACAGGTAGGAATTTCTTCTTTCTGCTGTATAGTATTCCACTGTGTACATGTACCACAGTTTTTTTTTTTAATCCACTTATCTACTGATGGGCACTTAGGCTGTTTCCAAATCTTGGTTATTTAAAATAGTGCTTCTATGAACATGGCCGGGGGCATACATTCTTTTGTGCTGCTATGAACATGGCGGGGGCAATAAATTCTTTTGAATTGGTATATCAGGATTCTTTGGGCATATTCCCAGCAGTGGAATTGCTGGGTCAAAAGGCAGTTCCAGTTTTAGTTTTTCAGGGAATTCCATACTGTTTACCACAGTGGTTGCACAAGTCTACATTCCCATCAACAGTGCACTAGGTTTCCCTTTTCTCAACATCTTCACCAGCACTTGTTGTTTGTTAATTTATTAATGATAAGCATTTTGTTGGGTATGAGGTGATATCTCATTGTGGTTTTAATAAGTATGTCCATGATGGTTACTGATAAATAAATTAATATTTTTAAGTAAAATATTAATTTAAATAATGCCTTAACTTTAAATCACATATATCATATGCCCAACAAAAATGATAACATTATATTTAAATTTCTTACTGAGTTCAACAATGTCATATGACTCCTCAAGAAATATCTTGTCATGCACACAAGACAGAGAAGGCAACTATGTTTGAAGCATAGTGGTTTAATATGAGAGGGAACTCAAAAAAGCTGGAAATTTGTATAAAAATTGTGTATGTATTCTTTCATGTCTAAACTTCAGTCACCTTCAAAGTACTCTCCACTTGGTGCAATACATTTATTGAGATTCTTTTCACTCCTCAAAACAGTTTTGAACTTGTTAATTTTGATGCTTTTTAGTAGTTCTACTGTTTTTTGTTTCACCTCTTCCACACAGAGGACATTTTTCATCTGGGGAAACAAAAACAAAAATCTCTGGGCAGGATGGGATGAATAAGGGAGGGTAGGGCATGTGGTCATAATCACTAAACATCCAGCATGGTGTGAGCAGGTTCACTTGTAAATCACCCATTATGAAATGGGCAAACACGTTGAAAGATTCTTCAAAAAAATACCCACTGAAACCAAACGCAGCTTCTCACAACAATGGCAACTAGTACACTGATACAAACGGATTCCTAGAACACTCACCAAGTGGAGGAAACCTGTACTACATGGGGCCCTGCCCTTTATAATATAATTCCAGTTTTGGGGGTCCCTCCTTTGTATGAGTATTTTTAAACAAAAACACATATCCCAAGTACAATACCTCATCTACTAAATCTCTTCATTGTATTATGTTGGGAGCTTTGACTTCCAGACAACCTCTTCCCCCTTATTCTAACAGTTTATGCCCTTGGAAGGGGTCCTCTTGATGTGGACTCCAACTAACAGCATCTGCGGTGTTGTGGCTGCCACGAAAATTCACATGGACTACAGAAGTCCTGTGGAGAAAAGGGATAGCATGGCCACTCTCTGAGTGAGAGAGTGCCCTGACCCTTGCCTGGATAGGCTTTTATTGCTTTTCTGGGCACATTACATCAAAGGTGGTCCTCATTTATTATGCACAGGAAAGGATGCTGCTGTTTAGTTCTAACAGATAACAAGGAAAAGAATGTTGTAAATTCAAGGGGAAAAGCAGTCAAACTGGTTACACTCTGTCCTTGGGAGGATTAGCACAGATTTTAGGAAGTTACTTTAAAGATATACAGTAAACATTTGCTGCTTAAATTCAGGATGAGGGAGTTTTAACAAAAGCAATCCTCAAAGCAGCCTAGGTACAATGCAGGCCTGGTTCCCCATGGGAAAGCTGATCTGTGGGCCTCACTCCTGTGTGCTTCCTTGCACCTGCTGATTTTCTGAACCAGGGCTAAGCTATGTTTGCCACTGCCACATGGATCAGTTCCCTATATTCTCTGACAGCAGCCAGCAGCCTACCTGTGCATTCAGTGATGGTCAGTCTGTTCATCCATGTGGGAATATGTATTCTATGTAACCCAAACATGCCACAATTTGGAGGGTTTTATTCCCCTTCTAACCTAACTGTCAGTAGTTATACATTTACCAACATGAGGTCCTAACTCATACATAGTACCACAGCTATTAGTTATAAATATTAATAAAATTACCAAAATAATACCGTATGTGTACTCTGTGTGTACATGTGTGTATAAAAATAAGAGACTCATGGGAACTTCCTGTTCATGAGAATCCTCATCACTCTTCTCTGGATCGAAAAAATATGTTTGAATGGATGGAGTTGAAGATGAAGAACAGTGCAATGGGAAAATTCCTCAAAATGAAATGACTGATTATTTGTAAGTGTATTAACCCATGTGAATGAAGGGGACAATTGTGAGATGGTTAAAGGAAAGTTCTCTTGAATATTTACAACAGGAAAACTGTGATGTTGATGTCATCTTTATCACTGCATCCATATTTGCCTAGTCAAATCTAGTCTGTACCCTTCTGGAATTTAAGAGACAGAAAGAGCTTTACTATTCAATGAAGTATTTGAAGGACTATGTTTAGTTATTAAAACTTTGGGAAAGGACAAGAAAACAAATATTAATCTGAATCTTATTATTACTATTCACTGTTGAAAATACATACCTGCAACAGAAGGATAGATGATTCCTTGCTTATCACATTAACACTGAAGATTTTTTAAAAAATTAATATCCTTGAACATATAACAAATAAGCAGTAACTCCAAGGTTTCTTGAAGTCATAATAATGAGCTTATCAAAGAAAGCAATAACTCTAGTTCAATGCTTTCCCCCGGTAGGGAATGTGGTGTGGAGATAGATCCAGACAGATGGTGCAGGGGATGGAAGTGTTTGAATGAGGGGAGGATAATATCACTGAACCAGAATAAATTCCTACTTGAGCCTGAGGAGGGAACTGCTCAGAGAAAGAGATAAGGAGCCAGCAGATTCGGGTTGGGAACATATAGACACCTTCTTACTCTCTAAATTATCAGAGGAGGTAGAGGATGGAATTGAGTTGTGAGCTATGTCAGAGAAAAGTGGTGGCATCCTAACATAGCTGACTATGTGAGGGCTATCCCAGGGAATTCTGAGCAGCGGGGCTACACTGCAAAGCAGACATAAAGGTTAATTGTGAATTGCACTGAGCACCCAGCAGTCCATGGGCCAGGACTGCCTAGCGTATGGCATGTGGGCATGCAGGCCCTTTTATATTGTAAATCCACACACCCAAACAAGGAGGAATATGGAATTGAAATGTGATAATTGTCCTCTGAGCTTGTTCTTTTGGGTGCTAGGAGTGATGTGGGTGAGAAGGGAGTAGTTAGCAGTCAGGAGGCCTGGTTCTCCCTAATTGTCCAAGCAAACATGTTCAGCTGTGTACAGGTTTAAACCACAACACATCAATAGACTTTTAGATGACTAAGGTGTAGGTGACATCTATTTCTGGGTGATTTAGCATACAATTAAACTTTTAACGAAAAATGTACAGAATGGAGATTTGTTTCAAGATGAATTCAATTGATCATAATTTAGAACCATTTATTTTATTTTAAAAATCTTTTGGATTCAAATTGTTGAGTATTAAAGGTTTAATTAAAAAACATGAAATTGTCATTAGCTTGCTAAGATTATATAGTCTCCCACTGTATCTTAAAATTATGACTCCATTAATCAAAATCCCTCATATAAAGGAAAGCAGTACCTTGGTGGACATCAATATATTTCAAAACTTTTCCCTGCCCTGGCCAGTGTTGCTCAGTTCATTGGAGTGCCATCCCATAACCTAAAGGTTGCATGTTTGATTCCCATTCAAGACACATGCACAGGTTTTGGGTTTCATCCCCAGCTGGAGCACATATAGGAAGCAACCAATCATTGTTTCTCTCCCACATCATTGCTTCTCTCCCTCTTTTTCATTCTTCCTTACCCTTTCTATAATATAAAATCAATAAATATGTCCATGGATGAGGACAAAAATTTTTCCCATGCATATTTGAAAGCATAAGATGCTATTAGATTAATATTTGAAAAAAAATTCAAAAGCCAGAGTTTGACAGAATGAATCATGAAACAATGTGTTTTAAGTATAAGATAATGAAAAGGCCTAAAGATTGGGAAGTCTGCCACACAGAAGTGCTAATTGACTGCAGTAAATATAATGTATAAGACACAGAGCAGTTGATAGGGGAAGTGTCAGAAACTTAGTTTTTAAATAGGATTTTTATTGAAGTACAGCATACATACAGAAAATTGCTCAAGTCATCATTATACAGCTTGATGAATTTTTCAAAATTGAAGAAACCCACATAACCAGTACTTGGATCAAGAATTAAAATATTTTTAGCCTCCAAAGTTCTACTTTTTGCACTATTTAGTTTATACATCCACTTTCCAGGTAACTTGTACCCTGAATTCTGACACTGTAAGTAGGTTTTGCTGAACCCTCTTCCTCTTGGGCTGGCAATCACTGTAACTTGATGTGGCACCCATCACATACCTGAGCCCTGCATGCATTCTGCTGCCCAGTCCTTAAAACAACCTGAAAAGTGGGGGTCATTATTATTATCTGCATCTCAAAAATGATAAATTAAGGCTTAGAGTATTTAAGGCTTAAACCCAGTGGTGAAGGTAGGAAGAAGTCATGACTCCCTTTTCCCAACTGCAGAACACCACAATCAAGGCAATCCCCTTGGTGTTACAGATTTCCACATGAGTATTGCTGCTCCCACAGAGCTTTCATTTCTTTGCAAAGAAAAATACTTCTCAAAGCAAGATACACAAGTTTAAATACTGATTGTCAAAGCATCTGACTTCATACATTTATAAATAATACACAAAATAATACACTTACCATAATTCCACAGCAAAGCTGTGCTTGGGGACATGAAAGAATGCACTGGAGTAGGGATATTGCTCATCCCCTCGTGAGTCCCTGCAGACTGAGTCCCTGTTACTGATGGTGATGTGCATGTGCTGGGCCAAACAAGACTAGTTGGGATGGATCCACATTACAGTCACCTCAGGGAACATTCAGACCCTGAAAAGAAGTAAAACATTGCCCAGCAAAGTGAGCAGTCAGATCTGTTCAGGTAAGTGTGGGGAGATTCAGGAAGACTGCAAAAACAGAAAAAAATTTTTTTTCACAAGTCCTGGAAAGCATAATGGAGTTACATTAGAGCATGTTTGAGGCAGAGGAATTAGTATCATCAGGAAGACAGGAGTACCCTTTGGGGAGCTCCTGGTGTGAGGTGAGGCAAGGTGCACAGAAGGCTGCAGTTGCACAAAGGTGGCCTATCTGCAGTAAAAGACAGTCATGCCATGCAATGTGACATCTTGAACTGAATCTGGGAACTGAAAACATACATGAGTGAAAAAGTTGTGAAACTTGAGAAAAGTCTGGAGTTTGAGTCATAGTGATGCACTGATATTAATCTCTTAGTTTTGACCAACATAGATTTATCAGATGTTAACTTTTGGGATGAAGTAGACCAAAAATAAAAAAAACCTCTGTACTATGTATGCAACTTTTCTGTAAATCTAAATTGATTCCAAAACAAAAGTTTAATTAAAAATAAAAAAGAGGCCCAGGTGTTAAAAAGATATCTTTTGCATCTTGGTACTTCTTATTCCCACCTTTCCCTGGTGTGTATTTGCTCCAGGGCTGTAGAAATGAGGAAAACATCAGAATGAGTCCCTTGCTGTTGTTGTGAGCTTATGCTCTTGATATAGTCTTTCTTATAAGACAGTCTTTGTTCCCTACTCAGATCATCTGACCTGAGTCTTAAGAACTGAAAGTGCTGAGCTGCCTGCATGACCATCAGTTCTACTGGTGACACTGGCACCGAGATATAACAGGAAGCCAACACAGGTGACTATGCTATTCACTTGGGCTTTATTAATACAGGTTCACTCAGCTTCTATTATGGATATTTAATCTAAATCCATACTAACCTAATAACAATACTATTCAGGTGTCTCTCCTTGCCAGATGTGTCTAGCATGACTTAGATAGATTCCCTCTTGAATAAAAGTGTCATGGTTAACTGGCAGCCATCTAGGTTGACAGGAGTGACTCCATTTCATATACTTTATGCTATCTTGACCAGAACAATGCCATTTTATTGGTCCTGCTCTCCACAGCTGTCAGGCAACAAGGAGACTTTATAAAGGCAGCTGCTGTATCCTAATGAGTCTATTCCCTCCCACTTTCTCCCACCCTCTGCCCTAGGAGAGCAAGTCTTGGAAAGGATTGGGGAGAGGTGCTTGTCTCTGTTCCAGCTACTGTGACAAAATGTCACAGACTGGGGTAGGGGGGTAAACAACTGACATTTATTTCTCACAGTTCTGGAGACTGCAAGATCAAGATCAAGGAGACAGCAGGACTGGCATCTTATGATGGGTCTCTCTAAATTGTGCCCACATACATTTCCTCATTCTCTCCAGTCTCTTTTTAAAAGGGCACAAGTCTCATCATGAAGACCTCCTCCCTTAAGACCCTACTTAAGTCTAATTGCTGCTCACAGGCCTTATCTCCAAATACTATTAAAATGGGGGGGTAGGTACATCACATGAGTCAGGGGAACATAATTCAGTCCATAATAGTGTTAGAGGTGGCTTGCTGGGCAGTTAGAGCTGGATACCCAAATAGTAAGACCAGAGCCTCTGTGTCCCAGGAACACTCCACCCCATGCCAGACTCATTGACACCTACATCTGTCTCCTCCAGCCAACTTTCTAGGTTTGCAACCATGAACATGTGGGGAAATACAGGGGCATATTTGAGCAGTATAAGCAAGGAAGCAGGACTAATAAACTAGAAGAAACATGAACATTGTCATCTTTTATACCAGAAAGCTCTAGGATTGATGAGGTGAATTGGATTCAGATGAGTCAGCTCTTGGCACATATCCATGCCAGTATAATGTGCACATGGACTTGCGTACAAGAAAAGGCCCACCAGGATAATTAAGTTTTCTACAGTGGCTGGTATAAGCCTCCCCATCTCAGACATTGTATTCAGGAGCTACCATCTCCCCAGTGGGGATTGTAAAAGCTTTCAACCCTATAATTGAAGATAATGTTGCAGTTTGTCATATTTCCTGACTATATCAACTCACTTTGAAATCCTTAGATAAGTAAATCCTATTGGTGTGTTTATGAATTGCTTGTGTCTAATGCTTCTGTTAATCTGAGCCTACCATGACATTTGTTAATGCAATGCCCAAATTAATAAATAATGTAAATACAATACATTGGAACAGATATATAGAACATTTCTTCCAATGAATACAAAGCCACTTCTGCACAGGTAAACAAGGAACAGTCAAAAAATCAAACTAAGCTACAAAAAGGTCCTTAATAATACCCCAAAATAACATCATATAGACTATGTTCTTTAATGACAATTGAGAAAAAAATTAAAATTCTGTTTGGAAGCTAAAACTATGTATCAACATATTAAAAATAGCATGAGGCAAATTAATACTTAAAATTAAAAAAAAACAAGAAGAACATGTCAAAATAAATATATAGAAGAAATCAGTGAAATTAAGAACAATAACCACACACAGACATACAAAAAACACAAACATGTACAACAAACTGGAAAATAGTTCCATGAAAATGTTAATAAGATAGCTGAATCTTTGGCAAAGCTGATCAAGAAAACAATAAAAAAAATAAAACATATAAATCAGAATGAAAAAAATGGATAATTGCTTCAAAGAGAACAATTATCAAGAAATGATTAAGGAATATTTTAAATCACTACAAAATAGTTTAATACATTTGGAAACCTTGATGAACTGGATTACTTTCTGGAAAATTATACAATTTCAATATTGATGTAAGCATAAAAATCACTGAATAGATCAGAGACTTTGGATTTCACAATTTTAAAGAATTCAAGAAATAGTAATAATAAAACTATATTTATATGTCCTAAGCACAGTGCTAGTTCTTGAGTGTAAAACATGGGCATTGATGACTTGGTCAAAGCTAAATTATATGCATTTCTAAGTAGGTCTAAATTAATATTTTCAAAAGATAAAAGGTAAAATGCTAGTGAATAGGAAATTCATTGTGCCATGGTATAACAGTGTTTTATTTTCCTAGTGCTACATAAATTAATTATACATTTTATAATTGTTAGTCCTTGCATATAATATGTGGCTACATGCAAAGACATCAATCCACATGGCAGATATTTTCACCAAATATCTGTTAGCCTTTTTTCATTTAGTAACTGAACCATCCTTCTCTGCTCCTCTCTCAATTTTAAGTGGGGTATGCTGAAACCAACTAAAAACTATAGTTCCCAGCACCCATTGATGTTAGATGAGACCATGTCACCATGTTTGGGCAATTTCTGTGGTGGAAGTGAAGGTAAGACTTCTAGGTTGGTCCCCAAAGGGGCAGGGCCCACTCTCTCACTTCTCTTTTTCATGTGGCCTAGAATGGCACAGTTTCTCAAGCCACCTTCTAAGGCTGTTGGATGGTGCCACATTTGAATTTGTGGAAACACTACCTATCATGGTTAATGTGGAAGGCAAGCACTAACTACCCAACAGGAGATTCCTGAGTTTTTAAAGCTGGAAAAAGTGAAGACTATTCTTCTTTCCTAGAAGGCTAGATTTTTTTTCAACCTGAGTTTTGTTTTATTTATTTATTAATTTTTAATTTTAATTGTTGTTCAAGTACAGTTTTCTGCCTTTTACTCCTATGCCAGCCCTCCCCCCAGCCTTCCCCACTTTCCTCCTGTTTCCACTCTCCCTTGTTTTTGTCCATGTGTCCTTTATAATTGTTCCTGCAAACCCTTCCACTTTTCCCCTGAAATTCCTTCCCCTTTTCCCTTCTGGTTACTGTCTTACCCTAGTAAATATATTTTTGGTTCCTTATGATGTTGACACTAAGTTTCCTAACACATTAATCCTAATGAACACATCAATCCTAATGAACACATCAATCCTAATGAACACATCAATCCTAATGAACTTTAGACAGTTATCTAAACTTCTGTCTTTAGAAGTACAAACAAAGAAGAACAAAGCATCTAAAGTTCATTAGGATTGATGTATTATGAAATTTAGTGTCAACAGCATAAAGAACCAAAAATATATTTACCAGGGTAAATAGAGTTATCTGAATAACACTATATCTATAAAACAATAATCTTCAACTTTGATTACAGAAACAACTTCATAGCCATCCAGTAGGTATGCAGATAAAAACACAATAGCTTGCCCTTATAGCTTCTCCATTTTAAATTATGAAAACTTTTAAAAATCTAATGCTTTGTCAGAGTTATGGGATAAAGAATACCTTTAAAATGAAACAATTTGCTCAATCATTATATAATTTGTTATGAAATTTGGAAGGCTTGTGTGTGTAAGATGTGTATGTATGTGTGAGGTTAAGCACACAGATATGCTTGTGGGTGGTTGTAAGAGACAGCTAGAACTAAGATTTAAGAAAACATATTTCAAAGTGTTAATTAATTAATATTTCTATGGTTTTAAAAATAGAACACTTTCATTCTCCTCCACCAAAGAAAGCATGTTGTTTTATATTATAGTTTTAGGAAACGAGTTGTCACATTTTATTAAAGAGATTATGTTGGCAAAAATAGAGTTGGGACACTTCCAAATTCCCACCTGGAAAATAATAAATTGTCAAGAAAGATGATCTATTCACTTGGAGTCAACTATTTGTTTAGTGTTGACATTCATTCAGTGGATGAAGAATTACATCAAAAACATATAAAGTTTAATAGGCACAAACTCTACCAAACCATTAGGAAATGCCAGTGAAGCACTTTGTTCCTTCACCTAATTATTGTCAAACAAAACAAAATAAAAAAAATTCCCTTAGTTCTTGACTGGTGTAACTCAGGGGATTGAGCACAGGTCTGTAAACCAAAGGGTTGCCAGTTCTATTCCCAGCCAGGCCACATGCCTGGGTTGCAGGCTAGGTACTCAGTTGGGGACATGTGAGAGGTAACCACACATTGATGTGTCTCAGCTTCTCTTCCTTCTCCCTAAATAAATAAAAAAATAAAGTCTTAAAAAAAGAACTCAGTTTTCTTTGCCTCAAAGTGTGTTTTAGAACAAAAATTGTAGCAGCTTCATATAAAAATAAGCATATTTTTAATAAATACAACTGTTTTAGGAAGCATATTAATATTAACTGTGATAATAATATTATTAATCATGATACTTGCAAGGTGCTGGCACTGGCACTGGGAACACTGCACACATTTATGTTAATGTTTTCATCTAAAAATTAAGTGGGGCAGTATAATCCCCATTTTCAAGATGAGAAGAATGAGGTACATAGAAATTCATTTGCCCAGGGTCAGACCAATAGTAAATGATAGAGAATTCAAATGATGTCTGTCTGATTCCAAATTCCAATCTTTTCTATATCACTGGTATTCATACTTTTAGAAAATTTATTATTGTTCAGTTACAGTTGTCCCGCCTTTTCTCCCATTGCTCACTGCAACCCTCTGCCCCTGCTCCCATAGTCAACCCCCCCATTGTCCATGCCTATGAGTCCTCTATTTGTGTTCCTTTGGTTGCTTCTTCCTCTTCTTTCATGTTTTGACCAAAAATCAAATATAGAGGACATGAAAAATTCTAATATATTTAAAATTGGAAAGGCAATTCCAGATTGAGTAAAATACTTGGATTATTTAGCCAGTATTATATTTGTATGTATATATATTACTATATATATACATATTTATATATATACATACATATATATTTACACACACATGAAAGTGCATTTATGTAATGCTTCCTAAATATTATCTCAGTCTAATTTTTTAATACATTTAACTGTTCATAGTATATTTTCTGGCTATCAAAAGGCAGTTGATCACATATAGGCCCATAGAATTCTATATGTGTTTAGTAATCATCTTTCCTCATTTGGTATAAGCTTTATAAATGTTTTATGTATATTTTTATATGATCACACATATAGATATTAAATTATCAGATGATGCTATTCATCCTGAATTTTATCAAAAGCAAGTACATTAGGTGAGTAAGAAAGCAATAAACATTATTGTGGATTTAATTTCATTAGAGAACTCTGATTCTTTAGAGACAGTTCAAGATATACCTTGGACTAGAGGACATAGCTGAAAGCTAGTATATCTATTTTATAATAGGACAGCCCATTTAAAACAATTTAATTCTCACTGAGCACAGTTAAATGACTTTTAATATAATGGAACCTGCCTTGTCTTGCCAAGGACAAATGAATGGTCTGTGACTCTACCAACTGTGCTGTTTCCTATAAGAATTAACATCTCTCTTTCCCTAAATTATTAGCTCATAAAACTGAAGACAGTTTTTGTTTGGAAGAAATTAACTGAGGTTTCAGGTGGTTTCTCTGCTTTTTTATTGACACAACAACTAAAACCACCTCTCAAAATCAGAGCATTATATTACAAATAAATATCATAGTTAGGTAAGCATCAATGATTGGTTTATAAGATCTATGCTTTTCTTGTTCTAACATTAGATAAAATAAATTTATTAAGGAATTCTGAAATTCATCAATAATATTTTCAAATATTAATGGCTCTGCTACTGACATTCTACAGGAAAAATTGTTATTTTTCTCAGACCCCATTAACATTTTATATTTATTTCAAGGAGACGTGAGAAATATTCAAAAGATCTAAAACACATTCATTAATCAGGGATCTACAGAGACACAGTATCAATAGGCACTTTTCTATGGGTATTGGCTCACATGTTTATCAGGAGGTCAAGAAGTACCACAGTCTCCCATCTGCAAGCTGGAGACCCAGGGAAGCCAGTGTCAACAGCCTGAGTCCAAATGCCTGAGAATTTGGGCCTGAGAAGAAGAGGCACTGACATCTGAGAGCAGGAGGAGAAAATCCCAGTTCAAACAGAGATAATTTGCCCTTCCTCTGCCTGTTTGTTCTATTCATTCCTCAACTGACTGGATGATCCCTCATAAATTCTTTACTCAGCCTAATGTGAATCATTAAGAGACAACCTCACAGACACACTCAGAAATACTGTTTACTAACTCTCTGGGCATACATAGCCCAATCAAATTGATACATAAACATATCCACTACACACATGTAACTGAAATATCAGAATGGGAGGAGAGGAGAATGGGCAGAAACATATTTCAAGAGATAAAGATTGAGGTTTGTTCCAAAACATAGCAAAGTCTTTAATCCACAGATACAAGAAATTCTGTATTTCCTAATGGAAGAAAATACAACAACAAAAAAAAAACCCACACATCTAGGTACATCATAATAAAAATGCCAAAAACAAAGACAAAGAAAAAACATTTAAAGTAGCAGGAAAAAACCCACAGTATCTTCAAAGCACCAAAAGCTAGACTGACAGTTGACTTTTCAAGAGAAACTACAAAGCCAGACCAATGGAAATACATCTCTAGAATGCTAGAAGAAAAATTGTCTGCATACAAAGGCAAAATAAGGACATTTTCAGATGAAACAAAAGCTGAGATACTAACACTACAATGAATTTTAAGTAAGTTCTTTAGGAAGAAGGCAAATGATTCCAGGTGCAGGGATAGAACTGGATGAAGAAAAAAATGCATTAAAAAGGGTAAATGGTGAGATGTAGTTGATTGAGTTAAACTATTGCAAGGTTTCAGCTTTTCCTAAGAAAAGGAAAAACTGCTCAGGTAGGCACTAGTTAGTCAAAGAGCACATCAAAATCTTCACTATCACTGATGAAAACACAAAAGGATGTGTAGCTAAAATGCTCATAAAAGAAGACAGATGGGATATTAAAAAATGCCTGATTGTTCTAAGAGAACAAAATCTTGAAGGAGTAATGATCAAAGAATGAGTGAGACAAAACACACCAAATAACAATGTTGTAGATTCGAACTATTTCCATTAAAGCAAATGAACCTCTCCTTGGAAAAATGGCTGACTCTAGGACTGAGGCACAGAACATTCAAGATGGGCCTGAACAGATTCTTAGAGTGACGGAGTTATGTCACAGATAGGCAAGAGCTAAGAGAAGGAGTGCCCAAATGTCAAAGCTGGAAAATCTGAGCAACAACAAATAAAGTAAAAAATCAATATTCATGAGACTGCACTGATATAAAGAACTAATGGGAGACAGTAATTTCAAATAATTTTTGGACAATCCCAAATAATTTATGGACACTCCACCCTCAGGGAGCTGGAGCACAGTCTGCACTACTAAAGTCAGGGCTGTGAAGGTGATGTTCCTTCATAGGGTGCACTGTGGAAAGGGGAGAGGAAGGGAGGTGACTTCACAGTGGAGGAACCCAACAAACAGTACTTGGTCAGGTGATGAAACATTTAGCATTAAAGGTGAGGTAATGTTGATAGCATGCACCCTTAAGGGGATAACATTTTACTTCTGTGATCTTCCTCCAAAACACATAAATAACCCCAGTAGAATCTCAAAAAAATGGATAAAGTTCTAGTAAGAGACATTCTACAAAACTGTCAAGGTCATAAAAATAAGAGAACTCAGAGAAACTGTAACAACTAAGAAGAATCTAAAGAAAGATGGCTAATGTGGTATTGAAGGTGACATCATGGAAAATAAAAAGGATTAAGTAAAGTTTAAGGAAATATAAATAAAATATTGGGTTGGCTAAAAAGTTCATTTATTTTTCTTTCCAATAATATGGCTCTAGTAGTGCTTAGTTCTCTTTAACTTCATTTGAACAAATTTTGTTAGATTGTATTGTGACAGCTATATCAATGTGTATTTAAAAAACTTACCAAAATTGGTAATATTAAAGATGGGAGAAAATACAAAACACTTTTGGCACATTATACTTTATTATTTCAAGAAAGGTAAAAACACAACTGAAATTCAAAAAAAAATTTTGCAGTGAATTGAGAAGGTGCTGTGACTGAGAGAACAGGTCAAAATTTATTTGCAAAGTTTCGTGCTGGAGATTTCTTGCTAGATGATGCTCCACGAGGTAGACCAGTTGAAGTTGGTAACAATAAAACCAAGACATTAATCGAGAACAACCTCCACACAAGAGACAGCTGACATACTGAAAATATCCAAATCAATAAAGTTAATAGTAAAAATTACAAATGTCTTTTATTTTATGGAAAAAATAAACAAACTTTTGGCCAATATAAACTTTAGTTAATAATAATATATCTGTATGTACTCATTAATTATAACAAGCTCATTTTAATGACATATATTAATAATAGGGAAAACTGGATACAGACTATATATGAACCCTACATATTATATTTTCAAATATTCAGTAAATCTAAAACTATTTACTAAAACGTTTATTTTAAACATCTTCATTGCATAAACAAGAATCAAAGGAAAATTATCACATTCCATGAAATATTTAATATACAACATATTATCTACATGGACCAACTTTATTTATATGAGGGGGGACCCTCACAAAAAAGAGAATTATATTCTGGAGGGCAGGTTCCTTGTAGTATAGGTTTCACCAACTATGTGACTTTTCTAAAGGAAAAACTCTGTATCAGTGTACCAGTTAGCATTGTTGTGAGAGGCTGCATTTGGCTTCTTAATATTTTAAACTTATTTATCATTTTTTTACACTTTTTATTGTTGATCAAGTACAGTTTTCTGCCTTTCCCCCTACCCCTCCCACCACCCCAACCCTTCCCACCACACTCCCCTGTTTCCACCCTGCCTTGTTATTGTCCATGTGTCAATTATAATTGTTCATGCAAACACTTCACCCTTTCCCCCTATAATCCCCATCCCTCCCCGCTCTGGTCACTGTCAGCCTGTTCTCAATTTCAGTGTCTTTGGTTATATTTTGCTTGCTTGTTCATTTTGCTGAATAGGTTCCTGTTAAAGGTGAGATTATATGGTATTTGTCTTTTACCACCTGGTTTAATTTCACTTAGCATAAAGGTTTCCAGTTACAGCCATGCTGTCACAAAGGGTAGGAGCTCCTTTCTTCCTGCTGCATAGAATTCCAATGTGTAAATGTACCATACTTTTTCAATCCATTCATTTACTGATGGGTGCTTAGGTTGCTTGTAGCACTTTGCTATTGTAAATTGTGCTGCTATGAACATTGGGGTGCATAGGTTCTTTTGGATTGGTGTTTCAGGGTTCTCAGGATAGAATCCTAGCAGTGGAATTGCTGGGACAAAAGGCAGTTTCATTTTTAGGTTTTTGAGGAAATTCCATACTGTTTACCATAGTGGTTGAACAAGTCAGCATTCCCACCAACAGTGCACTAGGGTTCCCTTTTCTCCACAACCTCTCCAACACTTGTTGTTTGTTGTTTTGTTTATGATGGCCATTAAGAGCAGTGAGAAGTCATATCTCATTGTGGTTTTAATTTGCATCTCTCTGATAGCTAGTGATATTGAGCATCTTTTCATGTGTTTCTGGATCCTCTGCGTGTCCTCCTTGGAGAAATGCCTATTCAAGTCCTTTCCCCATTTTTTAATTGGGTTTCTTGTCTTCTTAGAGTGGGGTCGTGTGAGTTCTTTATATATTTTGGAGATGAAACCCTTGTCTGAGGTATCATTGACAAATATGTTTTCCCATACAGTTGGTTCTCCTTTTATTTTAATACTGTTTCCTTTAGCCATGCAGAAGCTTTTTATTTTGATGAGATCCCATTTGTTTATTCTTTCCTTTATGTCCCTTGCTCTAGGAGACATATCAGTGAAAATGTTGCTTTGTGAAATATCTGAGATTTTCTTGCTTATGTTCTCCTCTAGGACTTTAATGGTATCACAACTTATATTTAAGTCTTTTATCCACCTTGAATTTATTTTTGTGTATGGTGTAAGTTGGTGCTGGAATCTCATTTCTTTGAATGTAGGTGTTCAGCTCCCCCAACATCATTTGTTGAAGAGACTATTTTTACTACACTTTATGCCTCTTCCCACTTTTTTGAATATTAATTGACCATAGAGACTTGGGTTTATTTCTGGGCTCTCTGTTCTGTTCCATTGGTGTACGTTTGTGTTCTTATGCAAGTATCAGGCTGTTCTGATTACAGTGGCCTTGTAATACAGTTTGATATCAGGTAGTGTGATCCCTCCTGCTTTGCTTTTCTTTTGCAAAATTGCTGCAGCTATTCAGGGTCATTTATGGTTCCATATAAATGTTTGAAGTATTTGTTCTATGTCTGTGAAATATGACATTAGTACTTTAATATATTCCATTGAATCTATAAATTGCTTTGGGTAGTGTGGACATTTTGATGATGTTAATTCTTCCAATTTAGGAACATGGCACATGCTTCAATTTGTTTGTGTCTTTCTTCAGTGTTGTGTAGTTTTCTGAATACAGGTCTTTTACCTCTTTGGCTAGGTTTATTCCTAGGTATTTTATTTTTCCTTTTACTATATCTAATGGGATTATTTTCCTTGATTTCTGCTTCTGATATTTCATTCTTGGTATACAAAAATGTCTTTGTTTTCTGAATATTGACTTTGTATCCCACTGTTTTGCCAAATTCATTTAGTAGGTCAATCAGTTTTTTGGTGAAGTCTATAGGGTTTTCTATGTATACTATCATGGCATATGCAAAAAAATGACCTTTTTATCTCCTCCTTTCCAATTTGGATTCCTTTTATTTCCTTTTCTTGTCTGATTGCTGTGGCTAGAACTTCCAATAATATGTTGAATAGAAGTGATGAAAGTGGACAACCTTGTCTTGTTTCTGATATTAATGGTAAAACTTTTTATTTTTTGTCCATTGAGTATGATGTTGGCTGTAGGTCTCTCATATATGGCCTTTATTATGTTGAGGAATGCTCCCTCTCTTCCCACTTTGCTGACTGTTTTTATCATAAATGAGTGTGGTACCTTATTAAATACTTTTTCCTCATCTATTGATATAATCATATGATTTTTGTCTTTGCTTTTGTTTATGTGATGTATTATATTTATGGATTTGTGAGCATTGTACAACCCTTGCACCCCTGGGATGAATCCCCATTGCACATGTTGTATGATCTTCTTAATGTATTGCTGGATGTAGTTAGGCAATATTTTGTTGAGAATTTTAGTGTCTCTGTTCATCAGCAATATTGGCCTGAACTTTTCTTTCTCCCTTCTGTCTTTATCTGGTTTTGGGATTAGGATGATGCTGGCTTCACAAAAAGAGTTAGGGAGTCTTCCATCTTCTTGGATTTTTTGGAATAGTCTGTGAAGGATAGGGTTAGCTCTTCCTTAAAGCTTTGTAGAATTCTCTTGTGAAACTATCCAGTCCAGGGCTTTTGTGTGTAGGGAGTTTTTTGATTACTGCTTCAATTTTATCAGCTGCTTTTTGTCTGTTCAGTCTTTGTGCTTCTCCTTCATTAAGTTTTAGAAGACTATATTTTTCTAGAAATGTGTCCATTTCACCAGGTTTTCAAATTTCTTGGAATATAGTTCTTCATAGTAATTTCTTACAATCCTTTGTATATCTGTGGTATCAGCTACGATCTCTCCTCTTTCATTTCTGATTGTGTTTAGGTTCTTTTTTCTCTTTTTCTTCATGAGTATACTTAAATGGTTGTCAATTTTGCTTATTTTTTCAAAGAACCAGCTCCTGGATTTATTGATCCTTAGAATAGGACATATAGTCTCTATGTCATTTAAATCTGCCCTGATCTTGGGTATTTCCTTCTTTCTACTTGCTTTGGGCTGTCTTGGTTATTGTTCTTCAGTTTCTTATAGGTGTAGGGTTAGGTTGTTTATTTGAAATAATTGTATTTTTTTTAAGATAGGCCTGTGTAGCTATGAATTTCCCTCTCAGGATTGTCTTTGCTCTGTCTACTAAGTTTTGGACTGTTGTGAATTCATACTCATTTGTTTCCAGAAAATTTTTCATTTTCTCCTTGATGTCATTCTTCACCCATTCATTGTTTAATATCATGGTATTTGATCTCCACGCACGAGTGTTTTTGGGTTTTTTTCTTTGAAGTTGGCTTCTAGTTTCAGTCCCTAGTGATCTGAGAAAATGCTTGATATGACTTAAATGTTCTTGAATTTGTTGAGGCTTGTTTCATGTCCTATCATGTGGTCTATCTTTGAAAATGTTTCATGCACATTTGAAAAGAATGTGCATTTTGTTTCTTTTGGACAAAAGGCTTCCTTTTGATCTAGAACATTGCTGAATGCCAAAATATCTTTGTTGACATTTTGTTTGGAAAATCTGTCTATTTTTGACAGTGGGGTGTTAAAATCCCTTGATAAATTGTGTTGCTGTCAATATCTTTCTTGAAGTCCTCTAAGATTTTCGTTATATATTTGGGTGCTCCTATGTTGGGTGCATATATATTTACCATGTGTATGTCTTCCTGGTGGGTTCTTCCTTTGAGTATTATCAAGTGAACTTCTAGATCTCCTTTTATGACTATTGTTTTAAAGTCTATTTTGTCTGATATGAGTATTGCTACCCTGGCATTTTGTCCCTGTCCATTTGTTTGGAATATTTTTTTGCATCCCTTCACTTTCAGTCTGTGTAGGGCTTTTGTTCTGAGGTGGGTCTCTTGTAGGCAACATATGTGTGGGTCATGATTTCTTATCCATTCAGCTACTCTATGCCTTTTGATTGGAGCATTTAAGCCTTTTACATTTGAGGTTATTATTGATAGGTACTTATTCATTGCCATTTTTCTGTACATGTGTGCATCTCTCTCTCTCTCTCTTTTCCTTCCTTTCCTTCAAGCAGACCCTTTGGCATCTCTCCCAGAGCTGGTTTGGTGGAGGTATACTCTTTTAGACTTATTTTGTCCTGTAAAGTCCTTATTTGGCCTTCCATTTTAATTGAGAACCTTGCTGGGTAAATTAGCCTTGGTTGCAGGCCTCTGGTTCTCATTACTTGGAATATGTCTTACCATTCTCTTCTGGCTTGGGGCGTTTCCATTGAGAAGTCAGGTGCTAGCGTTATCAGGGCTTCCTTGTATGTTACTTCCTGTTTCTCCCTTGATGCTTTTAAGATTCTCTCTTTGTCAACAACAGAATAATATCTCTTTATCAACAACAGATAGAGCTTTCAAGCAAAGAATCAATAAGAATATTTTTGCATTGAACAACATTCTAGAAAAAATGGACTTAATTGATACATACAGAACCTTTCACCTTAAAGACCCAAAATATGCATTTTTAAAAATGCATATGGAACATTTTCAAAAATAGACCACATGGTAGGCCACAAAACAAGCCTCAACAAACTCAGGAAATCTGAAAACACTTCAAGCATTTTGTCACATCACAGTGGCTTGAAACTAGAAATGAACCTAAGGGGATAACCTCAAAAACATTCAAACTCATGAAGACGGAGAAACATGCTATTAAGTAATGAATGGGTTAAAAATTAGATAAAGGAAGAAATCAAAAAGTTTCTGGAAACAAATGAAAACAAAAATACAACAGTCTAAAACCTATGGAACAAAGATGGCATTGGGGTAGGAGGGAGCAGATTCCACTTCCCCTTACACACAGGAGAAAATCCTAGCTGATCTATGGAGTAAAAGAGCAAACAACCAACAGTACCTCAGCATATATGAAAATAAGAGACCAAAAACTGTAGCGGACACTGAAAAACCAGACGGAAGGATAGTGCCTCAGGACAATAAGGTCTCAGGGACCAGTTCAGGTTCCAGGTGGCGTACAGCTCTAGGCCCAGGACCCACGGCCGGTTTGGCACAGAGTCCGTGGGAGAGAGCTGGGGCAACTGCTTCTTCCCTAGCCAAACAAGGTGTGAGCAGCACCTGGAGAAACCCAGGCGCTAGCAAACACACAGGATCTGTGAGCACCTGTGGAGTCTGTGGACTCCTGAAGAGTTGAGAGTCGTGCAATAGGCCCTGACCCCATAGTCACTGGTCTGGCTACACAACTAGGCTGTGGGAGAGGCCAGGCCACTGTATGGAGCATCAGGCTTGAGTAGGAGGAATTTCTCAAAAAGAAAAAGTGAAAAGACAGACACTGTTTGGGGAATTCTCCTATAGCAATTGCTGCAGCCTCCCTGCCACCGAGCCAGGCAGCAATCCCGAGGTTGCGGAACTTTGTGCTTGTGTGGAACACCATGTGCACCCCCGTAGCACTGGGAAGGGTGAGGCAGCCAGGCCGAACACGGGTGCAAGCGCACCCCTACTCCCCAACCCACAGCAGTAACCCTGGGGAAAGGCCTGGATCCCACACCCAAGGCCCAAGGGCAGAGGTGCAAGAATAGATCCCTGGACAGTGGGCATGGG
Organism: Trachops cirrhosus; assembly: GCA_028533065.1. Taxonomy (NCBI): domain Eukaryota; kingdom Metazoa; phylum Chordata; class Mammalia; order Chiroptera; family Phyllostomidae; genus Trachops; species Trachops cirrhosus. The sequence continues at coordinate 62,476,797 of CM052544.1, forward strand.
GCTGACTGAGTACAGGTCAGGAAAGAAGAAAATCCATACCAATGGCCCCTCAGCATGCTGCAGGCGCAAGATCAGAAAAACTGGTTTAGCCACTATGAAACACAGATGCTTTTTAATTTTATTCTACTTTTATTTTTTTTATTTTTTCCTTAGGTGGTTACCTTTTTTTTTTTTTTAGTTTATTCAGTACAGTTTCTATCCTTTATTCCCATTCCAGCCCACCCACCCATCCCTCCGCTCCTCCCTCCCATTTCCAACCCCCCTAGTTTTGTCCATATATCCTCTATATTTGTTCCTGTAAACCTGTCCCTTCTTCCATGAAATTCCCCTGAAATTCCCTCCCCTCTCCCCTCTGGTCACTAACAACCTGTCCTCTATTTCAGTGTCTTTTGTTATATTTTACTTGTTCTTTGTTTTGTTCTTTAGGTTCATGTTAAACGCGAGATCATATGGTATTTGTCTTCCAATGCCTGGCTTACTTACCTTAGCATAACGCTTTCCAGCTCCATCCATGCTGTTGCAAAGGGTATGACCTCCTTCTTTCTTTCGGCTGCATAGTATTCCATTGTGTAAATGTACCATAGGTTTTTTTTTTTTTTAACTACCTTTCAGTCTAAAAACTCTGGATGCTAACATCATGACAATGTTGACCATTCAATGAGGACTTCTTGTGTACCAGCTAAATATTTTAGAATCCTCATTTTAATTTATTTTTTTTAATTTTTTTATTTTAGATTATTTAGTACAGTTTCTATCTTTTATTTCCATTCCAGTCCACCCACCCATCCCTCCCCACCTCCCTTCCATTTCCAAGCCCTGTAGTTTTGTCCATGTGTCCTCTATATTTGTTCCTGTAAACCCTTCCCTTCTCCCCTGAAATTCCCTCCCCTCTCCCCTCTGGTCACTGACATCCCATCCTCCATTTCAGTGTCCTTTGTTATATTTTACTTGTTTCTTTGTTTTG
>CM052544.1:62478260-62580168 GCA_028533065.1 Trachops cirrhosus
CCCATTTGTTTATTCTTTCCTTTATGTCCCTTGCTCTAGGGGACATGTCAGTAAAAATGTTCTGGGTGAAATATCTGAGATTTTCCTGCCTATGTTCTCCTCTAGAACTTTAATGGTGTCATGGTTTATATTTAAGGCTTTATCCACCTTGAATTTACTTTTGTGTATGTTGTAAGTTGGTGCTTGAGTTTCATTTTTTTGCACATAGCTGTCCAGTTCTCCCAACACCATTTGTTGAAGAGGCTATTTTTACTCCATTTTAAGTTTCTGTTCCCTTTGTCAAATATTAATTGTCTCCTGACACACAAAAGTCCAGTACCAGATGGTTCACAGGAGATTTCTACAATGCATTTAAGGAAGAGTTAACCCCTATCCTTCACAGACTATTCCAAAAAATCCAAAAAGATGGAAGACTCCCTAACTCTTTATGAGGCCAACATCATACTAGTACCAAAGCCAGATAAAGACACAACAAAGAAAGAAAACATCAGGCCAATATTGCTGATGAACATAGATGCTAAAATCCTCAACAAAGTTTTGGCAAACCACATTCAACAATTCATTAGAAAGATCACGTACCATGACCAAGTGGGATTCATCCCAGGGATGCAAGGATGGGTCAATATTCACAAATCAGTGAATGTAATTCATCACATAAACAAAAGCAAAGACAAAAATCACATGATCATATCACTAGATGCAGAAAAAGCATTTGATAAGGTACACCACCCAGTTACGATAAAAACACTTAGGAAAATGGGAATAGAGGGAACATTCCTCAACATAATAAAGGCCATATATGAAAGACCTACAGCCAACATCATACTCAACAGGCAAAAAATAAAATCTTTTCCACTAAGATCAAGAATAGCAAGGCTGTCCACTTTCACCACTTCTATTCAATATAGTACTGGAAGGTTTAGCCACAGCAATCAGACAAGAAAAGGAAATAAAAAGTATCCTAATCAGAAAGGAGAAAACAAAACTGTCACTGTTTGCAGATGACATGATAGTGTACATAGAAAATCCTATAGACTTGGCCAAAAAACTGTTTGACCTAATAAACAAATTTGGCAAAACAGCAGGATACAAAGTCAATATCTAGAAATCAAAGGCATTTTTGTACACCAACAATGAAACAGCAGAAGACGAAATCAAGAAAAACATCCCATTTGATATAGCAAAAAGAAAAATAAAATACCTAGGAATAAATCTAACCAAAGAGATAAAAGACCTGTATTCAGCAAACTACATAACACTGAAGAAAGAAATCAAGAAGGACACAAACAAATGGAAACATATACCATGTTCATGGATTGGAAGAATTAACATCATCAAAATGTCCATACTACCCAAAGCAATCTACACATTCAATGCAATACCTATTAAAGTACCAATGGCATATTTCACTGACATAGAACAAACACTTCTAAAATTTATATAGTACCATGAATGACCACGAATATCTGCTGCCATTTTGAGAAAGAAGAATAAAGTAGGAGGGATCACCATACCTGATAGTAAACTGTATTACAAGGCCACTGCAATCAAAACAGCCTGGTATTGGCAAAATAAACTTGCCCATGGACTTATGGAACAGAACAGAGAACCCAGAAAGAAACCCAAATCTCTATGGTTAATTAATATTTGACAAAGGGAACAGAAACTTAAAATGGAGTAAAAATAGCCTCTTCAACAAATGGTGTTGGGAGAACTGGACAGCTATGTGCAAAAAAAATGAAATTCAAGCACCAACTTACACCATACTCAAAAATAAATTCAAGGTGGATAAAAGATTTAAATATAAACCGTGATACCATTAAAGTCCTAGAGGAGAACATAGGCAGGAAAATCTCAGATATTTCACCCAGAACATTTTTACTGACATGTCCCCTAGAACAAGGGACATAAAGGAAAGAATAAACAAATGGGATCTCATCAAAATAAAAAGCTTCTATATAGCTAAAGAAAATGGCATTAAAATGAAAAGAGAACCAACTCTATGGGAAAACATATTTGCCAATGATTCCTTTGACAAAGGTTTGATCTCCAAACTATATGAAGAACTCCCTTGACTCCACTCCAGGCATACAAAAAACCCAATTAAAAAATGGGGAAAGGACTTGAATAGGCATTTCTCCAAGGAAGTCATACAGAGAATCCAGAGACACATGAAAAGATGCTCAATATTGCTAGTTATCAGAGAGATGCAAATTAAAACCACAATGAGATACCACTTCACACTAGTCAGAATGGCCATCATAAACAAAGCAACAAACAACAGTGTTGGAGAGATTGCGGAGAAAAGGGGACCGTAGTGCACTGTTGTTGGGAATGCAGACTATTACAACCACTATGAAAAACAGTATGGAACTTCCTCAAAAAACTAAAAGTGGATCTGCCTTTTGACCCAGCAATTCCAGTGTCGGGATTATATCCTAATAACCCTGAAACACCAATCTAAAACAACCTATGCACCCCAATGTTCATAGCAGCACATTTTACAATAGACAAGTGCTGGAATAAACCTAGGTGCCCATCAGTAAATGAATGGAACAAAAAACTATGGTACATGTACACAGTGGAATTCTACACAGCAGAGATAAAGAAGGAGCTCCTACCCTTAGCAACAGCATGGATGGAGCTGGAAAGTGTTATGCTAAGCAAAATAAGCCAGTCAGTGAAAGACAAATAGCGTAAGATCGCACCTTTAACCAGAACCTAAACAAGAAAACAAAGAAACAAGTAAAATGTAACAAAAGACACTGAAATAGAGAATGGCCTGACTGTGACTGGAAGGGAGAAGGGAGGGAATTTCTGGGGAATTTCTGGGGAGAATGGGAAGGGTTTACAGGAACAAATATGAAGGACACATGGACAAAAACTAGTGGGGTTGTAAAAGGGAGGGAGCTAGGGAGTGAGGGTTGGGTGGGTTGGGATGGGAGTAAAGGACAGAAAAGTGTACTTGAACATTGATTAAAATAAAATTAGTAAAAAAATTTAAAAAATGAAAAATAAGACAGGATTATACATCCTGGAAATAGAAAATATTGTATTAAGAAGAAGATTGCATGAGCAACAAATATTTGAAATATATTGGAAAAAATAGGTAAAATGGCCAATTCTTTGAAAATAAAAACAGAATTGATAAAAACTGACAAAAGAAAAATAAAAAACCTCACTCATCCTATTATTTTTATATAAAGTTAGTATATAATTTAAATAATTTTACAAAATAAAATTCCAGTATATTAAGCCTTCACCAATGTACTTTTCCTCACTACTAGGAAAGAAGTAATATTATTATAGGAAGAGAACTGGAAGCACTCATTCTAATTTGTTTTTGGGGCCTAGTATAGTTGCAGTAACAAAACCTGAGAAAAACTTATGAGAAAAATAAAAGTATATACCAATATTATTCATGAATATAATATGTAAAATTTTTAAACACAAACATAGCACATCAAATCCAGAGCTAGACAAAATAGTAAACAGAGCAGGGTCAGATGGAGTTAACTCCAGGAAGTTTGGGTCAGCATTTGGAAATCAGCCCATTAATATCACATTAATAGAAAGAACTTAATATGAGCTTTTCAAAGGATACAGGAAAAGTGTTCAAGAAATTTGACCCCAATTCATAGCTTAGCTCTCAGAAACCTAGTACCAGACACAAGTTCCTTAATAAAGTTATCTATAAAAATGCATCCAGAGAGCATCACTTAAACTGATGGGATATTGTATACTTTCACTCTGAATTCTGGAACACAACAAATATATCCACCATAACGATTTCTATTTAACACTTTCATGAAGGTTTTAGCCACTGTAGAGTACAAGGAAATAAAACATATAAACATAGAAAAGGAATAAATAAAACCATGAGCATAGTCATAAGGATTTGATCTGGTGCCCATTCTCTAGTGCACAACAAGAATCAATTGCCACCAAAGGCTCATCCATACCCAGTGCAAGTATAATGCTTTGTTCATTGGGAAATGCCCCCACCTTCCTGGTGCACCTGACTCCTGAGAAGGCCTGAGCTACCTGGGAAATCGTTTTACCCTCCCACACATGACTACTTCTAAGGAAAGTGGACTCCAGGGTTCTTCAAAACTGAAGCCCTGCCCTTAAGGGTTTCTCTCCATTATTCAGCTTCTGGTGTTGGTGAAGGTTTGAACTGATCCAGGATCCTGTTCTACATCCCCCCAGGCATTGCGGCTTCTGTCTGGATGCAGTCAGTTGAAAAATACTTTTCAAGATACTGGAGTGAGCCTTCCATGTAGACATAGCTGCGTTGGGAGCCTTGACCTATGACACTCCACATACAAAAACACTGCTCAGAAGGTGCCCCTCTAGGCTTCACTGTACACTAACAACTGGGTCAGGCCCCTCTGAGCCCTTCCTGCTGTGGTTGGAATCATGTCCACTAGGTCAGGCACTCTGTTAGTCTCAGAGAACTGCCATAGCAAAGTATTGAAGACTGGAGGGCTTAAACAACTGTTTATTTACTCATAGCTCTGGAACCTGGAAGTCCACAATTAAAGTGTAGCAGGTTTGGTCTCTCCTGAGTCCTCTTCACTGGCTTACAGATATTCACCCACTCACTGCTCTCACATGGCCTTTCCACTAGAGTCTCTTCCTTTCTCATAAGGATACCAGTCACATTGCATTAGAGCCTCACCCAAATGACCAAAGCTACCTTATTGATCTCTTTAAAGGCCCTATCTCCTAGTCGCACAGGGGTTTAGGCCTTCAACACCTGGATTTTGTGAGAACACAGTTAAATCCAGAAGAGGTACCTAGAACTCTCTTACTGTATCACCTGGGTCATTTTCAGGATATGGAAGATGCTGGTCTTCACCACAATCCCTAAGCACTTTTGCAATCACGAAAAACAAAAAACAGTCAAAATGATCACTATTAAACAGTTTGTTTTTAAAGATAGAATCTCAGTAGAAACGGGAAAGGGAAAAAGTGCTTCCATACACAGTTATGAAGAATGTAAAATTTAAATGCTCTACTAAAAATCTACTTGGCAAAATGTAGCAAAATTTAGAACTCTGCATACTTTTTGAGTCAAAATGGTTTGTATATTTCCAGGAATTAAATCAACCCCTCCTCAAATAACCTAAAGAACATACCCAAGGATTTGTTAATTTTCTACTACTTTCCTCATATGACATATAGTTAATAAATTATATGTAGGAATACATTTTGATAAGCAAACTTTTATATATTTCATATGTTTCATTCTGGAACATCATCATTTAGAATTTGTTAATATAATAATATCATGCAGGTGAAATGAAAGGAATAGTATGTTTAAAGTAGTATTGCGATATGACCTAAGACATCTACATATTTAAAAAATTTATTTTACAGAGGAAAAAGTATGAGTGTAATGCAATTGTCCATAAAAAGAATTTTTGTTGTGGTTATTGTTTTTTAAGCTAGTGAATTAGTAATCATGACCAAATTGAGTATAAAGATCAAAAAGTCAGTTACTTTTAATGCAGACATCCTTTGTTTTAGAAAAATTATCAACATAGTTACAAAAAAGTAAAATAACCACCCACCTAACTTAGGAACAATACTTTCCAATGTACAATAGGTATTATGGAGTGAGATGTATAATGCATATTATGTTTATCATGAGGAGAACACAGTGACCCTCCATCTAGATCAAGGTCCTATGTATCACCACTGCTTTGCAGATGAAATGCCAGTCTTCCTGGGTACTAAGGTCAATTCTCCTGCTTAGATGGACATTCCTTTTCCTGCTTGCTGTCAGTGGTGGATTTCTGAATGTTTTACAGCCAAGCCGAGGGTAGGGGTGGAAGTCTTCATGTGTAGCATTTGGAAGTTGTGATTTCCACTGGGGCCAAGTTTGAATGCTAAGTTCCATGTTGAGAACATGTCCAGCTATGCTGGTGGCAGCCAATGTGAGCATGCTGGTCTCCAGGCATGAGAAGCCAAAGTGACAGGACAGCTGTTGCTGAGTGGCAGTGTGCACACTGCTGAGCCCCATTTAGAGGCATTTGCTCTTTGACCATCATGACTTCTAGACACACAAAATTGAATATGCAGTGACAAATTCTTCAAGTGAGTTCCAGGGAATGATAACCTGGGTTGCTCCTATGTACACTTCTTGGTTCCTGAACATATGTGCTCCACCTATCAGAGATTTGGCATTGTGTCATGTTTACTGATTCAGGGTGTGTACTACATCCCAGAAAATGGGTTCCTATTCTTGCAGTCTTATCTCTAAGTCTTTTCTGTAAGGGTGCTGTCAGAGGTCACTCTATTGACCTTACATGCTGTCTAGTTGGTAAAAACAACAGGACCCTTGGCGATGTACTCACTGCTGCATCTCCTTTGTCATAAAGAGGTGACCAAGAAGGCCTAACTGTCCCTGTCAGCTTGACTAAACTTCATACTGGTTCTAGACCCTCACCTCCATTTTTTAAGAACATTTACATAAGAAAACTTGTAATTATAAATTCATTTTCTGTCTCTTTGACATCTAAATATTTTTTAAAAATTTCTTGAAAGTTTTACACCCCAGAAAAGTCTATCTGAAAGACCTGAACTCATTCCTCTATAATGTTATCATCCAGGATGATAGAGTCCTGTCTCCCAGACTGTGGGACAGTTGGGGCCCAACTTCTAGGAATGCCACTTAACAAACACAGATAGCTAATTGCAGGAAAAAACATCTACAAACTCAGGAAAAACTCAATGTGTCTGACACAGCGCATGCACCAACCTCCCTACTAATATCCTCCAGTCCTTTCCCACAAGTTCAATGCAGCACTTAGAAACCCTTCTGTCCCATTTCAACACAGCTGAGTTCTAACTGAGCCTTGCTTTTTCTCCTCTGCTGCAATAGCCTTAAATAAAGGTCTTCCTTGACTATTTAACTGTGTTCAATAAAATTTTTGTTGTGACTGTGGATCTTGTTTAAGCTGATATTTTGAGAAATGTTCATGTGAATCTAACACTGTAAACTTTTGGATATTGGCATAGCTGAGGCATTCAAGGCAGAACAAGTATATCATACATAGGATTAGATGAATATCTGCTCTTTCTAAGGTAGAATGAGTCTCTTTGTAGTTGAAGATAGAGTTCTATTTATTTTTTAATTTTTTTTTAATTTTTGCTTTCCAGAGCTTCTAAAATGTACATCTATAAGTTTTACTTTTACTGGTCAATAAGCTCTATTTTAAAAAATGTGGACACACGTACCATAATATCTTAAAGTAGAAGGAAACTTTAAAATTTCATTCATCTCTGTAGAGATGAATGAAATACCAATGTCTGCAGAAAAACTAGCAAACCAAATGTAGAGTGATTTCTAAGTTGAGATAACATCTTCCTGAACCCCAAATGCTGAGCTGGTTCCCACAACTTTCAGTAGTAAACCAAACATGACATGATGTGCTTCCAGCTGTTCTCTGACTTTCTGAAGTATATCTCTCTTTAAAAAAGAGTAAAAATTAAAAAATTTAAAAAGAGTAAAAATTGTACTGTGTAATGAAGCAGATTATTTCCATAATCTATTCAATTTTTGTTGTCCAGTCTAAAATGATGTGCTGGCTTTCTCCAAAGTGAATTGTTAGAAAATCAGAAACAGATTAGAAGTCTGGGAAACTATCGTTCCCACCAACTCCTTTCCCTCCTTTCCCGTTGGTTTTATGAGGCAGGGATTCAGCTCTTGGGTGTGGTCTGAGTGTTTCATGGGAAATCCTCTGAAGTTATCACTTCATTATATTCAGAGTCACAAAAATATGAGTTATACAAGGTTTGTCCAGAAAATGTCCAGCGGCATTGATGTAACCTAGCAGCCAAAGAGAGTGGACTGGAATATGCATGCATGAACAATGGTGACTTCACTGTCCTGGTCAGTGGGGGTGGTAGTGGTCATTGAATGAGTATGTGTACTCCATGGCTATGGTGGTCAAAATGACTGAGCAAGTAGAGTAACGAATCTGCATCAAGTTTGTATTAAGCTTGAATATTTGTTTGCAGAAACTATTGATATGATTCAGAAGTGCACAGCTATGGGCAACTAGTGACTGGTAGCTTCATCACAACAATGCGCCCACTCACTCTTCATGTCTCATGCAAAGTTTTCTGGTGAAACATCAAATCACCCAGGTGACTCAGTCCTCTTATAGTCCAGATTTGGCATCCTGCTACTTGTGGCTTTTCTCAAAACTAAAATCACCTTTGAAAGTGAAGAGATTTCAGGTGGCTAATGAGATTCAGAAAAATACAGGGGCAGTTGATGGGTATTGGGAGAACTGTGTGAGGTCCCAAGGTGCCTACTTTAAAGGGGACTGAGGCATCATTATTTCATGTAAAGTGTTTCTTGTATCTTGTGTCTTCTTCAATAAATGTGTCTATTTTTCAAATAATATGACTGGATACCTTCTGGACAGTCCTCATATATTTCAGATTAGGATTTATGGGCCATATGGTAATTCTACTTAACATTTTGAAGAATTTCAATACTGCTTGCCAAAGTAACAAAAGTTTACATTCCCACCTGTAATGTGAAAGGGCTCCATATCCTCTGGCATTATAACAAAACACGTTATAATATTTAAATCTATTATTATATAGTCATCCTGGTAGGTATACAGTGATATCTTGCTATAGTCTTGATTTCCATTTTCCTATTAACTAATAATATTGAAAATTGTATGTGATTATTGGCCATTTGTCTATCATCTTTGAAGAAATGTTTATTTTAGTTCTTTGCCTATTTTGTTATTAGGTTATTCATCTTTTTATTATTGTGCTGTAAAAGTTCTTTATATGTTCTGATACAAGTCCATTGGGAGATATTGATAGTGGTTGTACTGTGCTTATCCCAGAAGAGATGTGTTAGCCTAACCCCCACTACCTCAGAATGGGACCAGTTTTGGAAATAAGGTCAGTGCTGATGTAAATAATAATATGACATCATCCTGGAGGAGAGTGGGCCTTTAATTCAAAATGACTTATGTCCTGTTATGAAGATGGTCATTGTAGCTGCTGAAACAAACACCTAAAAATAAAGAAGTGGCCTGAAATTGGGTAATGACTAGTCTGGAAGAGGTTTGAAGCACATGATAGGAAAAGCCTAGATTGCCTTGAAGGGATTGTTGGTAGAGATATTAATGTTAAAGGCAATTCTGGTCAGAACTTAGAAAGAAAAGAGAAATGCAGAGAAAACTTCTAGCATCTTAGAGAATATTATCAAGAACAGATACTCTTGGAAGTATGTTGTGCAGACATACTCTTGTGTGTGCATGCTGTTATAATCTGTCCCAAATCTCCCTGATACTGATTTGTAAGACACAGTATATGTGTCAAATTATTTTTCCAATGTCAAAATTAAAAATTAAAGTCCCAAACACATTTGCTACAAAGAGTTTTGGAAAAGACCTATATTTAGTTAAGTTTAATATGTTTAGATCTTATAGTATGTCTAGAATTTACACACACACTCACAGACACATACACACCAACACACAGGCACAGGGACAAACAGAGACACAGAGACACACACTCACTGAAACACACACAGACACATAGATACACACTTGCACACAGACACATAAACACACAAACACACATACCACAGGAATACACACTGACACACAGAAAAACACATAGACACACAGTCACTGACTTACACACATATACATACTCACTGACACACATACACAGATACACACAGATCCAAGATAAACTCTTCACATATGCACAGGGAGTTATAAAAGTATTTATGGCAACATTTTTAAATAGTAAAATATTGAAACAAATGGATAAATTTTGTGTTTGAGACAATGACATTCTACATAGTAATGAAAAAGATGAATCAAAGTTGTGTGTAACTGCATAAATGTTCTTCCAAACTTCAGTTTGAGGAATAAGGCTAATTATAGAAGGACACTCACTGTCTGACAGTTCATATCAGATGTGAACCCAAGGAAAACCAGTCAGCAGATCATTTATGGACAATTTGATATAATAAAAGCAAGTGGATAATTTCAAGTTCAGTGGACTGACCATCCACTGGACCGGAAGAAGAATGTAAAATGACGGACAAAGAGGTGCATGCAGAAAGGCTCAGTTGTCTCACAGGTACCCAAGTGTTCATGTCACTCTCTGTGCTGGGTGCAGCTAGTGTTTCCCAGAACCTCTTTTAAAGAGTAGATTTCAGCCAGGCAGATGGTTAAACTACAGTGGCCACATACCTGGCAGTAAGGGGCAGTAGCTGTGTGACCAAGGCATAGTCACAAAAGAGCATATGTCAGGGTTTGATCACCAACAGGGCAGTAAGGGCTGCTCTGCACTCCACCTGTTCTTTTTGTTACAACAGGCTTCAGCCAACATTTGGCATTGACCTAGTGTCAGATCTGAAGGTTGGGAAAATCCCATGTGATGTGGAGGAGACTCCAAATGGGTAATCTGGGCACCTACTTAATTACTGTAAGGAGAACTGTCTGTCAACTGGTCATAGCTACTTCATAATCATAAGAGTAATAGAAGAGGGAAAAATCCTGTCTTGCTTGTATCATCTGTTTCCATGTCTCTGTAACAACACTTCAGCTCTTGCCCTAAAATGTTCTCAATGCATGTTAAATGTCTAAACTAGTCTTTAGAAAGAGAAATAGGCTCTGGCTGGTGTGGCTCAGTGGATTGAGCACCGGACTGTGAACCAAAAGGTCACTGGTTCTATTCTCAATCAGGGCACATGCCTGGGTTGTGGGTCAGGTCCCCAGTCGGGAGTATTAGAGAGGCAACCACACATTGATGATTCTCTCTTTCTCTTTCTCCCTTCCTTCTCCTCTCTAAAAATAAATAAAATATTTTTTAAAAGCATTAAAGAAAAAGAGAAATAGTACAGCACATATGACAATCTATTAATTTTTAATCTCCTTTAATTCAATATATCAAGCCTGAAAAGCTCAAAAATTATAAAAGAAATATATAAGAAAACATGTTTGCAATAGATTAGTAATTCCTATATATAAAAATTAGGTGATTTATTTTTTTAATTTTTCTTTTTCAATTATAGCATACATTTAATATTATTTTCTGTTAGTTTCAGGTGGTTAAACAATCATGTAGTTTATAAAGTGACCTGCACAATATTTCAAGTACCCACCTGGCACCATACAGAGTTATCACAGTATTACTGACTCTATCTTGTGCCTTACTTGACATCTCCATGGCTATTTTGTGACTACTGATTTATATGAAAGTTTTTAAATTAATTAGTTACTCAGGTGAAAAATTAAAGTCTGTTGTACAGATGAAAGATTAGTTTTCATTTCTAATTTATACAGATGATGTTTCTCTCCATTAATCTCTAAGTGCATTGATTGTTAGTAAATTAGACTAAATACAACTGCTATTTGTTAAAGAAAATGCTAATAGAATTTTTGAAATCTCTGTCCCCTATAAGTAGCATGTACCTTCATTGGGCAATACAATTGGTTTTATTTTTCATAAATTTAAAAACAAGACCACTTGTAGGATAACTATTGTGAGCTGGTCAAGAGAACAGTCTTGTGGATATCTTGCTTCTCTAATGTCACTCCTATTCCTTTCCTGTGGAAATTTCTCCTTTTCCATTGTTTGTGACCATTGCCTGAGAGAGTAGTATCCCTACCATCCATCCTGTAACTACAAAGAGCTTTCTGAGGTTGAGACCAAACATAGTGATTTTTTTTCAGATTTGGGCAAATGGCTAAAGAAAGTTTATGTTTATTGGGAAATTGATATGGACAGCAAAAGAGGGTCCTTTTGTTACTTTTGAGAACAGCTGCAAGGGGCTTGTTTATTTTATTCATCAGTATTCTGTCAGAAAAACAAATTTTCCAGGACTTTCGAGCTGCTGGGGCCCCTGGCCAGTTTTCAGAGGCTGGCAGGGCCTTTGGCAGGGCTGGAAAGGAAAGGTCAGAGATAGTATTGCTAAATTTCTGGAAATCAGAAATGCAGGATTTCCAGGGAAGCTTCCTAGTACCTTCTTATGCTGGGAGCGGTAACAATATGGCTGATTGAACAGGAGACCCGTAAATTAATGGTAAAACCTACATCTGCACGCTTTCTCTGCCCACACACCTGCCTACTGTGGATAATAATGGCTTCTCTTTCTCCTAGGCTTTTCAAACCTTATGAAAATATACTACTCTTGGTTAGAACCTAGTAGAAAATTGCCAACAAGGAACTCAGGAAAGTGTCATTCTTAGGCACCCGCTGTGATGTGGGGGAGATTACAGAAGGCATCTGGACACTTGGGGCCAAGGCCGTGCCCACCTAGCTTCGACTTGGAGGAAGGCAGATGTGTGGCATCAGTCACGCACAACTGATAGATGGAATTCTAATAGGATTTTTGAACCTTAAGATTCAACCTTCCCATAGGCTTCCCAGATACATAAGCCAATTGGTTCCTTTATTGCATTTGTTGGTGTTTTTTTTCAGTTTAGTTTCTGTATGTAAAAACCAAGAGGGTCTTGGTTAATGCAAATAGAAACCGAACAGTGTAGTGCATCATGAACTTTAACTTCCTTCTCTGATTATGGGAAGATAATGCCTCATAAGGTAGGGTGTTTCATCTCAGGCTGTCAAAACAAAATGTCATATATGGAATTGCTTAAACAATAAACATTTATTTCCTGCCCATCTGAGATCAGGATGCCAGGGTCAGATTCTGGCATTTACTCCTTTCCTGGTTTGTAAACAAGGTGCCAGCACACAGACCTACACTCTTCCCTAAAATAAACACAAATGTATCATAGACTTAAGTGTAAAATATGAGACTATAAAACTTCTAGAGATAAGAGAAGAGATGATCTAAGTGACCTTGGCTACAGCAATGACATTTTGGATATAACAGCCAAGTTGCTTATGTTCATGAAATTAATAATTGATAAAGCATAGACTAGGAGAAAATATTTGTGAATGACATATTTGATTAAAGATTGCTATACAAAAATACACAAAGAACTTAAAACTCAACCATGAGGAAATAAACTTGGGTACAAGACCTGAACAGACATCTCACCAAAGAAGATGTACAGATGACATATAAGCTTATGACAAGGTGCTCTACATCATCAGAGGATTGAAAATTAAAACAACAATGAGATCCCACTGCACACCTATTAGAATGACAAAAATCTAGAACACCGACAACACTGTACTGGCTCAGGCTGTGGAGCAATGGGGACTCTTTCATTTGGTGTTGATGAAAATGCCCAAAAAGGCACAATGGTGCAACCTCTTTGCAGGATTGTTCAGTGGTTTCTTACAAAACTAAACATACTCTTCTCATACAATCCAGCACTCAACACTACTTGTTAAGCCAAATGAGTTAAAAACTTGTTCACACAAAAATATGCACACAGATGCTTCTTGCAGCTTTATTCATATTTTCCAAAACTTGGAAGCAACCAAGACATCCATCAGTAGGTAAATGGATAAGTAAAGTATGCTCCCTCCAGAAAATGGGATATCATTAAATAATAAAAGGAAATGAACTATCAAATTCTGAAAACACATAGAAGAAACTTAAATGCATATTACTAAGTGAAAAAAGCAAATTTGAAAAGACTACATACTGCATTATTCTAATTTTATGACATTTTGAAAGAGAGAAGCCTTAGAGACAGTAGAAAGATCAGTGGTTGTCAGTGATTGAAGAAGAGGGAGGGATGAATATGTATGTGGATCACGAAGGACTTTTAAGTCAGTGAAAATATTCTATGATAATGTAAGTGTGAATACATGACATTACACATTTCTCAAAACAACAGTGTAAACTGTGGACTTTGGATGATGATAATATATCAGTGTAAGTTCACCAATTATAACTAATGCACCACTGTGGTGGGGATGTTGATGGTGGGGTGGTTGTGCATGTATGGGGGTAGGGAATTTACAGAAACTTCATATTCTTCTCTGAATTTTTCTGTGAAATAACATTGCTGTGAAAATAAAATCTGTGTTTTTAAAAGTTGAACACATCTCTAGCATATGACCCACCAGTTGCATTACTGGGACTCTACCTAAAAGACATGACAGTGTACATTCACACACAGACTTGCATGCACATATTTGCAGCAACATTATTTACAGATGCAAAAAAACTGGAGCAATCCAGATTAGCCAGTCAACTGAATCTGGCTATTAACAAAATGGAAACTGTCAAACAATAAGAAGGAATGAATACTGACACATGCAACAACATGGAATAACCTCAATACATCATGCTAAGTAAAAGTAGTTAGATGTGTTACTGTATATTGTCGATTCCATTTATATAAAATGTCAAGAAAAGGAAAATGCAAAAAGACAGAAATAAAATGAATCGTTGCTCAGGGCTGGTGGTGGGAAAGAAAATTGACTGCAAATAGATGTGAGGGATATTTGGGGGTGATGAACATATTAAAACTGAACATTGATGGTTTCCCATATCTATAAATTTATTTTAAATCTTTCAATTGCACACCTAAAATGTGTGAATTTTATGCTATATAGATTTTAAATAAATAAAACTGTTTAAAAATTACAGCATTATTAAAGCAATTTAAAAGCTCATTCTAAAATTCATAGTAAAATTTAAAGGACCTAGAATAGGCAAACCTACTTGGAAAAAGAACAATGTGTGAAAGTCAGAGGGCTAATACTACCTGATTTCAAGACAAGATAAAATCACAGTAATCATTATAGCATAGTATTTGCATCTAGATAGATAAATAGATCAATAGAATTGAACTGAGTCCAAAAATCTGTAATTTTCTATATATAGAAAAATTACTTAGAACAAAATACAAAGGATATTCAATAGAGAAAGATAGTATTTCAATATGTGATACTGAAACAATTGACTATACATATGCAAAAGTAATATTTAATCAATGCCTTGAACCACATATACAAATGAACTCAAAGCTGACCCTAGATCAAAGTATAAAAACTAAAATTTTAAGTTTCAGAAGAAAGCATAGCAAAAAATCTTTGTGACCTTGGATTTGCCAAATATTTCTTATATATAATATCAAAAACAAATTTTTCTTTAAAGAAATAAACCAACTTTCTTTTATTTTTTCCACATCAATTTATGCATTTTATTTTTTTCATTGTTGTTGAAGTACAGTTGTCTCTATTTCCTCCCCTGTTCTTCCCCCTCATCCCAGACATCCACTCCTCCAACCTTTGATCCCAACCCCTTTTGGCTTTCTCCATGTGAAGTTTATACATGTTCCTTGAAGACCCTTCCCCTTTTCCCTTTGAAGTTTATACATGTTCCTTGAAGACCCTTCCCCCAGTTATCCTGCCCCACCTGCCCTCTGGTTACTGTCAGTTTGTTCTTTATTTCAATGTCTCTGATTATATTTAGCTTGCTGTTTGTTTTGTTGATTAGGTTCCACTTACTGGTGAGATCCTATGGTATTTGTCTTTCACCACCTGGCTTATTTTAATTAGCATAATGCTCTCCAGGTCCATCCATGCTGTTGTGAAGGGTAGAAGCTCCTTCCTTCTTTCTTTCTGTTTCAGAGTATTCCACTGTGTAAATGTAGCCTACTTCCATCATTTGGATGTTTGAAATTGTTCTGCTATTAACAGTGGGGTGAATAGGTTTTTTTTTCAATGGGTGTTTCAGGATTCCTATGGTATAAGCCCAGCAGTGGAATTGCTGCTTTAAAAGGCAGTTCCATTTTTTTTTCCTGAGGAAATTCCTACTCTTTTCCACAGTGGATATACCAGTCTGCATTCCCACCAACAGTGTTTCAGGGTTCCCTGTTCTACACAACCTCACCAGCACTTGTTTTTTATTTGTTTATGATGACCATTCTGACCAGTGTGAACTGGTATCTCATTGTGGTTTTAATTTGCATCTCTCATGGCTAGTGATGCTGAGCAACTTTTCATATGACTCTGGGCCCTTTGTATGTCCTCCTTGGAGAAGTGTCTGATCAGATCCTTTATCCATTTTTTAATTGAGAATTGTTTAATTGAGTTGTTTGTCTTTCTTGAGTGGAATCATGTGAGTTATTTATATATTTTGGAGATCAAACCCTTGTCTGAGGTATCATCTGCAAATATGTTTTACCATGTGGTTGATTCTTTCATTTTAATGCTGTTTTACTTAGCCATGCAGAAGCTTTTTATTTTAATTATAGGTAATTTTTTATTCTTTCCCTTATGCCTCTCCCTCTAGTGGGCATATAAGTGAAAATATTGCTGCATGGAATATATGAGATTTTCCTGCCTATGTTCTCCTCTAGAACTTTTATGGTGTTGGGGCTTACATTTAAGCCTTTTAATAATTTTGAGTTTATTTTTGTGTATGGTGTAAGTTGGTGATAGAGTTTCTTTCTTTCTTTTTTTTTTTGATGTAGCTGTCCATATCTCCCAACACCATTTGTTGAAGAGGTTATTTTTACTCCCTATTGTGCTTCTACCCCCTTTGTCAAATATTAATTGGACATAGAGACTTGGGTTTATTTCTGGGATCTCTAATCTGCTCCATTGATTTTTGTGTATGTTCTTAAGCCAGTACCATGCTATTTTGATTACAGTAATGTGGCCTTGTAATATAGTTTGATTTGGGTATTGCAATCCCTCCTACTTTGTTCCTCTTTCTCAAAATTGCTGCAGTTATTCAGGGTCATTAATGGTTCCATATAAATTTTTGAAATGTTTTTTCTATATCTGTGAAATGTCATTAGTATTTTAATAGGGATTGCACTGAATCTATAAATTGCTTTTGGTAGTATGGACATTTTGATGATATTAATATTTTTCAGTCCATGAACATGGTATATGCTTCCATTTATTAGTGTCTTCCTTAATTTCTTCATCAATGTTGTGTAATTTTCTGAGTACAGGTCTTTTCTCTCCGTGGTTAGCTTTATTCCAATGTACTTTATTTTTCTTCTTGCTATATCAAATGGAATTTTTTACTGATTTCTGTTTCTGATATTTCATTGTAGGTATACAAAAATGCCTTTGATTTCTGAATATTGACTTTGTATCCCAATGTTTTGCCAAATTCACTTATTAGGTCTAGTGGTTTTTTGGTTGGGTATATAGGATTTTCTATATACATTATCATGTAATCTTAAAACAATGATTGTTTTGCTTCCTTCTTTCCAAATTGGATGCCTTTCTTTTCTTATTCTTGTCTGATCCCTATGGCTAGAACTTCCAATACTATGTTGAATAGAAGTGATGAAATCAGACATCCTTGTTTTGTTCCTGCTCTTAGTGGGAAAGATTTTATTTTTGCCCATTGGGTATGATACTTGGTGTGGGTTTCTTGAATATGGCCTCTATTATGTTGAAATATGCTCTCTACTCCCACTTTACTGAGGGTTTTTATCATAAATGGGTACTGTACCTTATCAAATGCTTTTTCAGCATCTATTGATATGATTATGTGATTTTTGTCTCTCCTTTTGTTTATGTGATGTATTACATTTATTGATTTGCAAATATTGTAACATCCTTGCATCCTTAGGATGAATCCTACTTGATAATGGTTTATTATTTTTTTTCATGCATTGCTGAATGATATTGCTGAAAAATATTAACAAACTATTTTGTCAATATTTTGTTGAGGAATTAGTGTCTGTGCTCATCAGCAATATTGGCCTATACTTTTCTTTTTTTTTTGTTGTATCTTTGTCTGGTTTTGGTGTTAAGATGATCCTGGCTTCATAAAACAAGTTCAGGAGTGTTCCTTCTTGTATTTTTTTGAATATTCTAGAAGTATAGGGGTTAGCTCTTCCTAAATGTTTTGTAAAATTCTGTTGTGAAACCATCTGGTCCTGGGTTTTTGTGTGCCAGGAGTTATTTGATTACTGCTTTGATTTTGCTAGCTGTTATAAATCTGTTCAGGCTTTGTGATTCTTCAATAAGTTTTGAAAGACTATATTTTTCTAGAAATTTGACCATTTCACCCAGATTTTCAAATTTCTTGGCACATAGTTTTTTGTAGTAATTTCTTTCAATCCTTTGTATTTTTGTGGTTCAATAGTAATATCTCCTCTTTCATTTCTGATTTTGTTTATTTGAGTCCTCTCATTTTTATTTGATGAGTCTGTTTAAAGATTTGTAGATTTGTTTATCTTTTCAAAGAATGAGCTCTTGGGTTTATTGGTGTTAGAATTGTTTTTTTAGTTTCTATATTGTTTAATTCTGCTCTGATCTTGAGTATTTCCTTCTCTTTACCATTTATGGTCTTTGTTTGTGTTTGTTCATTCAGCAATTATAAATGTAGGGTTAGGCTGTTTATTTGAAACTTTTCTATCTTTTCTAAGTTGGCATGTATCACTATGAACTTCCCTCTCTAAGATTGCCGTTGCTATGTCCCATAAATTTTAGACTGTTGTGAGTTCATTTTTTTTTGTTTCCAGAAACCTGTTGACTTGCTCCTTGATCTCATTATGAATCCACTCATTGTTTAATAGCATTCTATTCAATCTCCATGAATGTGAGTGCTTTTTAATTTTTTCCTTGAAGTTGGTTTCTAGTTTTAGGCCCTTGCAGTTAGAATAGGCTTGATATGATTTCAAATTTCTTGAATTTGTTGATGCTTGTTTTGTATCCTATCACGTGGCCTGTCTTTGAAAATGTTCCATATGCATTTGAAAAGGATGTGTAAGAATGTGTATTTTGCTTCTTTGGGATGAAAGCAAACACACATAAATCAGTTAAGTCCTTATTCATATTTTGTTTGGGATATCCATTTTAGACAGCAGGGTGATAAATTCCCCTAATATAAGTCTGTTCCTGTGTATATCTTTCTTGAAGTCCTCCAAGACTTTCCTTGTATATCTGGGTGCTCCTATGTTGGGTGCATATATGTTTGTAATATTTATGTCTTTTTGATAAATTCTTCCCTTGAATATTATAAAATGTCATTCTGGGAATCTTTTTATGGACTTTTTTTGAAGTCTATTAGGTCTGATATAAATATTGCTGCCCCAGCTTTTCTTTCCTGTCCATTTCCTTGGAATATATTTTTTCCAACACTTCATTTTCAGTCTGTGTAGGTCGTTTGTTCTGAGGTAGGTCTCTTGTAGGCAGCACATTTTCAGATCATATTTTCTTATACATGCAGCTACTCTATGTCTTTTGATTGGAGCATTTAATCCATTTATATTTAAGGCTATTATTGATAGGTACTTATTCATTGCCATTTATGTACCTGAGTTCCTCTCTCTCACTTTTCCTTTGTCTTCTTATAGCAGTCCCTTTAGTATATCTTGCAATGGTGGTTTGGTGGAGGTATATTCTTTCAGCCTTCTTTTGTTTGGGAAAGTCCTTATTTCACCTTCAATTTTAACTGAGAGCCTTGCTGGATAGAGAAGTCTTGGTTGCAGGCTTTTGCTTTTCATTTCTTGGAATATTTCTTGCTATTCCCTTCTGGTTATAGTGTTTTTGTAGAGAAATCAGCTGCTAGCCTTTTTTGTGCTCCCTTGCATGTTACCCTCCTATTTCTCCCTTTTCTGCCCTTAAGATTCTCTCTTTGTCTTTGAATTTTGCTATTTAAGTTATTATGTGACTTGGAGTGGGCCTCTTTAAATTTTTTTTTATTGGGAACCTCTCTGCTTCTTGAATTTGTGTGACTTTTTCTCTTATCAAATAAGTGAAGATTTCCATTATTACTTACCCAAACAGGTTTTCTATCCCTTGCTCCTTTTCTTCTCCTTCTGGTATCCCTATTATATGAATATTATTACTTTTCATGTTGTCTTGCATTTCCCTTAACTCTTCTTCATGTTTTTGAGTATTTTTTCCTTTTTTTATTCCTTTTGGATTTTTTTCTACCTTGCCCTCCAGCTCGCTGATTTGATCCTCTGCTTCACCTAGCTTCTTCTTGATTCCTTCTACTGTGTTCTTTAATTCAGAAATTGTGTTCTTCATTTCCTCTTGGCTCTT
The DNA here is from genome assembly GCA_028533065.1 of Trachops cirrhosus. NCBI lineage: Eukaryota > Metazoa > Chordata > Mammalia > Chiroptera > Phyllostomidae > Trachops > Trachops cirrhosus. The sequence goes on from CM052544.1 coordinate 62,498,211, forward strand.
GTCAATGGCTTCTATGTCCTTTTCCACGCTGATGTAATTTGCAGTAAGTTCATTGTAGCTTCTCTATAGCTTTTGGTAATTGTCACTGAGCTCATTGAACATCCTTATAACCATTGTTTTGAACTCAGTATCTTATAGTTGACTTGCCTCTATTTCACTTAGCATTCTTTCTGAGGTTTCTTCTTTTCCTTTTATTTTGGGTTTGTTTCTTTATCTTCCCATTGTTTGTGAGACTCTTCTTGTTTTTCTCTGCTTCTTAAATTGATCTGTTTTGACTCCCTGAATTTGTGGTGTGAGTTTCTATGGTAGGAGACCTGTGAGATTCAGTGGTGTAGTCTCCTTGATCTCCTGAACCTGATCCTCTTCAGATGTGTTTTATTCCATTTATGTTGGCTCTTTAGGTAATTGGGTTTTGATTTTTGTTAGGTCATTATTTGGTGAGTCCTTCCCTCCAAATGGTTGACTGAGGGTCACTCCACCTGCAATGTCTTATATGATCTTGAGCAGGTACTGCCAGAACAAAACCACAAAGCCCAGGGAACGAACTCTCATCCACAAAAATATCTCCCTACCCTTGCAATCCCACTATCGACAGAAAATCAACCAGTATTAATAAGAGTGTAAAGAGATTACGACTATTATAAGAAAGAAAAGAAATAAACTATAATATAAAATGTAGTGACTTAGTATGCACACACTTGATGGACAAAAAAAGGAATATTAAAATGTTATGCAGGAAAGAAAATATTGCTTATCATGAAGAAGACCACAGTGGATTTTGTATCAGTAGCCTCTTGTATTTACCACTGTTTTGTCTTTCTGGATCCACCTCTGTTGATGTCAGATGTTGACTCCATCTGACCTTAGGCAGCCTGCTCTGAGACTGCCAGAGATCTACTCTCTGTGGCTGTCTCCTTCAGTTGTTAATCTAGTCACTTTGTACTCAACGGTCAGGTTTAAGCCCCATAGGACAGGGCAGAATCCCTCCTGGATTTGGGGCTATTGTTTCTCCTTTGGCTGTTGCTGCTTGGAGGGGAGTTGTCTGCCTGAGCAGGATAGCTTCTGCCATGGGAATGATGATTTAGCATCTGGACCCCGAGGCTCTACTCTCTCAGTTCTTTCCCCAAAGCTTCCATCCCCATTCTCTCCTCAAGTGTCTCTAGTTCACTGTGCTCTCACCCTTTGCCAGGGGTCTACTGTATGTGGCTGTCTCCTTCAGTTGTTGTATAGTCACTATGCACTCAAAGCATCACAGAGCCAGGGTAGAGTCTCTTCTAGGGGTGGCACTGTTGTTTCCCCTCAGGATGCTGCCACATGGAAGATGACTCAGCACCAGGATCTTGGCATCTGTACTCTCAGCTGTCTCCCCAAAGCTTTTGTCCCAGACTCTCCTCAGGTGTCTCTAGCCCACTCTTCCCTTGCCTTTAATGGAGTACCAGGCAAGTGGCTACAAATTAAAATTTGTGCATTGGCCCTTTAAACTTCCCTTTGCATCTCTAGCTGTCTGTCTCTGGCAGAGAATATCCTTGCCACTTTTCACTGCCAGTTGTTACTGTATACTTTTGGGGGATCCCAGTTTAGGATTTAGACCCCACACTTCTCAAGGGGATCCAACCAGTTTCTTAATTATCCCTTGGGTGATGCCTCATGTGGGCACCCTGCCAGCCTTCTCAAGTCTCCTGCACACTTGTTACCAGTCAGTTAGTGCTAAAGATGATTCTTCTGTCTGTCCAAGGTTATAAGGCATCTCTTTCACTATTGTTCAGTTGTTTGTTCTGGGTGATTTCTCCACAATTTTGTTGTAATTCCAGATTGGTCCAGGGAGGAGGTTAGTGTGGCTTCCATTTATTTCTTCTCCATCTCACTTCTTCAAAAACAAAACTCATTCAAAATGATAAACTGGACCTCACTAAAGTTAAAAATGATCTGCTCAGTGGAAGGCACAAATAAGAGAATGTAAAGGTAACTCACAAATTTGGAAAAACTATTTTCTAAGCTTAGATCTGATAAAGGGCTTCCATCTACAATATATAGAGAACACTCAAAATCAAACAATAATCAAAGAAAAAATGGTCAAAACTTCGAACAAACATGTTATCAAAGAATATACATTAGATTTCAAATACACGCATGGAAAAATGCTCACCATCATTAGTGAAAACAAAAAAGAAAATTAAAACTATAGTATGATTCTACTACATAGCTATTATAATGTATAAATTTACAACATGGACTATGTCAAGTGTTGACAATAATGTGGAGGAAATAGGCTTCTGTGCACACCTGATAGACCTACAAATATTATAACCACTCTGGAAAACAGATGGGCAGCTTAAAATATCAAGCATACTTCTAATGCATTGTCCTACCATTTTATTCCTAGGTATTCTTCCAAGGAAGAAGGAATTTGCAAGCTTTCTGCATGTGTATTTCTTGTCTCTCAATCATTTCTATAAAGTGATGAGAGAATGTGGAGTACAGCATAAATTTAGGGAGGCAGTCAGCAGCCAGATCAGGCTGTGCAAGGCTGTAAGTGTAGTGAGAAACAAAGACCAGCTCTTGGCGAGAGATTTCTCTCTCGCGGGGTTTGGAGTAACTTCCGCATTCTGCTTCTGTACTCCTAGCTTCGGCATTCCTCTTCTGCATTCTCCTGTGCCACGTAGCTTCTCCTTCCCCCGCCCCGCTATGAGAATATATAACCAAGTATCCAACCCCTCCTCGGGACCCAGAATTTGGAGTTTCCTGTCTCTCCTCTGGGTCCGCGGGCGTGATTAAAGGCCTTACTCTGCCACCCTAAAACATGTTAAGAGTCTGATTTCCCGCAACATAAGGATTTAAAATTTTGAACAAGAAGAGGAAACAATTGAAGCATTATAAAATGGAAGAATACACATTTCAAATGCATATATCTGTTGATGAAATTAAGAAAACAGGATTTGAAGCAGGTAGGGCATTGTCCTTTATAAGTAGACACACAATGCTGATGAAGAAGGGGACAGTACACCAGGAGCCATGAAACTGTTATATTTCACCAAAGGGTCTGGGCTTACTGGGATCAGGGAATGGGTAATAACTGATGTCGGGTCAGGCTTAACTGATAGCAGTACAGCTGTCCTTGCCGTGGTGTGTGTATGAGGGTGAAGAGGATTATTAAGGATGGGGTGTGGCTAATGCTCTCAATTCCAAAATCTCTTTTTATTCACCCAGTCTTATCGTGTAGCAGTGAGTTCAGTTTGCACAATTTTTTTGATCTAAAGACAGATTTAATATTACATCAATCTTACACAAAGAACAATCATTTATTAATATTATCCTTTATTATTTCATGTATGTGACATTGTCATGAGAACACTTGAAAATGTGATTTTTTCCTCCATTAAAAATATATGAGAAGTTAAAATTAGCAGTCATCCAGGAAGAAGGGGACATTGGAATGTCGTAATTATGAACTATCACAAATAGGTCTGAGCTAAAGTAGAATTTCAGTAACAAATGGTAACTTAAGTTCTCATACTGTTTCAGGTACTAAAGTAAGTCAGCCACATAAAACTGAGAGCTTGACTCAGCTACCAATACAACAGTTTTCCATGGTCTCTTTCCTGACAATTCACTCAGAACAGTCTTTTTCCCAAGAACAAAAGGTAGAAAAGACATGTCTCCTAATAAAAGCCATTTGTAACAAGAAACTGTCTGTATTTTGGAATGGAAATAGAACGTTCAATAAAGTAATTAGGAAACTAAAATTTCTCTTTAAATTACAGCTTTGAAGCCCTTCCTTGCTTTTTGCATCTAAGGTTGGCTGTTTCTATCCCAGGTATGTGGAGTTGATTTCTACCCTCAAGTCATGCATGCAAAGGCCTGCCTATTCATCTGACCTAGGAATTTGAAGAATATTGTAATGGGATACTGAGCATGGGTCCCCTAATGATAGATGAACACCCCCACAATCCTGTCTTTAGGCAAGGCTGAGGGGGCAGGGAAAAGTGGAAAGTATAGCATTTAAGACAAAGTACATAACAAAGGCAAGTTAACAGCCTGATCCTTCCTGAAAGGAAGAAGATCTTGGAAGCTGCAGAATTGTATATGTGATCAGAAGTACGTGTAGTGACTCCTGACATAGCCAAGGAGGAAGCTCATGCAGCACCTGTATGAACTATGGGGAGTGGGAGGGGCGGGGCAGATGTCCTTCCAGGATGCCTTTGTGTAGCTGCAAACTCTTGCCTTGACTAAAGATAGCAGTTGAAAGAGGGTCAAAGACACTAGGGAACTGACAAAAATGGCAGACATTAATGTACCACAGTAAGAGCCAGGTGTTAGATAATGCAGGAAGTTCTGGGTTGAGCTTTTAAAATTGGAATGGGAGTTCTGAAATTCAGTGAGTCAGCCATAATGTCTACAGAGAGGTCTGCAGAGAAGACTGCCACTAGGTCAGGAGGTCTGCCTGGAAATCTGCCTACAGAAGATAACTGCAGAGCTGGTGGTGCTGCAGGAACTTGCCTGGCCACACAGACTTGTGAGAGATGCTCAGCCAAGAAGGTTGAGCTGTAGACTTCGCTTTTCTAAAAGGCTGTACATCTGAATGGCATACTCTGAAACTGGCCTGGTTTGGCAGAGGAAAGCAGGACCATTTGCTTTTGGGTGTTTTTAAATGGAGCAGGACTTAACAGCAGAGATCTGCCATTATTCCACTGCCATAGTCTGTATAACCTTTAAATAAATAACCCCTTTTGTATTTTTTCTGTTTCTTTTATTTTTTATTATTGTTCAAGTACAGTTTTCTGCCTGTTCTCCCTACCACACCCCACCCTTTTCTTTTTCACCACACTCTTGCCTTGGGAGTCATGCTTCTTGGCAGTGGACAATTTAAACCCCGTGGCTATTCCAGAACACCATTCTAGTTTTGTAAAACTTTGGCAAAATGAAAGCTAGAATGTTAATCCTATTGACACCTCATCCCCTGCTGCAAAAATTTGCCTTTATCAATATTGAAACTAGAAATGTTAGTAATGATTTGCACATAAAAAGAGCCACATTGTCAAAATAGCAAATAAGACCTCACCAAGTACAGATGAAGTCGAGATTTCAGTTTTAAACAAAAAAAAACAAGGCGTAAATAATTAATATATTGAATATAATAGGCAGATGATATGAATAAAATTGAACTGGATAAATAGATTTAATATAAATCACTAGAAGAATGTTGACTACAAGTTCACCAAGGTCAATACATTGGCTTGTGTTCAGGTAAATTTTCTAAAGAGGATTTCAAGAAAAGACTGTTCATTCATCAATGGTCTCTCTCTCTTTCATAGAGGAAGACCTGGCACTTTTAGTTTTATTTTTCATTTGACCTATCCCACACACCCTAAGGAGGTGGGAGAAACATAAAAAGAGGTAATATGGAAGGATTTATGGAAGATTCTTTTTCAGAATGACTGCTGTTCTGTGTGAGAAAGAGCATCCATCTAACTGTTGTTCAAATGTAGGAGGAGTGTGCTGCAAGAGCAGTCAGAGAAGATTCAGCTGATGGGGTTGTAACAAAGTGAGTAAGTGTTTAACAATTTACTAGTTGGGCAATAGCTATCTTACAACTAAGCATCTCTGAAGATGATGGCAAAGCTTGGAATTAAACCAATGACTATGAAGTACAGAGACTCTCTGGTACAGTTCTTCCCACCAGGAGAACACTCCCATTTTCCCTTATTGTATACAAGGTTTGTCCAGAAGGTATCCAGCCATGTACTACGAAAAATAGACACATTTACTAAAGAAGATACAAGATAAAAGAAACATTGTACATAGGAGAATGAGGCCTTAGTCCCCTTCAAAGTAGGCCTCTTGGGACCTCACACAGTTCTCCCAATCTCCATCAGCTGCCCCATCATATTTCCCTGAATCTCATTGACGGTCTGAAATCTCTTCCCTTGCAAAGGTGACTTCAGTTTGGAGAAAAGCCAGAAGTTGGAGGGCACCAAATCTGGGCTGTAGAGGGGCTAAATCATCTAGGCAATTTGATATTTTGCCAAAAACTCTGCACGAGACATGATGCGTGAGTGGGCTCATTGTCATGATGAAGTTGCCAATCACCGATTGTCCGTAGCTGCGGACTTCTAAATCATCCCAAGAGTTTCTGTATAGGGGACCATTTTGCATGGCAGTGGGAAATGTAGCCCAGCTCCCACTCAAAAAAGTCAGTGGGGAATGAGGTCCAGCATACAGGACCCACGCCCATGGATAGGTTCTCCTGTGGGGAATCAGGCCTGCATTGTACCTAGGTTGCTAGGAGCCTTGCTTTTGCTAAAAATCCCTCACCCCGAATTGAGGCAGCAAATGTTTACTGCGTATCTTTAAAGTAACTTCCTAAAATCTATGCTAAACCTTCCAAGGATGAGTGTAACCAGTTCAACCACTTTTCCCTTGGCATTTGCAAATATTCTTCTTCTGTGATGTAATTAGGAACATCCTCTCCTTTGTTTTCTGTAAAAGGTAACCACCTAAAGTGAACCTGTGCATAATAAATGATGACCATCCTCGATGTAATGTGCCCAGAAAAGCAATAAAAGCCTGCCCAGGCAAGGGTCGTGGCCCTCTCTCACTCAGAGTGGCCATGCCATCCCTTTTTCTCCACAGGACTTCTGTAGGCTGTGTGAATTTGCACGATGCAACCACAACACACAGACTTCACAGCCTGGAGTCTGCATCATTTCTGTAGAGGAATGTTTAAGCTTAATGCAAAGGTTTATGCAGATTCATTGCTCTACTCTCAGTCATTTTGAATGTGACTGCCACACAGTATACATGCTCATTCAATAGCATCTACCTCCCTCACTGACTAATACAGTGAGGTCATCATTGTTTACTCATGCCAATTCCAGTCCATTCTCCTTTGCTGCCAGGTTACATTGATTGTGGGGTGGGGGGCAGTTCTCTGCTGACAGGGCACCACCCAGCTGCCACAGATGAAAATAAGTTTACCAAGACTTGATCTGCTGGGGAGGAAAGGTGACCAATCTCTCAAAGGAGAAGAGCCAAGAGCCTGGTCCTCAATGGGCTTTTATTGGGTTAATTTTGCACAGGAATACAGGTAAAGCTCATTAATCATTGTCAGGCAGTAAGGATCAAACAATAGATAACATACAAGGAACTCTGAGGGCTTATTCTGAGTCAGGGTCTGTTAGCTAAAGGCCTACAAAACTTTGGGAAACAAACTCATTTCCTGCTTGGACCTTTGTCATTTAATTGAGAGCATTCTAAACAAAGAAGATTTCACGGGAGTTTATGTATTCTTTCTTAGGCCTGATGACCTGGGGAACCTGCCTTTTCCAGCAGAGGGCTGCACCACCCTTTGTCATTGTTTCAGGCTTCAGGCAGGGGAAGTAAAGTAGCCAAGAGATTAAGAGACTTCTCATAGACAGAATGAGGACTCAGGCTATGTTAAAGCAGAGGGGCAAGGGTCCATCACCCCTTTTGCTCTAGCCTCCCCAAGTCCTTCTCTGGGGACCTCCACGTGATCATGCCTGTCTTAGGTCATTCCCCCCTTGGGGAATCTTACCCGTTGTTGGCTAACTGACCAAGCATTAGGGGCCAGGCAGGGTGAAGAAAAAGGAGCAGAAGCAGTGCCCTTGCCAGGGAGATAAGCTTTGTCTCCTCGAAGGTTGCTCACTCAACCTTAGCCATGGTGGGGGGATGGTTACAGCTTCTGAAACCAAGCAGGGCAGTTCCCAAAAATCGATATTATGCAGATTGTTCTCATTCTATTAACAATGACTGGACTTTTTCTGGACAGAGTTTGTTTGTAGCCAAGATAAAAAAAAATGTATTTTCTTATAAAAACTTTTATAAGAGTGTTTATAACAGCCTTCTTCATAGTAGCCAAAAAGTAAAATGAACCCAAATGTCCATTAACTCATGAATGGATAAATAAAATATAGGATATCCATGCAATGATATATTGTTTTGTCATCAAAGGATGTGAAATTCTGATACAGGCTACAAGATGGATGGTCCTTGAAAACACAATGCTCAGTGAAAGAAGGCAGACATAAAACACCAAATATTGAATGATTTTATTGAGATGAAATGTCCAGAAGAGACTATTATTTAGAGGAAATAGTGGTTACTTGCCTGTGGGCAGGAATGAGGAATGACTGCCTGGCATTTGTGGGTGATGAATTTTTCTATAATTAAGAAGTAGTAGTGACTATAACTCACTTTGTGAACATATTAAAAATCACTTACCTGTAGACTTTAAATGGTTGAATTTTGTGTAATATAAACTGTGTAACAATACATATATGAAAACAATTGGATGCAAAAATAAATCTATTCATAGATTTTAGTGTAGGTTTTCAGAACACATTTTAAAGCATTTAATTTACAAATTATCACATATAGATGCCACAATTGTTTGTTTTAGTGAAATAAAACTTTAAAAGGTGCTTTAAAGAGCTTTAAACCTTAGAAAAAACAAATAGCTGTCCTAGAAAATGATATTGAATTTTACCTCTATATTGAAAGTAAAAATCAAAACAGAAAGCATTAAAAACTTGGACTTAGAAGTGACTAAGCTTTGTCACAAATTTCCTCTTAGTTAATTTATATGGACAACTGTGTCAACATAATCTCTGTAAGAGGGCACATATCAGAATGTGCCTTCTTTCTGCACTTTTTGGAGGATGAAAGTGAAACAAAGGCAATATAAGGAGATTTTGGTAATATAACTTAATGCTGAGGAGTCATAACTTCTTTTTGGATAATCTGTCCTGAGGTTGAACTGTTCTTTCCCCTCTGACATAGTCATGATCTTACCTGACACTCTAACCCTGTCCACCATTCTACCTTTAACATGAAACCCACAGCATCTTTATAAGGCACTTCAGGATTATGGTAGAATTATTCACCCTTTAAAGGACTAAAAAGATAAAAGGGTTGGTAGTGCACTAAAGAATGAGAGCATAATTTAGGATTAAATTATTGATTTATTCAAAGGTAAAATTATAACCTCATATCAATATAAAATGAATATGTTAAAAATCTCACCTAATTTATTAGTTAATAGAAGAATCAGTGAGATGCTACAACTCTTTTAAGGGAGAATTCAAAGATCACACACATTCAGCAATAATAACATATAATAACAGTTGGCATGAAATAAAATTAGATACAAGTATGATTTCCACCAGGCATTCATCAACTGCATTACATCAGACATAATACTTTTGAATTTCTAAAGACAATGATTATTTGCATTATTGGTTTTCTACCATGTACAGAGTTGCAAATTAATTCAAAGACAATAAAAGTTTGAGACAATGTGAAAGGGTGAATTATAGGGTATCTAGTGATGTTTTTTTTTTAATCCATTTCAAAGTATTTCTCAATTTTTCCTGACAACACAGCTGTCTAATGGAAATGCTTTCTGCTTACAGGGAGTGAATGTTGGAAAAATGAGAGAGTTGAAGAGTTTAAAACAGGAAATTGATATGAATAAAATTATACTAGATACCTATCTCCCTCTACTGTATGGAATTGCTTAAACCTGAAGCAAAATTACGTGAAAGATTCTAAGAAGGGTCTTCTTAAATAGTTCTTCAGTAAGACTTCTTCTAAAATCAATCAATCAATCAATCAAATATATCTATCTGTCAATCTATATGACTACCCAATCATTCATATATTGGTTCATGTATAAACACCTTTCAGTGTATGATTAGGGGTCTGGATGTAGGATTACCTTCTAGGATTACTTCTAATTCGTAACAGATATGAATGCAATCTAAAAGAGAAATAATAAAAATTAGAAATGCTGATTAGATGACAATATGAATTGGTTATTTGTCCAGTAATAGCAGAAAGGCATGCTCCACTTCACCAGGAACAGCATTATAAACACTGTGGTGAATAGTGGTGGTGCTCATGGATTACTATTTAGGGTGGTCTGGACTCCAAATGGATGTTCCACCACACCCATATAAGATGACCTGTGGGCCACAGGAAAGACACTCTTCACACTCTGGGAACATTGCCACTGCCAGTCCAATTTCAGATGGCTCCACTCAGCAGCAAACAGGCACAATGTAGATGTTCCCTACTTATTCCCCATAGCTCTGACACAGACCTAAATGAGTTGGCTCTGAGAGGTTGTTGGTTGATGATTTTGTATTTTTAATGTAAGCCTCCACACCACCAAACATGATTCCTTTGATAACTCCTGGGACTCCAGAAGTGCTGGGAACCACCCTGCCTGGTTTCAGAATCTATAACCTCCCATGGTTAAGGCTGAGTGAGAGACCTTAAGCAACCAAGGAAACAAAGCTTATCTCCTTAGCAGAGGTGCTGCATCTGCCCCCTTTTACTTTTGCTGCTTGGCCGCAGGCAGATGACTGGTTAGCCAATGATGGGTAAGATTCCTCAAGGGAGGGATGACATAAGACAGGCACAGTCATGAAGGGGCCCTTAGGGAAGAACCTGGGGGCTTAAGAAAAAGGGGTTGATGGCCCCTCACCCCTGAGCTTTGGCATAGCCTGAGTCCTCATTCTGTGTGCAAGAAGTCTCCTAATCTCTTGGTTGCCTTACTTCTCTTGCCTGACTTGAGCCTGAAACAATGCTGGATGACAGTGCACCCCTGAGTGATCAAGACTAAGAAAGAATGCATAAAATCCTGTGAAACCTGCTTTGCTAATACCCTCAATTTAAATGATAAGGGTCCCAGCAAAGAATGAGTTTGCTTCCCCAAAGTTTATGGCCCTTTAGCTATTTGACCCTGACTCAGAATAAGCCCTCATAGTTCTTTGAATGTTATCTATTGTTTCATCATTACTGCCTGACAATGATTGAGCTTTACATATGTGCCCTGTATTTCTATGCAAATTAAACCCAATAAAAACCCATTGAGGAACAGGCTCTTGGCCCTTCTCCTTTGAGAGATCAGCCACCTTTCCTCCCCAAGCAGATCATGTCTTGGTAGACTTAGTCTCATCTGTGATGGACATGGGGTGGGGGTAAGGCTCTGCAGGTGGACCCCCCCACACACACACAGAAATAATATTTCAGAAGAAACAAATTCTACAGTTGGGTTAGAGCTGAAACTTCATCACTGTTTTTTACATCATTAAACTTAGTTTAAAACTCAATGCTTAGGATACCCCAGATAGTTAAGGATTTTATTTGAAAAGAGCTGGGTATGCTTTACTGCCTTCCCCTAATACCTCATTCAACAGTGTTTGAAATGCCCATTATAACCTTTGAGTTAAGGTAATGCTCCAAATTAAAATCACTGTGCCAATGAAAATAATTATTTTAGCTATTAACACATGGGTAAAAATATCATATCCAATTAATGAAGTCCTGATTGAATGGCACATGAACCAAATAGGATTTGGTTGAGAACAAAAGAAAGAAAATCCAAGAGAAGTGCTCGAAGAAATGGCAGATAAATCCAGTAATGGCAGATAAATGGCAGTAAAGAAGAAGAAAATTTCTGGATATGGGGAAGTGTCCACAAAAACCAAGGTCTTTCATAATTTTATTAACACTTATTGTGTTGTTTCCATACTTATTTTTCTTATGTCCTCTCAAATGCTTAAGGTCTCCTTTCTTGTATTTTGTTTATTTAAAATCAACTCACTGAGATATAATTGACAAGTAAAAAGCTGTACATGTTTAATGTAAACACTCAGTGAGTTTGAGGATAAGTAAATAACCATGAAATCATCACCATCATCAAAGCCATGTATCTATTCATCACCTCCCAAAATTTCTTCCCACTCCCTATATTACTCTTATTTGTGTGTATTTGTGTGATAAGAACACTTAATGTAAGATCTACCCTATTAACAAATTTTAGGCATATAATACAGTATCGTTTACTATAGGCATTATGATGCATATATCTCCATAACTTAACTATCTTGCAAAATGAAACTTTGTACCCTTTGACCATCATCTCCTCATTTACCCCTCCTTACAGTCTCTGGCAACCACCATTCTACTCTCTGCTTCTATAAGTTTGACTCTTTTAGATTCCACATATAAGTAAAATGATATAGTATTTGTCTTTTTATGACTTATTTCACATTAACGTAATGTTTTCTGTGCCTGTCTATGGTGTCACAATTGGCAGAATTTCTTCCTTTTTAAGGCTGAGTAATATTTCACTGCATGATTAAACCACGTTTTTATCCATTCATCCATTGATGGACACTTAGGTTTTTTCCATGTCTTTACTATTATGAATAGTGCTGCAATGAACATAGGGGTGCACATATCTCCTCAAGTTAATGGTTTCATTTCCATTGGATAAACACCCAGCAGTGGAATTGCTAGATTGAGCATATGGTTCTATTTTTAGTTTTTTGAGGAAACTTCATACTGTTTTCTGTAGTGGCTTCACCAATCTGCATTTCCACAAGGGTTCCCTTTCCTCCACATCCTCTCAAATACTTGTTCTTGCTTGTTCATTTGTTTGTTTTTAATAATAGCCAACCTAACAGGTGGTAGTTTATTTTTACTTTTCTTGCCTATGCTTCTGGTGTCACATGCAAGAAAGCATTGGCAAGCCAAATGTCAGGGAACTTTTTTCCCTATTTTCTACTAGGAGTTTTAAGGTTTCAGGTCTTATGTTTGAATCTTTAATTCAGTTTGGGTTGACTTGTATATGATTTAAGGTAAAAGTCCGATTTAATTATTTTGCATGTGGATATCAAGTTTTCCCAGCAATTTATTTCTCCACATTGGGTACTTCCCCATATTGTGTTCTTGGTGCCTGTGTTAAAGATTAATTGATCATATATACACATGGGTTTATTTCTGGGCTCTGCTCTGTTCCATGTTTGTTCTTCTTTAGGTACTCTCCCTCACATAAGAGGCCATATAGAAACACATTATATCTTATGGTTCTTTTATCAATTTAAGAATTCTTCCTAATAAGCTTTCCCTGTTAAATCACTGAAAGGTTCTAGCTGTTATTGGACCCAGCACAATGCTACAATATTCCTTCCATTTCCCCCTAAACTAGCGATTATTAATGGGTGACTTGAATGGGTGACTTGATGATATAGCAAAGGCTTTTATTTTTTAATATTTTATGTGTTTAAACAGAGAGGAAGAGAAGGAAGAGAAATATTAATGTGTGGTTGCTTTTTGTGTGCCCCCAGCTGGGGACCTAACCCAGAACCCAGGCATGTGCCATGACGGGGAATTGAACCAGCAATTCTTTGGTTCACAGGCCCACTGTGCCATATCAGCCAGGGCCTGCAAATATTTTGAATGTTTGAATGAATAATGCTCAGGAGGGGTGTCCATAACTTCTCTTGGCTTTTATATATTACTTGGAGAAGAAGAACATAGCTTTCAACAAATTCTTAAAGATGTCTTGTGGTCAAGAAAAGATTAAGTCTCATTTTTCTAGTCCCAAAAGTGAGTCTTAAACCAGAGTGCCTTTTAGAATCACCTGTGGGGCTTTTAACACTACCACTGCTCAGGTCGCACCCAAGACAACTAAATCAGAATTTCTAGGGGTGGAACACAAGCATTGGTATTTTTAAAGCACCCCAGTTGATGTGGGCATGCAGCACGGTTGAGAACCACTGCGTCTGGATGCCCACTGCTTTTTTGGTTACTTGTGCTCTTCAGTTTCAATCACTGTTTATCCTATTTGCTTATAAAGGACAACAGCGGGACAGAAAGTCAACCCCTTCTAGGGCTTCAAAGGGCTGTTACGGCAATTTAACATCCTAATTTTAACTCATTTTCCTCTTGAAACCTTCACAATAAAATTACATGAATAGCCATTCCTTAGTAATGAGCAGGTGGGGGTTATGACAAAAATAAAATAAAACAAATTACATTCATTTTTGTAGGTGGAAGTCAAAAGGCCCTCAAGCAGGTAAATGACACCTGTGAGTAGGACATAGAAACATTTTCAAGAAAAAAATTTCTACCTTTCAAGTGGTAGAAAATGACATTTTGGAGAAAATTCCCGAGCACTGTTGGAGGGCTCATTTAGAAAATGCCACCTAACCACTGGGTAAAGGCATGTTCTGAACAAAATGATGTTATATTTAGCTTGAACTTTATATAAGCAATTTGGCTGTTCCTGATATAGAACAGTGACAAAAAAGAGATATGAACACCATTCTTTCTATGCATCGAAACAAAAACTGACTAAATATGAAAAATCTAAGTGTCAATTTATTTTTGAAATAGTGTCATAAATTTTTGGTAATCTATTTCTTCCACAAAGAGATTAAAGTATATTTTTATAGAAAACCTTAAACATCATGCAACATAAGTTATGCCATGTAAGCAAAGGCACAAGTAAAATATATTTTATATTCTTTCTAGACTTCCTAGAAATATTCTTATTTTTTTAGATTAGATGCATTTTACTTTTAGATCTCCTATATAACATTTTTTTCTTCAAAACAGTGCCTCTGCTCCAAATAAATCAAGGTCAAAATAAATGAAGAGCTCAAGATAACATCAGTTCCATTGTCCTAGTCCTGGTGTGGGGATGAAAAGCAGCAGTCAGTTATGATGACAGATCCAAACTGCCAAATTTGTTAACATTTTTTATTTCTAAACTATCATTAAAGAAAACCATACATAAGATTGCAACACCCTCATGGTAGTCCAGCAGAGCAGCCAAGCTATCTAGGCTAATGTTTTCACCAATCAAGAAATGATAGTTTTTGAAGTTAACAAGGATGTGCTTGATTTGTTCTGTAGTACTTGTCATAAAAGGCTTTACTCTTTCTGGTCTCTGTTCTTCAATTTTCCCTTTGATTGATTTCATGTAATGTTAATGTACTTCTCATAGGTTTCTTTTGAGAAGTTGGTTTCCTGCAAATGATGATTCATAACAATATCCACACCAGTGATTATTGTGCTTTTGTAGCTTCACCCTCAGGGCCTTTAGTGGAGCATTTCCCTCAATAAAGGAGTCATCTATATTACCCTCTGACCATCTTACCATCTTCCCCTCCGCTTACAGGCACAGCCCATCTGTATCACCAGGATCTTGTAGATATCGGAGAACATCTCATCATGGCTGAGTAGATAATCATGACAGCAACTGAAAGGAGATGACAGTGGTGCTGGCTTAGCAGGAGCTGGAAGCTCCAGTAAGCACAATGCAGCATAAGTGATGTTAGGAGGGGTGGGGTGCAGGGGAGCAGGGATGCGATTAGGTAGAGCAGGAAAAAAAAGCTAGAAATATTATTAACAAAATCTCGTTAGTGCTGTGTCCATCAGCTGGGCTTCTAGGTTCCTGTATATTCATCTTGGTAACTGTTGCAGACTGTGCCCCCAGGATTCATGTATTGAATCCCTACTCCCCAAGGTGATGGTGTTAGGAGGCAGGGCCTTTGGGTGATCATTACTTGCCACTCATAAGGGAGGACCATTGTAAATGGTATTGTACCCTTATCAAAAAGACCCAAGAGAGCTTTCTAGCTCCTTCTGCCATGTGAGGACACAGTAAGAAGACTGTTGCTTTTGAATCAGGAACTGGGTCCTTACCAGACACCAAATCTGCAAGCACGTGGACCTTGAACTTCTAGCCTCCAGGATGATGAAAAATAAAGGTCTGTTGTTTATGGTCACCCAGTTTATGGTATATCATTATAGCATCCTAAACAGTCTTATTAAGTGGAGATTTCAGGTTCTTGATTTCCAACTAATTCCCTCATCTTGTCTAACAGATCCTTGGTTAAACAAATGATTTTTCTACTACAGATATGAAGGTCAGCAGTATATACAGTCAGGTCAAAGGAGAAAATTATTTTTAAGTATATGATTGATCATGGAGGGCCCTTGATCCTTTGCTGTGAAGCTAATGCCGAAGCCCTATATCTGAGCAGTTTGATCAATGAAAACTGAATTGGGATCAAGAGTGGACATAATGTTGACCTAAATTTAATCTCAACTCTACATACTCTTCCAATCTGAAATATGACCATTATTTTCCTCTTGCAGACAGTAGAGTCTACATCTTAGAAAACATATTAAGAGGATATGAAGGAAATTAATGGTCACAACATTAGGAAAATTTTGAAGAATTTAGCCTATGATTGACTTTAACACTCCTAATTAGAATAGAGTCATACAGATTTACTTTCTTTGTAAACATCTGTTTTTAAAAACTAGAGTTTAACATGTTTTATAATGGGAGGTAAGGGTTCACAAATCCATACTAGAGACACTATATTTACCAAAATTATCTGGTTAATGTACTGATAACAACCCTGGCTGGTGTGGCTCAGTGGATTGAGTGCCAGCCTGCAAACCAAAGGGTCACAGGTTTCATTTCCAGTCTGAGCACATGCCTGGGTTTCAGGCCAGGTCCTCAGTTGGGGGCATGCAAGAAGTAACCACACAATGATATTTCTCTCCTTTCTCCCTCCCTTCCCCATCTCCAAAATTTAATAAATAAAAATATTTTTAAAAATGCACTGATAACATGGACAAGGCCCCAAAAATTGTTTATGAAGGCCATCAAATCACAGCTCTACACTGCCTGGTGAGCTTGTGCCTAATGTCCCCTGCAATGGAGGTGATAATGTTCCCGCTTCATAGTACATGACATGAGCTACTGTATATAAGATATACATGTACACACATATGCATACACACATGTACTTATATACATATAATATGCACACACATGTATAGATGCATTGTACACATACACATATAAATGCATACACACATAATATATATTGCCATACACATACACACATATAATATACATATGCATGTAATACACATGCACTATGCACATGCATACAGATGATATACATACACACAATATACATGTACTGTACATAGACACACATTATGCACACATAATATACACATATGCATATAATATGCATACACATGCATTGTTTGTATACTATACACAAACACACTTATAATTATTCATACACTATATTGTTTTTAAAGGGTACAAAACCAGACAATATGGCCTAATTTTACTTTTTAGTGTAGAAATCCGTGTTAGTCATCCTAACTTTCCTTTTAGTTAGTTTTCTGTTACAATAGGCATAGTGAATATTATGTCATAAAAATTAATTTTTAAAATGTCATGGTGATTTTGAGCCATTTTAACAAAGATAATAGAGAAGAGAACGGAGCTTCTGAACATGAGAAAATACACGTCCAGGTCCATCGTTTCAAATGTCTCCTCTGCTCTCAGCTTCACTTGTGCTCTGGAGTCAGCTGGGTAATCTTATTGCCAGTCATGCACATAAATGGAAAAAGGGGCAGAAGGCAGTGAAGTCACTGCTTCGCCCACGGCAAACCAAGCCTGAGGGCAGAGGACCCAGGTGTCCAGTTTGTCAGTCTGCGCATCTGGGATCTGCAGTAATGCGAAGCTGTGTCGAAGCAGCTGCAAGCGACCTGATAACGAGCATCCATGATCATGAATACAGAGACAGGTGGGTGAGACTATATGCCTTCTTTAACTTTTTCTTGCATTAGTGATAAAATACAGGCACTGCTTAATAATTCCTGTCAAGTACTGGAAACGAGGGGTTTTAAGTGCTAGACAAGCTCATGAAGTCAACACCAGAATTTAATAGCACAGACCTGAGACCTCAGTCTCTAGGGTCAGAACTTGGCTAAGGGATTGAGACCTGTTTCATTCAAAATAACTTTCCTACTCATCACGATGCTGTTTTTGTCAATATTGAGTTAGCAACTATACGGTGTCTTTTCAGCATGCTTGTACCCAAATGGCTCTCTATTCTCCAGGAAGTCACTCTGTGGAGCGTGACCTTAACCAAGCAGAATAAGTTAGTAGAAGAGAGGGTCCTTTTAAAGTTTTTTTTGGCTAGAGTAGGTCAATTTTGATGAAAGTACTCTTTTTAAAATTATTTTATTGTTGTTCAAGGACAGTTGTCCCCATTTACCCCCTACCACTCCCCCAGCCATTCTCACCTCCTGCCCCTGCTTCCACACCCCCTTAGTTTTGTCCATGTGTCCTTTACAGTTGTTCCTGAAATTCCTTTCCTTCTTTCCCCTCATTCTCCCCTCCCACCTCTCCTCTGGTTACTGTCAGTTTGTTCTTAATTTCAATCTGTTGGTTATATTTTGCTTGCTTGTTGTTTTGTTCATTAGGCTCCACTTATAGGTGAGATCATATGGTATTTATCTTTCACCACCTGGCTTATTTCACTTAGCATAATGCTCTCCAGTTCCATCCATGCTGTTGCAAAGGGTAGGAGCTCCTTCTTTCTCTCTGCTGCTTAGTATTCCATGGTGTAAATGTACAATAGTTTTTTGATCCACTCATTCACTGATGGGCGCGTAGGTTGCTTCTAATACTTGCCTATTGTAAATTGTGCTGCTATGAACATTGGGGTGCATAGGTTCTTTTAAATGGGTGTTTCAGTATTCTTAAGGTTTAATCCTAGCAGTGCAATTTTGGGATAATAAAGTACCTAGGAATAAAACTAACCAAAGAGGTAAAAGACCTATTCTCAGAAAAATACACAACACTAAAGAAAGAAATTAAGGAAGACACAAATAAATGGAGGCATATACTGTGTTCATGGATTGGAAAAATGAACATCATCAAATGTCCATACTACCCAAAGCAATTTATAAATTCAATGCACTCCCTATTAAAATACCAATGACATATTTTACAGATATAGAACAAACATTTCAAAAATTTATATGGAACCATAAATAACTCTGAATAGTTGCTGCAATTTTGAGAAAGAAGAAGAAAGTAGGAGGAATCACAACACCTGACATCAAACTATATTACAAGGCCATGGTAATCAATAATTGATTTTGAGAAAGTATGAAATATTTTAAACTCTAAGGAAATTGTGCCTAACTTTAGGATACTTGTTTTTGTGGTATAATTTTTATTGCCATCACCATGAAGTATTATTCATATTTTCTCTATATAATATGCTTAGATAATAAGGATTTTGTGCCTTATCAGAATAACCTTCTATGGTTTATATTGACTTTCTGATGTCTTTGATTATTTAAGAAAACAAAGGTTTTACACTTAGGAAAGAGCTAAGTTCTTCACTATTATGTTACCTTTTATTTTTAATTTTCAAATATTTCATTGTCACTTTGAAATGAGTGGCAATATTTTTTCTCAGGCACTCTGATCTGATTCCTATCTTGAGTGTTAAAATCTCTTGACATCTTTTGATTTTTTTATTTTTTAGATCAAATTTTAAATATAAAATAAATAATATAACTCTTTGGGTATCTTATATCTAAAACTACTTATTAAACTTCTTAAACAAAAGGGACCTAAGAAATCACAACAATTTTGTTTTGTTTTTGGCTTTATAAAAAAAGGTAAAATAATGAGGTTTATTTGACATATTAGTATTAATGAGTTGTATTGGGAGAGTCATTAAATCAGAAGATATGTTAATTTGTTTAGGTAATTGTCAGTCATATAAACATTTCAGAAAACGCATAACATACGGGCAGTTCCTGGAGGTTTGCTAGTGTCCTGGTTGTCCGTCGTATGTCCTGTTTACTTTGTGTAGAGGTCAGGGATGTACAGTATCAATCAGAATTTCAGTTACATTTTAAAATATTAATGTTGTTCCATCACTACTTTTTTAATTTGAATATATCATCTTCTAAGTAGCTTTAAACTGGGAATTCACAATAATTGACTAGTGGTTTGAACAATGTATAGCTGTTGAGACCCACTGTGGACTTACTGAATCTCTACCTGACATACTTCCTGTATTCTTGGTCTGTTCTCATAGTATGTATCCTCAGTATAATCATGACATAAGGTGTCAAGATTCTTATTTTTACATCAAGATATTTTCTTGTAAAGGTTATTTCACTAATTTTTATAAACTGAAATAACAATAACTGTCTTCTTTGAAAGCATAATTTTAATAATTATTTTGTCTAAAGTATTTTTGAGGGATTGATATTACTATCTTCTTTCGTTCCCCTGTCAGCTGCATGTCTCCTTATGAAGTCTCATTAAACTCTCTACTTTGAAAACAGTCAGTAATAAGTGAGGCCCAGCTCCTGGAATCTTGTCATCTGTGGACATCACTTGTCATTGCTGTTTCCCTCCGATAGTTTCCTGAGATCTCTACAACTTGGTCAACAGGCTTTGATTTCAACAGAGGACTCTGAGAGCCCTCTGAACAGGATATGGCCAGGGAACTTTGGGTCCAGACTTCTGATGTCATCCCTGAAGCAAACTCTGAGACCATACCAGTGGAACTGAGTCAAAGGTTCCAGAAATATAATCATGAGGCAATAAGTTCATAGGGGTCTTCACCCAAGGTTTGGTGGAAAACAATCACACAGGACTGAATTACTGATGAGGAATGATGCTAAGTTTTATTTGGAATATTATTGATGTTTTAATATTTTTTAAATTTTCTGGATATATATGGAAGTCCTCTCTCTTTCTTTTTAAATTATCTGTAACTCAAAATAATCTAGTAGACTCTACTTTTGTAAGCTGAAATGAAATGTTTGTAAATGGTATCTTTTTTACTTACTTGATTCCTCCAGAATTTGGAAGCTCTTGTAGCATATTCTTTATTTTCATAGTAATACACCTAATGGAAAAGGCAATGACAATCTGTCCTTCAACTAGATCATAACTGGAAACCTTAGTTATTCAAACTTTGACCTGCAGTGTCATAGTTAATGTCATATTTAAGATGAACACACATTTACTTAAGTCTTAGCAGGCACTTTGAGAGAATCAAGATTAATTTTGTAGAACCAATGCTTCCAGAGCCCTTTTGGGAAAAGTGGCACTGTTACTGGGGAGAGACCTGAATCAGGGAACCCTGTCAAGCTTATTCCTTGCCTCACTTACAAGAGACAAATTCAAGTAAGAGACAAACACGTAGAGTGGAAATGAGATAGCAAGTTTATTTACAAAATTATAGGCAGGTACCCAGCTAGTCAGCCTGTATAACTAGTCTTAATGCCCTATGTATAGGGGGAATAAAGTTGCTAGTAAGTTTGTTAGTAAGTTTGTTCTAAATCCTTGAGCACCTGGCTACAAGCAGGCACCTGGCTAATTCAAGTAGGTCAATTATTTGGGGTACAGAGATTACATACTTTAGTTGGCTTTTAGGTTTCCCCTCCTTCTTACCCTCTCCAGACCTTGGGATTAATATATAGTCATAAAGGCTTTCTTTCTCAGCTAGTGGAGACAATACACATGGACTTTCAAGGGGACCCTTCTCCTGCACTATCATAGATTTGCCTGTGATGTTCAGAATGCCTTGTAATGTTATTTGACCAGAGTTAGGACTGCTGCATGAGTGAATGAGACATGTTTCCCTTTTGTTTCCAGCCTTTTGTTATATGTTAGATTGTAATGGTGGAGGCTCTGCTTTATTTTGCCTCTGGCTGCTCTTTTCTAGCTCTACCTACAGTAACAGGACCACTCTTACAGGTGAGTGAAGACCACTTTATGGCAGGCCCAGGCAGGATAGCTTTCCAAAAAGAAAGATAAATTCATCCAAATAAATAGGTACTGCAAGTGACATGAAATGGTGAGCTGTAGTCTTGGGTTCTGAGCCTCAAAAGGCTTGTAAAGGCCTAATCTGAGATTCCTTATGAAAACTCTCAGCAAAAATCATAAGAAGGCCCTTTTGGCAAATTAACACTTTTGCTGCACCTATGTAAATAATCAGGCCAAATCTAATGAAATGTAAAGATTTCTTCAAGATTATTTTTTATTAAAAGTGGGGAAATTGTGGAAAAAATGTTTCAACAGAAAATTAATTTTGTCCCCATTTGTATTTTTCATCTTGACTTTCCCTTACTCCATGTACAGTTGTGTTATTTTCTCTGTTCTTCTGAACCAGTAACCACAACTGTCTGGTTTCTGCATATCATATGGATAAAGTAATTCTTTAAAGATTTTATTTATTTATCTTTAGAGTGGAAGGGAAGGAGAGAGAGAGAGAGAAATATCAATGTATGGTTGCCTCTTGTGGATCTCCTGCCAGGAACTGGCCTGCAACCCAGGCATGTGCCCTGGAAGCTGAACTGCAATCTTTTGGTTTGCAGGCCCGCGCTCAATCCACTGACCTACACCAGCCAGGGCGATAAAGTAATTCTTTAACATGGGTTTATTTTTGATTCTATATGCAAATCATGATTTTATTTTTCTTAAAAATTATCTTTTAATACCTTCTTTTAAATATATTCAGAATTAATTGAAAAATCTGTGGTTGAAGAGAGTGTAGTGTTTATCATAATTACTATGTGGACTACAATACTTCCAACGATGTAAGAGCATGTTCTTTCTAATGTGTTAAGTACTTAAAACTGTTGTAAAATATAGACCTATAAATGAAAAGAAGAAAAAACAAAATAGTGATTATTTATTGTCATAGTAAGGTAATTTATACCCTTTTGTAGCAATAAGTAAAGTTGCCTTAACTTTAGGTCAGCAAAGTTACTACTAGCTGGAAATTAAAAATAACGATCCTTAGGACCAGCTAGTTTTTTGTTGGTAGTGTTTCTATAGTCTTATAATCAAATCTCTTTAGATTGTCAGCTGCTGATGGTTTCTTGGCTGGTGTGGCACACCGAGGACCCATGGATGTGATAAATACTGCTTCACCTATTTCATAGTATCTTCCTTCTATGGGAAAAATAAATGTTTTACCTCTATAAAGAATGAGCTTAGAAATCAAATTTTATTCTCCCCCTTTGCCTTTTTTAAACATGGAAATGGGAAAAGCATAAAGATTTAGAATCTCACTGACATGTTTACACCACAGCTCTTGAAACATTTTAAATGGGTCTAGTTTGAAAGTAAGAGTATTCAGTTTAATATTAAATAACAAGTTTTAACATAGCTATCCTATAGTTACATTAATATATGAAATCATTACTCTTTAACATTTTATAGCCTAACACAGATCATGAGAGAAAAAGCTTTTGAAATTGCATGACCTAGTACTTTGATATTATTATTGTTGAACTACAGATTTGCAAATAATATCAGCTTTATTCAATTAATACAGATGGCATGTGAAGATGTGTTTTTTACCTTTTCCTGTATGTGCTTTGTACATAACTATGCTGCTGACAAACATAAATGTGGAAATCATTTTCATTCTAAAAGTAAATAAAATTGTATGACATAGTATTTTGATGTTATTATTGTTCCCCTGCAGATTCAAAGGTTTACCGTGACTTTTCTATATATTTTAATTAAATTAGAATATAAAAATTACAGAACTAAGTTATCAGATGAGGCAGAGTTTCCTGTAATTAAATAGTTACTTGAATTTGGAGGAAAAATGGCAAAAACTCCTGAGTATCCTTCATTTTAGTGGCATAACAATCAAAACAGTTCCACAGCACTGTTCATTGTGTGCTGTGAATGCAATACAGATAAACTTATTTATGAATTCACAGGGAATGCTTCATAAAATGATGATCTCTTAAATTGGATAATACAATAAATCCCTGTTCCCTGTGGCAATAATTTCTATTAATTGCAGTTCACCCATATGGAAATTTCCTGATTCAGCATTTATGTGTAAATAATCCTTGAGACTCTATGGCTGTCATGATTTATTTTTCTAAATTACTTTTAATTTTTCAAACTTTAAAGATGTTTTTATTTATTAATTTCTAGAGGTGAGTGAGAGGGAAAAACACTGATTTGTTGCCCTACTTATTTATGCATTCACTGGTTGATTCTTGTATGTGTGCTGACTGGTGATATAACCAACAGAGTTACCCAGCCAGAGCCTTCTTTAGGACTTCTTTTGTCATCTTTCTTCCTTCACTAATTCCATCTGGTACATATTTTGTAGCAGACAAAATGTCAGCTACTTTCTAGAAAGCTAAATCATGAATCAGGAGCATAGCTCTATTTTTTCAAACAATGAAGAAGAGATTGACTTGAATAAATTGAAATATATCTCATTATAATAGACAGAAACTGTATTGCTAAACAAAGACTAGGTATGTTTTCCTTATAATCTCAATTTATTTTTTCTTTAAATTATTATCATCTAGATTTCTATTAAAAAGACTAAATTAAAAATACCTCAGTAAACAACTCAATGAATATATCTAACAAAATTCACAATACTTGGTGTGATACTTCAGGAGTATAGCTGTAGTATTTGTCAGCAATTTAGGTCCTGATGGTCTGGTGAGCAGCTGCATACATGTCAAGTCTTGGTGCTTGATAATATGAACATAATGTCAGTATAACTGTGAACGGTGTTTAATGATGGGGCCGGTTAAGCAGAAGACCCCTCCCTACTTTTCATTCCTTCCCTTTAGAATCTACTGGACATCTAAAAAGATGTTGAAATAGTCATGGCTGTACTATTTTAATGCTGTGCTTTCATCTTTGTGTTTTAGTTTCTTCTTAAAATAGTTTGGAACATTTCTCAGCATTCTGAAACATCATCCAACACATCTCCAATGTGCAACAAATATCTGAGGACAGAGTAGGTGTAAGCTGCATCCACTTGCTCCTGCCCCTAATCTGGATCTGCAGCTGAACTTTGAACTTTCCAAGAATCAACTTGAACAATCCACTGAAATCTAGCTGATATGAAGGTTTGAAACCAAAGAGTATAGAAGTTGCTTTCTACAGACTGGTAAGCGGGTTTTAAAAGTGGAGTGGGAAAGACCCTGTGCATGGCTGCTATTGCAGCTGAAAGACCAGATAGAAATCACAGCTCTGGAGCTCCCTTTCTGCTAGTAGCAAAGGGACTTAGTTCCATGCAAGGATCCCCAACCCACAGCAATAGACAAGAAGAGGAAACTGTGGGGTCTCTGGCAGTGGAGAACAGTGTGGTTCTACAGTGTCTCTGAAAATCAGAGTTCACACATTTAGCATGAATTATATTTACTGTTTCAGTACCAGCCTGGAGAGTTCACTAATATGAGCTCAGACAGCTAGAGA
Source organism: Trachops cirrhosus (assembly GCA_028533065.1). NCBI lineage: Eukaryota > Metazoa > Chordata > Mammalia > Chiroptera > Phyllostomidae > Trachops > Trachops cirrhosus. The sequence continues at coordinate 62,523,139 of CM052544.1, forward strand.
GACTCTGCTTCCCTGCCATGCTTGAGTCCCTGATGGTTTCAGACATCAACATCTTAAAGGGACTCTCTGATTTCTGGGGAGGCACAGGGCATAGACCCAAACATTGAATTTACTAAGTGGTGTCAATGTAAGAAGTGTCCAAACATGTAAGAATTTTTATTAATTTATTTGAGTCAAATTGACAACTGCCAGGAAGCCAAACCTCAATGGACTGAGAAAATGCTCCAGAAAATGGCAGTTTTGCACCTTATTTTATATTTCACAATCAAAACAGTAGGCATAAAAGGGTTATATGAAATCCATTGGTGATAAATTAGGGAGATGGGAAAAAGCAAAGCTAGGACACCTTTGGAATTGGATAATAAGTAAAATGATAGACACATACTTCTTTTTACATAGGTGGGTGCAGGATAGTTGACAGTCAACAGTTAACACCATAACAATAATAATGAATGTACTTGTCATCTCTGCTCTGGTGCAGTGATTGTGCCCCAGTAGTTGGGAAAAAGGGAAGTTACCTTGACATTCCAAAGGTATGTTATCATAGATGCAAAAAGAAAATAGGCTCAGTTAAGGTAAAACTTGAATTTTGTCAGGGAAGATTCTAGCCTAGGACAATGACTGTCCATTATGACCTGATTTTAGTTAATAAATTATAATTTCAGACTATGCATTGTGGTCACTTTAGGTTTCTGCAGTTGTATGGTTGTCACATAGGTCTCCCCTGAGTTTGTTAGTTTTTGTATGTGGCCCTTTTTTGTCCATAATGTCTTGGATAAAAGGGCTGGTTTTCCCCCTTCTATAGCACACAGGTGGTGCTCTGTCCCCCGACCGTGGGCCATGCCTACTGCTGCTTCTCTTGCTTTGGAGAGGAACCAAGCAGAGCTGAAAATTTATTTTTGGTTCATTCTAAACTTTTTGCAGCCAAACCAAACCACACTGGGTCTTCAGGTCCTTTCCCACTGAGACTGATAAGGGAACTCAAGAATTAAAGATTTGTGCATGTGAAAAACTGTTATTCCAGGAACTGGAATGCATAGCCTACATGACTCCAGGAAGTTGACAACCAATTAAAACTTTGTACTCCAGGGGCTCTGCAAATGATTGAGATGGTATCTGAGCCATTGTGTTCCAGGGAAGGAATGTCCATGATGCAGATAAAGAATTGTTGCACAGCAAATAAAGAAATACTAGGAAAATTTTCACTGCAACTCATTAATATTTTCCCAACCCCTTTACCTACCCTTTACTTCTTTCTATAAAAAAGTTGGCTTGAGTTGAGGTGCTAAGATGCTTTCTCAGGATATGTAGCCTTCTTTCTTCTTAGATCGCTGGCATCTGAATAAAGCACCCATAAGGATTCAATCCCTATCTTTACTTATTGATTCTGGTAGTGACAGGCAGCACAAAGGCTGACTTTTCCAATTTCAAGACCAGTTTGCAGAGAGGTTGGATAATTCTTTTAAGAGGGGTTTTAGGGTTATCCCCCAGTTTGTTTGCCAGCAAATGGGGTACAGCATGGAGAGAGGGTTTCACACTGTGTCTCCTGAGGAAGCTGTTGTCTGAGAGTTAGACAAGCAAGGGCTGAGTTGGTTGGGTACTTTGCATGAAAGCTAACCCAGTTTTAGCCTACACTACCCCAGGAAGAGGATGGGCTGTTTGCTCCCCTCCTACAGGTTTGCAGATACCACCTCAAAAGGAGAAACTCTGCATATAGGCCCTGCCATGGCCCAGATACCCCCACTGGGTACATTTCCACAGGGGGAAGGAGGAACCACTCAGAAAGGGGTCTTACAAAGTGTGAAATCCTTGGAAGTTATTGCTTGGGAGTGGGACAGAAAGCTTAGACCCTTACTGAGGTCTTGGAATGAGATGGAGAATGTATCCCCCACCCATGAACTGGTCCAGCATCACCCCCAGAGGGAGAATCTTGTTATCTACCCCTGAGGTCCAGAGCTGCTGAGCTCACTCCTGCAAAGGGGAAAGCTGAAGGTATGCATCCCGAATCAGCAACAAGCCCCACTAGGGAATCAAGTGCTGGGGTCTCTGGAAAAGACTGAAGTGGTTGGCTTTGAGCAGGGGCTACTTTCCCCTCACTGAGCACCCTGTTGACTGTGTGACCCACAAATGGGAAACTCACCAGCAGGCCTGTGCTTGTCCTATAGTCCCTCATCAACATGCTCAGGAGGTAGACCAAATAATCCCAGGGAGGGGCAGAGTGGCTAAAAAATGAAGGTGGACCTCAGGGAACCATGACTCTTATAGAAAGCTGCCACCAGCTCCAAGCAGGAAGAAGCTAACTCTTTTACACATCAGCAACTCACATGTACATGCAGGCCTGATAGACATAGACACAAGCACTGAACAGCCTGGTAGCTATAGACAGGTCACCCAGGGCTGGTTACACACAATGTCTGACAGTGAACTGTATATGAACCCCAAACAAGTGGACCCAGAACCAGAAAAACTAATGGTGGGGTTCTGCTCACACTAAAGCTCCAACCAACTAGTCATACAATCAGTACACCCTGCTGGGAACAATGCCACAAGAAGGGGCAACCTCTGCATAGCATTTCACACACAGAGGTTGAGGGTTATTCTTACAGTCTTCCAGTCTGAAGGGATAACTCAACTGATGAAATAGCCAACAACATTCAAGTCTCAACTACAATGGAGGGGACACAGAAACCATAAGAAACATTCTTGGACAACAGAGTTCAGGTGTTCCAAAGGATTGTGCAACTGACCCTAGAAAGATATCTTTACCATAAAATGACCAAAGCAGGTTCAGGAGACAAAACACACCTACCTAACTCACAGAGATCAAGTGAGTCTACAAAGAAAAATGTCCCAACCAAAAGAACAATAGAAATACCCACAAAAAGAATTATAAGAAATAGATAAAATGGAAGCAACAAAAATACCAGATGTAGAGTTTAAAATAATGGTTATAAGAATGCTCAATGACTGTTGGGAGCAACCCTGCCTTGTTTTAGGAGCTGTAATCCCCCATGGCTAAGGCTGAGTGAGCAACCTTCGGAACATAAGCCACTGAGGAAACAAAGCTTATCTTCCTGGCAGGAGCACCACTTCTGCTCCTTTTTTCCATAACCGGCTCTCAATGGTTGATCAGTTAGCCAATGATGGGTAAGATTCCCCAAGGGTGGAATGACCTAAGACAGGCATGATCATATGGAGGCCCCAGGGAAGGACTTGAGGGCTACAGCAAAAAGGGGTGATGGACCCTCACCCCTCAGCTTTGACAAAACCTGAGTCCTCATCCTTCCTGCGAGAAGTCTCCTAATTTCTTGGATATCTTGCTTCCTGTGCCTGACTTAATCTTGAAACAATGACAGATGGTAGTGTAGCCCTGTGCTGGAAAGGACAGGTTCCCTGGGTGATCAAGCCTGAGAAAGAGTACATAAACTCCTGTGAAACCTGCTTCGCTAAGAATGGTCTCAATTAAATGATAAAGTTCTGAGCAGGAAATGAGTTTGTTTTCTGAAGTTTTGTAGCCCTTTAGCTAACAGACCCTGACTCAGAATAAGCCCTCCTAGTTCCTTGTATGCTATCTATTGTTTGATCTTTACTGCCTGACAATGATTAATGAGCTTTACCTGTATTCCTGTACAAATTGATCCCAATAAAAACCTGTCAAGGAAAGGATCGGGGCACTCTGCTCTTGAGAGAGTAGCTGTGTCATCCCTTTTCCTCCACAGGACTCAGTAGTTCATGTGAATTTATCTCATATCTCATCCATAATGCTACGGACACTGCCAGCCAGTGTCCATGTTAAATGAACTTAGGGGGGAAAAATGGGTAATCTCAGTGGGAACTTAAATAAATAGTAATCATTAAAAAGGATATAGAAATCATAAACAAAAACCAATCATAAATGAAGATTACAGTATTTGAAATAAAGAATTCAGTTGCAGGCATCAGAAGCAGGTTAGATGAAGCAGAGGATCAAATCAGCAAATTGGAGAACTAGATACAGTAGCAAACCAAAGAAAAAATGAAAAAAAAAGAGAGATTTTAAGAGAAGGAAAATCTAAGGGACCTTTGAGATAACATCAAGCATAACAATCTGCTTCATAAGCATGCCAGAAGTTGAGCTGAGCAAGGGAGAGAATATATTTGAAAAAAATAATGACAGAAAACTTTCCTAACCTGGTGAAGGAAAAGGTCATACAAGTTCAAAAAGGACAGAGAGTCCCAATCAAGATGACCCTAAAGAGACCCACACCAAGAAAAAACTCATAATTAAAAAGGGAATGATTAAAATCAAAGATAAATTTTAAAGACAGTAAAAGAAAGACAGTTACTTACAAGGGAATTCCAAGAAGACTTTCTGCTGATTTGTCAAGAGAAACACTACTGCCAGAAGGGATTGGCATGAAATATTCAAAGTGATAAAAGCTAACAATATATAACTAGGATTGCTCTACCCAGCAAGGCTATGATTTAAAATTGAAGGCAAATAAAGAGCTTCCAAGACCAAAACAATAAAAATAAAAAATAAAAAGGTAAAGGAGCTCATTATCTCCAAAATGGCATTGTGAGAAATGTTATAGGGCATTTTTCTGAAAGAAAAAGAAATAGGGAGAGAGAAAAGCAGATACAATAAAAATGGCAATAAATGAGTACCTCTCTATAATAACCTTAAATGTAAATGGATTAAGTGTTCCAATCAAAAGACATAGAGTAGCCAAGTACATAAGAAAATGTGACCCATATATATGCTGTCTACAAGACACCCACATCAAAAAAAAAAAAAAAAGATTTCCACAGGCTGAGAGTAAAGAAATGGAGAAAAAATATACCATGCAAATGGAAACAGAAAAAACAAATACAAGCTGGAGTAGCAATACTTGTATCAGATAAAATAGACTTCAAAGTCTGTAACAGGGAACAAAGAAGGCCCCTACATAATACTAAAGTAATCAATCCAACAAGAAGACATAACCTTTGTCAATACATATGTACCTAATACAGGATCCCATAAATATATAAAGAAAATCTTTTTAATTTTAAGGAAGGTGTTGACAGCTATCCTGTCATAAAAGGGGATTTTAATACCCCACAGTCACCAATGGATAGAGCTTTCAAACAAAAGATCAACAAGAAAATAGTGACATTAAAAAAAAACACACTAGATCAAATGTATATAATTGATATTTACACAATATTTCATCCCAAAGCAGCAGAATATACACTAATGTCAAGTGCATACGGATCATTCTCAAAGACAGGCCACATGTTAGGTTACAAAACAAGTTTTAATACACTAGAGATTGAAATCACATCAAGCATTTTCTTGGATCACAGTGGCAGGGAATTAGAAATCAACATTAATAAAAAGACTCAAAACACTCAAATTTTTGGAGGCTAAATAGCATATTATTAAATAATGAAAGTATTAACAATGAGATCAAAAAGGATATAAAAATACCTGGAAACAAATTAAAATGCACACACAAGAACACAAAATTAATGGCACACAGTGAAAGCACTTCTTAGAGGGAAGTTCATAGCTCTACAAGCCTACCTCAGGAAGCAAGGAACATCTCAAATAAACAAGCTGAACCTACACCTAAAAGAACTAGAAAAACAAAAACTAAGCCCAGAGCAAGTAGAAGGAAGGAAATAATCAAGATCAGAATAGAAGTTAACAACATAGACACTAGAAAAACAATACTGAAGATCAATGAAACCAAGAGCTGGTTCCTTGAAAAGTTAAACAATATTGACAAACCTTTAACCTGACTCATCAAAAAATGAAAAAAGAGAGATAGATGACTCAAATAAATAAAATCAGTAATGAAAGAGGTGAAGTAACAACTGATAACACAATACAAGGTATTGTAAGAAATTACTATGAACAATTACATGACAAGAAATTGGACAATCTTGGCAAAATAGATACATTTCTAGAAACGTACAAACTTACAAAACTGAATCAGAAAGAAACAGAAAACCCAAATAAACTTATAGCATCCAATGATATTGAAGCAGTAGTAAAAAAAACTCCCAGCACACAAAAGTCCTGGCCCAGATGGCTTCACCAGCTAATTTTACCAATCATTCAAAGAAGGAGTAATACTGATTCCTCTCAAACTATTCCAAAAAATGAAAGAGGAGGGAAGACTTCCAAGCACTTTTTATCAAGCCAGTATTAGCCTAATTCCAAAGCCAGATGAAGACAAAACAAAGAAAGGAAGTTATAGGCAAATATCCCAGATGAACATAGAAGCTAAAATCCTCAACAAAATACTAGCAAACTGGATCCAGCAATACATTATAGTGACCATACACCACAATCAAGTGGGGTTTATTCCAGGGATGCGAGATTAGTACAATATTTGCAAATCAATAAATGTAATACATTACATAAACAAAATGAAAGACACAAATCACACAATGAGTTAACAGATGAAGAAAAAGCATTAAATAAAATCCAGCATCCATTTATAATAAAAACTCTCAGGAAGTGGGTATAGGGGGATCATACCTCAATATAATAAAGGCCATATATGAAAAACCAAGAGCCAACATCATTCTTCATGTGCAAAAAAATTAGTTTCCCTTAAGATAAGGAACAAGACATAGATGTCTTTCACTACTCTTATTCAACATAGTTCTGGCAGTCCTAGCCCCAGTGATCAGACAAGAAGAAGAAATAAACAGCATCTGAATTAGAAAGGGGAAAGTACAATGAAATTGTTATTATTGGCAGTCATCATGATATTGTACATAAAAAGTCCAAAGACTCACCTAAAAACTATTATGCCTAATAAATGAATTGAGCAGAGTAGCAGGATTGTTACTCAGAAATTGATGGCATTTTTATATAGCAATAATAAATCATTAGAAGGAGAAACTGAAAAAAATCCCATTTACTACTGCAACAAAAAATAAGGTACCTAGGAATAAATTTAACTAAGGTAGTAAAGTACCTGTACTCACAAAACTATAGAACACTGAAGAAAGAAACTGCCGAAGATACAAGTAAGTGGAAGCATATACTATGTTCCTGGATTGCAATAACTAACATCATTAAAATGTCCATACTATCCCAAGCAGTCTATACATTCAAGACAATTATTATTAAAATACCAATAGCATATTTCAGAAAACTAGAATAAATATTCCGAAAATTATATGGAACCAAAAAACAACCCCAAAAAACTTCAGCAATCTTGCAAATGAAGAACAAAGTTGGAAGTATCAAGATACCTGATATCAAACTTCACCACAAGGCCACTGTAATCAAAACAGCCTGCAACTGGCATATGAAAAGACATGTAGATCGATCAATAGAACATAACAGAGAGCCCAAAAATAAATCCATGTCTTTATGGTCAATTTACATTTGACAAGGTGGGAAAGCATACATTAGAACAAAGATAGTCTCTTCAGTAAATGGTGTTGTGAAAATGTACCAGTACATAAAAAAAAATAAAACTAGATCATCAATTTATACTGAACACAAGAGTAAACTCAAAATTGAAAAGACAAATGTAAGTCATGATACCATAAAAATCCTAGAAAAAAATACAGGCAGTAAAATCTTAGATATCTCATGTAGGAATATTTGTGCTGATATATTTCCTAGAGTAATGGAACCAAGGACAAATAATGGGATGACATCAAATTAAAAACTTCTGTTTTGTAATCAGCAAGAATGAAAAGGGAATCCACTATACAGCATTACATTTTTGCCAATGATATATCTGATAAGGATTTAATCTCCAAAATATACAAAGAACTAATACAACCCAACATCAGGAAGACAATCCAATTAAAAAAATGAGCAAAAGACCAAATAGACACTTCTCTAAAGAGGACATACAGATGGCCCATGAACATATGAAAAAAAATTCTCAACATCAATAATCATCAGAGAAATGCAATTTAAAAATAGTGAGTTATCACCTCACACTTGTCAGAATGGCTACCATCAATAAATAAAAAAAAAAAAAAGTGTTGGCAAGGATGTGTAGAAAAAGGAATCCTAGTGCACTGTTGGTAGGAATGTAGACTGATGCATCCACTGTGGCAAACAGTATGGAATATCCTCAAAAATTAAAAATGGATATGTCATTTAACCCAGAGATCCCACTTCTGGGAATACTCATATATCATAAGAATCATGAAACTCCAATATAAACAAATAAAGAAACATATGCACCCCTATGTTCATAGTAGTATTACTTACAATAGCCAGGATGTGGGAACAACCTAGTGTCCATCAGATGAGTGGATAAAAAAGCTGTGGTATTTTTACACAAGGAAATATTCCACAGCAGTAAAAAAGAACCTCTTAGCTGTTGTGACAGCATGGATGAATCTGGAGATTATTATGCTAAGTGAAATAAGCTAGTCAGTGAAAGAGAAATACCACATAATCTCACGTATAAGTGAAATTTAATGAATACAATAAACTAACAAAATAGAAACAGAAGCATAGATACATGGAACAGACGGACAGCTGCCAGTGGTCCAGGAGGGGGACTGGTGCATTACCCATGATGCATAATGGGTAATGATGTTGAACAATGATCTTAAATTGACTAGGGGAGATGAGAGTGCAGGGCTGGTTGGGGGTGGTAAAAAGAAGTGGGAACAACTGTAATAGCATAAACAATAAATAAAAAATATGGAATGAAAACAAAACAAACAAACAAACAAACAAGAAATGAAGACTGTTTTCACAAGAGAAAGGCTGTTCTTTTAGGTTCAGGATATTCTAACATCACTGTTACATTACTTTAAATGTATCATAATCCAAGAAACTGAAAACTTTAGTAATTAGACAAATACACCCCTGATGTATTGTCCTAGACCAGCATGCAAATTTGTTGTCTGTTAATTTCAAAAGGTGCTGAGGGTTATTCAGTTACTGGCTGCTCATAAACACATTGAAGCTGGGTAAACTCAGATGCACATAACAGTCTCCCCAGGACTCATTTGGCTCTGATGTGGTGTCATGAAACACAAGTCATCTAATTCCATTCAAAATGTTAGTGAAAGTGAAGGGAAAGTGAGGAAAATGGAATGTAGCCTTTAAGTAGTTCAGAAACTCAACCTTCTCACTCTAGAAAAATATATATTCTGGACTACTGGCCAAGATGGAGGCATAGGTAGATACACTTTGCCTCCACGCACAACCAAAAGAAGGACAATAGCAAATTTAAAAGCAAAAAATAACCAGAACTGCCAGAAAATCAAACTGTATGGAAGTCCAACAACCAAGGAGTTAAAGAAGAAACATTCATTCAGACCAGTAGGAGGGGCAGAGACAGGCATCCAGGGTGGAGAGGACTCATAGCAAGGTGAAGGCTGCTGACCTGGTGAGGTGGAGGCTGGTGGAGCAGGCAATTCCACATTTGTGTGCAGATAAATCAGGAGAGACAACTGGGGAACAAGACAAACCATGAAAACCAGGGGTTTCAGCATAAAGAAAAGAGCTTTAAAACCTCTGACCAAAAAAACCTGTGGGGGTTGAGGCTGCAGGAGGAACTCCAAGCCTCACAGGAGAGTTTATTGGACAGACACACAGGGTCCTAGAATGTACACAAAACTATCCACCCAGGAATTAGCACCAGAAAGGCCCAATTTACTTGTGGGTAGCAGAGCAAGTGACTAAAAGCTGTTCAAGAGCTGAGCAAGCAGCATTGTTCCCTCTTGGACCCCACATACAGAGTCATAAGGCAGTGAAATGGGTTGCCCTAGCCTGGTACACACCTAAGGCTCTACCACTTACTACATAACAGACACACCAAGACCAAAAATTATGGCCCAAAGGAAAGAACAGATCAAAGCTCCCGAAAAAATATAGCTAAGTGATGAAGAGATAGCCAACCTATCAGATGCAGATTTCTAAACACTGGTAATCAGGATGCTCACAAAAATGGTTGAGTATGGTTGCAAAATAGAGGAAAAAGTGAAGGATATGAAAAGTGAAATAAAGGGAAATGTACAGGGAGTCAACAGTGAAGGGAAGGAAACCAGCTGTTTGAAGCAGAAGCTAGAAATAAACATTCAACCAGAACAGAATGAAGAAACAAGAATTAAAAAAAAATAAAGAGAGGTTTAGGAACCTCTGGGACAACTTTGGACATTCCAACACAATAATCATAGGGGTGCCAGAGGAGAAGAAGAAGAGCAAGAAATTCAAAACTGATCTGAAAACATAATGAAGGAGAACTTCCCTATTCTGGCAAAGGAAATGAACTTCCAGGAAATCCAGGAAGCTCAGAGTCCTAAAAAGTTGGACCCAGGGAAGCATACACCAAGGCACATCATAATTACATTACCTAAGATTAAAGATAAGTAGAGAATCTTTAAAGCAGCAAGAGAAAAGGAGAAAGTAGGTTCCCATGAATGTACCAGCTGATTTCTCAAAAGAAACCATGCAGGCAAGAAGGGGCTGGAAGAAGTATTCAAAATCATGAAAGGCAAGGGTCTACATCCAAGATTACTCTATCCAGCAAAGCTATCGTTTAGAACAGAAGGGCAGATAACTTGCTTCACAGATAAGGTCAAGTTAGAGGAGTTCATCATCATTAAGCCCTTATTATATGAAATGTTAAAGTTACTTATCTAAGGAAAAGAAGAAGATCAAATATACAAACAGTAAAATGACAACAAACATGCAACTATCAACAATCAAACCTAAAAATACAAAAGCGAACTAAGTAAACAACTAGAACAGGAACAGATTCACAGAAATGAGATCACATGGAGGGTTATCAGTGGGGAGGGTAAGGGAGGAGAATGTAGGAAAAGCTACAGGGAATAAGAAGCATAAATGGTAGGTACAAAATAGGCAGGGGGACCTTAATAATAGTATGGGAAATGAAGAAGTCAAAAAACTTATATGTATGATTTATGGACATGAACTAAGGTGGGGGAATGATGGTGGGAGGGGGGTACAGGGCAGAGGGGAATAAAGGGGAGAGAAAATGGGACAACTGTAATAGCATAATCAGTAAAATATATATTTTATATAGTCTGTAAAATATATATATTTACAGAATATATATATTCTGTAAAATGTCAGGCAATTAGGACAAAAATGGATTCTTGAACTAAATATGCAGTAACTGGGTTATGAAACACCTTAATTCACATCTCCTTTCTGGGTTCCTTTCAAAAGACAGATAAATGGAGGACCTGTCAATTTGTTCATTTGTATATATCACTCTTAACTTCGCAAGACCAAAATATAAACCAAAATAGACACAATACCCAATAATGGAAAACATCAAAAGCTAAAATATTGGCTATTATATTATTTTTCTAAGAAACCACTGTACCACACTAAAATAATAGTCTGTTGTGTGAATCTTTATAAAGAGACTAGGAGAATTTTCCTAAGAATAAATTGACTGATTTACAGTTATTATCTAAGTGGCATCTACACAAAAAGTATTGAGAAGATTCCTAAACTGACCCCTGCAGGGAAAGCCATTGATGGCCTCACCATTTTCAAGGCTATCAAGCACAGGACACAACATCAGGGTTGAGTGCTTATCCAAGGGGCACACCACCATCTGTTTAAATAGTAATCTATGATCATTTGGAAAATTTAGAACTTGAAGATTTGATATGATGAAAGCAGTTTACCTATGAACAATACAGTTTACTTGTAACCATTTTGAGTTATGTGAACATTTGATAATATTAGCCATAAAAAAGTCACTTAAATGTTGAAAGATAGCAATATCCATTACATTCACTAATGTTTTAAATTTTAACCATCAGTGTATATATACATATATACTTATTTATATAAAACTATTTTATTTTCCACATCTTCCATTAATTTATTTTTACTTAACTTTGAAAGTATATTGCTTTCAAATTTTTCTTTAACAATATTTCACGCCAGCTGACTGTCCTGAAATTTGGCTACAAAAAGCCAACTCGAAGTTTATAACAAAGATTATCAACTTCACTTAAATGAATATTTTAGCTTTACAAATTTGGAGTTTGCAAATTTATTGCAGTATCTATACATTGTAATTTGAACTGATTCTCTTACATTCCACCTGTGAGAGGGCAGTAATATCACATTCTCACAGTTATCAATGCACAGAAAGGTCACATAGGACAGACATTATCCACCAGTTAGACTTAGAGTTTTCAGAAATCTGGGTAAACTGATTATTTAATAATTTTAAGATATTTTCCTTTGGCTCATCACTAAACCTGGTGATGAAGTAACTAGGTCAGGTTACAAAAATGTGACTTAAACTTCAGTATCTCTGTTTCTATATGGAAATTCTAGGTTCCGGTTTATGGAATGGCAACCACATTTTGTTTTCAGCTTTCTAAAGGTGTTTTGATTTGTTGCTTTTTTTTTCTCCAAGACTTTGTAACTTCAAACCTTCTTCATTGTGTTCTTACACTGGAAATAATTCTAAAAACTTTAAATGGTTCTAGTAAAGAGAAACCATATGAAAAATTTTGATACTTATATTATCAGGTTATCCTATATTTTTAATGTGACAATTATTGGCAAAAGCCTGAAGGGTAGGAGGAGAGAGATCATAAAGGAAATTTCCAAGGCAGATAGGTAAACCATTCTCCAAGACTGGTAGTTACCAGGCTGTTTCTCTCTCTCCCTCCTTCCCTCCCTCTCACCTCTCTTTCTCTTTTTCTCTTTCTCTTTCCCTTTCTTTCCTTCCTTCCTTCCTTCCTTCCTTCCTTCCTTCCTTCCTTCCTTCCTTCCTTCCTTCCTTCTTTCCTCCATCAAATTCCTACTAAACACCCAGATATGAAACAGTGATAGACAATGAGAACTTACAGATAAAAGAGCCTTGACAGTCCTTATGGAGGTAAGAGGTGAACTACTGATGAGGTAGTATGTGTTATAGTGTTCATATAGATTCATGTGCAGGTAGTATAGTTAACTCACAAGTGTTACAAGAGTTGAAAAAATGTTTATGGGAATACAAAGACAAAACACATTACTCCCAAATTAAGATAAATAGGATTATCTTCATGAAAAGGTAAAATTTAAATTGAGGTTTTTTTTCCTTAGGCATGTATGTGAGGAAAGAGTGAAGATAGGAAGTATATAAAAAGGAGTCACTCTACCAAACTGCTAAAACTATCAACATGATGAAAGCTGAGACATGAAGAGGGACCATTCTTGTTCTAATTAGTCTTAAAACTTAAACTTTTTTGAACTTCCCAGTCCTGGTTCTACGTCTGGACCTCCTAGTAACCCTCTAATTACCACCTGAAGGGCTCACATATGCTCTTCATTCACACAACATCAGTTATCTCCATGGGGAATGACCAGACCTCCTAGCATCCATCACCCCAACTGCATGTCATCTGACTGATAACCATCCTGGACCAAACCTAGGGTTAAGGATGCAGGACTGATAATTCCCAAGAAAGTACTTTTTGTTGTAAGAAATTTTCACTTTGCTTTCTTCTTTGGAACAATTCTGGATTTTGCTTGTATTCCCAGGTTGCAAAATCCAAGACCCTTGAATTTCTAACAAAGTCTTCATACATTTTTGTGTTCATTAAACATGTGCTTTGGGTATCAAGGAATTGGAGTTTATTTGAAAAGCTAAGTCACAAGTAGAAAATTTCAAAGGTTATATAAAGAACAATAAATATTTCATTTTGGTCAAACCTCACAGTGTTTTGGAAATGTTTTAGAAATGGAACATTACATGTCCCCTTACTTTCTACTAGCATGTCCTTGACCTCAGGTGTCCAGAGAGGCTATGAAAAGCTTTAAGATGTATGAGATTGTCTAGTAGGAAAGACTTCTAGGACTTGATGTGCCTCAGGTTCAAAACTTACCAAATCCAATTCGTTTTCCCAATTTCCTAAGTATGTGGCTTTTCATTATAGTTCTTCCTTCTGTATTTACCTTATTTATATTTGGCAATGAAAGTCTGAAGTCTACCTCACCACCACCCAGAAGCCAATCTCAAGAGACAATGTCACCGGTAAGCTTCATTTTGCTGTCTATTCTCCACCAATTTCTACCTAGAACTGTGTTATGCAATTCCTCAGTTATCTGCCCATTAAGAGAAAGAGAATTTCATCAAAGAAATTTGGTGGGGGTGGTAAATAAAAAATGACTGCATAATTTTTATTAGATACAGCATGACTAGAGAAACTGTATTAACCATAACAGCAAAATGACATAACATGGATATAGGAGATTTGCAAAGAAACTGTGTGCTACTTATGGACATAAGATTTGAAAAATTAGTTAGGAAGAGATAACAATGCCGTGTATTTTGTAGGGTTTTAATAAGTGAATGACTGAATGATAGGAGATACTAGGCTGAACCATGTTTGAACTTTCCATATTTCAGCATCTTTTAAATACCTCCAAAGTACTGGGTATTTCTGCCTTCACAAGAATCTGTTATGTCCCCATCTAAGGGCAGAACCCATCCACATGAGTCTGCAGTGATTCTTGTGTTGCATTATGGCCACAATGCTCACTGCCCTCTGCTATGATTCACACAGAGAAAAAATGTTCTACATTGAAGATCCACATAATAAATACATGACAGGGCAGGAAATTAAGTTTACATCTATATCTCAGAACTATTTTGCTCTCAGACATGATGGCTAATTTAGGATATGGCAGATTAAGGGAGAGATCAGTGTTGGAGTTGGGGAGGAGGTGAGGTATGATATTTAAACCAAATCAACTGGCAAGTAATCATCAACAATACTCTTCCAAATATAATTTTATCCCTGGTGTTTAGGAAATGTTTACTCAGAGAGTGGTCCATTCAGTGTCACCATTGTGTCTGTGTTGTCAGTGGCCTTCAGAGTACTTTTTTGGGGGGATGAAAACAAGGTCCTCGATGCTAAAATATCCTTCACTGCAATCAGTAGAATGAAAACTAAATCCTTTGTTTTTTTCTTTGTTTTTCCTCTTTGCGGGGTTGTCCTTTTTTTTCTTTAGCACTTAAAATAAAAATGTTTACATTTTGATCCTGGTTAATATGCCTGTGAATTGTAATCTCAAATAATAAACAAATTTAAAAATACATACTTACAAAGTTACAATGGCAGTCCCCTAAGTGTCTACATCTGATTGCTTTATACTAAGCTTTACAACCTACATTTTCTAGAGAAAAGAACAATACCAATTAAGATTATTATTTATTATTTCTGAAGGAAAATTCCCCAAAGGGTGTTGGTAATTGCAAAAATATTCACTGGGAATTTTAGTAAGTTTGTTCAAAATAAATACTATATTATTATAACTATCAGTTTTGAAACATTTCTGTTGGTTTCCTAGAGGAAAAGTTATAATGTTCATATACATAATGAGATTCATTTTAATCCAGATAACTACAAAACCAACTGTGTGGTAATTATTTTCTATAATCCAACACAGAAGTGTTCATCTTAAAAGAAGTCAAGCAAATGTATCTTGAGGACCCTTAGGGTAGTAAGGAGGTTGAGAGTGAAGATATTCTCCAAATTATTCTAAACTTACTGAAAGTAATGTTTATGAGTACAGAAAAGAACCACTGGGTATAGTCTTTACAGTTTTTACTGAATAGAAGACAGAGGAAGTAAAAAACCCACATTTCAGTTTCCAGTATTATCCCACTGTTGACATATACTTTCTCCACCTAATAAATTCATTAGTATGGTTAATCTCAGACTGCATCTGCCTCACTAGATCCATCTCTGGCCCTTTAAGTTTCCCCATTATCATAGTATTATTCTTTTGTATAATTTTGTTTTGCCTAAAGGGTTTTCCTCTCTGTTCACTTTTCCTCCACTTGGCAAAATTTCATTCCTAAGTAATGATGCAACTTAAATGCCCTTCCTTTGCTCCACCTTCACAACCACCTCCTGGTGCTGTTCTGTTTGTATCTCTAATGTAGCAGTTACCCCCTTGTAGAAAACTTTCCTGTTTGTGTCCTCTTCCTGTCACTGTCTTTAGGATGCCATACCCCTTCAGACAAACAGAGTAATGTCCCTTTCAATATCATGGGCACATGGCACAGAGCTTCGCAGTTGAGAGGCATTTAGAAAGGGATTAGACTAAATTAAGGTATGAGTCAGAGGGGAAACAGCACTCAGATGCAGTTAGAGGAACATCTGATAATAAAGGAGAGAGAACCAAAACATAAAGCATAAGAAAAAACATTTAAAAGATTCGAGTTTCATTAAATTTTTAAAAGATTTTATTTATTTTTAGAGAGAAAGGTAGGGAAGGAGAAAGAGAGCAGGAGAAATATCAATGTGTGCTTGCCTCTCGCACATCCCCTACTGAGGACCTGGCTGGCAACCCAGTCATGTTCCCTGACTGGAATCAAACTCACAACCCTTTGGTTCACAGTTTGTGTTCAATCCACTGAGCTACACCAGCCAGGGCTCATTAATTCTTTATAGAGTATAAATATTTTTATAAAATATAATGTTCATATCTTTATAAAATGACAAAGTCGAGGAGTAGTATATAAGGGTGTATGTGCATTTATCCATCGGTGTAAAGCACAGTGAGGCAGAGAGACAGAGACACAGGACTTGAACATCCAGCTGTGAGTCTGGAGGTAAAAAGGACAGAGCAGTGAGCAGAACCGCCTGCTTTCTCTCACACTAACCTGCATCACATCTCCCCTCCACTTCACAACCTATCCACTCCAAAAACAAGCAAACCAAGAATTAAATGTCTTTTCTCTGAAAAGAAAGACCTGTTAATCACAGATAGTTGGTGACTTTCCTTTGGATCTGTGCCATATCAGAAAAATGCATTTGTTCTGTGTTTAAATGTGATTATGCTTTAATTAATAATCACTTAATTTACACTTTTTAAAATGTGCAAAAATGATGAGCTTCTATGTCATTTAAACCCATTTTCCACTGTTCATTTCATCCCTTGCTTTCTCAACAAAAGTTTAAGTTGATGTATTAAACACAAGAGGTTGTATTACTTTATTTAAACTTCCACAGCACAGGAATTTGAGGTACATGTATTCTATGATAAACACCAAGCCAAAATGTGTGTTAATATCTATGTAGAGTCTTACAGTCCTAAGGTTTTTAAAAGTATTATAAATAATTTTAAAGAAAATCTCTTCACACATGTACAACCTTTTATGAAGAGGAGACTAAGATTGGATTTTCTGGCTCCAAACTTCATCTTATTATGATGTCCATGGTGCCAATAAATGTTTTCTATTATAATTGTGCCCTCAGAGCACTTAACACAGAGCACAGTATGTAATATGGAAAATCTTTAATATTCCTGGAATTATAAGCTCCTGTGTTCCTGTTTTATGGCATGGTTAAGTTGATTCAAAGTCTTACTTTTGGAGATGAAAATTATTTTGGATGACCCTATATGGTCTTTCAGAATCATGCTGCACTGCCTTTTGTCTTGGTTTTAAGTTTGAAATTGTCACCCAATTCTCTGAGTTTCCTATTATCTTAGACATTTTGTCACAATGACAAAGCACCTAGAGATGAAATACTATGAATAAACTTCTTGGATCAAAATTTGACTCTATGTTTTATCACAACATCTTAGAAGCCATCCATATAATATTCTGCACCAGGCCACAAGGTGGTTAAAGAAAACTATCTCATATCTTTATTTATACATTTTTACATAAGTTTGGTAATTTTTTTTCACATGAAAATAACTTTATTTTATTAAATAAAATGGATTTTTGTGGAATTTGTTAATATTTTATGTATATTGGCATTTCTGACAGATTTGAGATTTTGGCTGAGGTACAAAGTTTGCAGATATCATATTAAGAATGACCTTTGTTTTTTCATTTTTAGAAAATTTATATTGTATTTCTTGTTATTTATTTGTTAAATGACAACCTATAAATGATG
Source organism: Trachops cirrhosus (assembly GCA_028533065.1). Classification (NCBI taxonomy): domain Eukaryota; kingdom Metazoa; phylum Chordata; class Mammalia; order Chiroptera; family Phyllostomidae; genus Trachops; species Trachops cirrhosus. The sequence continues at coordinate 62,541,004 of CM052544.1, forward strand.
CCTAATGTGTGTGTATATATACACACTATATATAATATATAATTGCATATATACATTATACATGTGATGTGTATATATACACGTTATATATGACACACACACACATATAAAACACAGACATCTTTTTAAAAGACCACATAACAAATATGCAAAACTAACTATGGAGAATATAATAGTTACTTTGTCCAGGAATTAAAAAATAAATGTTTATTAAATAATATAGATCATAAAGTACAGACAGATGACTGACAGCAAAAAGAATATGAAATGACAAGGACAAACTTGGGGAAAGACTTTGCCCTTAACCAGATAGCTGTGTCAGTTTTGACCTATTCTGGGTCCAAAAAAAGAGAGTTATTTCCAAGAGGAAATAAGCCTTGAAAAAAATTATGAATTTAAACAATTTATTTTTAAACAATCACCCATATTTTCATTTACATAATTGGTTCAGGACCCACTTGTAAAAGCAGGTTCAGGAACTCTGAGATTCATACCAGATGCCCCTCCTTGGCCCAACTACCTGCTGGGAGGTTCATTTCCCATTGTGAGAACAGAGAGCTTGGACAATGGCTGCCCACAACCTCTTCCATGAGATTGTCACATGGAAATAACCTCAAATTAAGCTTTCTCTTTTTGAAAATATGGAAATCACAAATTCATTTATAAATTTAATAGAATGGAAATGTATTTATTGTCTATTAATTTAAATGAATCGAAAGCAAGAATGACTCTTTAATCTTTCATTTGTTGGGAATTCTTGGTGTTAAATGATTTATTTGAGGCCATTAAATGCTTAATAGTTTTGTCCTGAAAACAAACATTAGTCATTATTTATGTATTCATTAAATCACTGAACCATCATTCTTTTGTCCATTGGTGTATATTGATTATACACAAATCCAGCATCCATGATCAGTGTTCTATCTGTACCCGGAGCCCACAGGGTGAACAAACATGAAAACAGGACTATGGGATGATATGAAAGTTTCCAAGCACACATGCAAAGCATGGATATTCTAACAGTTCGAGGAGCAGTTGCTCCAACTGAGGAACTGAACAAAGCTTATCAAAGGAGAGGGTGCAGGAGCCCAGAATAGTTCATAAACATCTCCCAGCTGTGAGTAGAGGGAGATGAGTTAGTCATTGGATATTAGCTCTCAAAGCAGAGATGTCCTTTGGATTTTTATTATGTCATTTCGTTAGTCCAGATGGCACACCTCACTCCCTGAGAGTGACTTTAATAAAGTTTTACAGAAGGTTAGGGGAGGGACTGTGTGTATGGAGACCTATACCCAAAAGCAGAACTCAGGGCTGTGATCATAGTCTCAGGTCCTCAAAACACACCTCAGTGTTTTGATCATAGTCTCAGGTCCCTGGAACACACTTCTTAGTGCTGTGATAACAGTTACAGGTACCCTGAATGATGCCATCAGTGCTGTGATCTGTCTAAGGTCCCCAGAATGTACCCCTCATTGCTGTAAACACAGTCTCAAGTCTCCAAAACACAACCTCAGTGTTTTGATCACAGTCTCATGTTCCCAAAACACACTTTTCAGTGCTGTGATAATGGTCTCAGGTTCCCTGGGCACACACCCCTAAGTGCTGTGAGCACAGTCTCCGGTCACATGAACGCCACACTCTGTGCATTGATCAGAGTCACAGGTCTCCTGAATGCTACCTTCAGTGTTGGGATCAGTCTCCGCTGCCCTGAATATAACCTTCAGCATGCTGTGATTACAGTCTCTGCTGCCCTTAAGGAAACACTTGATTCTGTGATCAGTCTCAGGTACTCTGAGCATAATCTTCAGTGTTGTGATCACTGTCTCATTTCCCCTGAACATACCTCTGTGCTGTGATCACAGCCTACAGTTGCCTAAATGCACCCTTCAGTATTGTGATCACAGTCTCACATCCCCTTAGTGCACTCCTCAGTGTTGTGAAAAGTCTCATGTCTCTTGAACATATACCTCAGTACTGTGTTCAGTCTTGGGTCCCCTGAACAAAGTCCTAAGTGCTGTGTGCACAATCTTGGGACCCCTGCATACACCCAACAGTGCTGTGATCACAGTCTAAGGTACCTAAACCTACCCCAAAGGACTATGATCGCAGATTCTGGTCCCACATTGCTTCCATCAGTGCTGTGATCAGTCTAAGGCCCCCAAAACACACCCATCAATGTTGTGATTAGTCTCTGGTTCCCTGAACGTTCCCCTCAGTACTGTGCTCTAGAGTCTCAGGTCCCCTGAACACACCTCTCAATTCTTTGATTACAGTATTGTGTCCCCTGAATGGACCTGTTAGAGATGTTATCAAGGTCTCCAGTCCCCTGAGCACACCCTTCAGTGTTGTGTTCACAGTCTCAGGTCACCTGAGTGCAACCTTCAGTGCTTTGATCACCATCTTTGGTGCTCTGAACACACTCCTTAGTCCTGTCCTCACACTGTCCAGACCCCTGAATGAAACCCTCTTTGCTATGACAACAGTTTCCTCTCCTTGCTAGAACACAGAATAAGGGTTTTCTCTCTTCTGCAGTAGGGTGCATGAATCATTTAAAACACACTATCTGTTAGTGATATGAAGCTGCTTCTCCACTCACTTTCTCCTATTTCCTTCTTGATATATTTACCCAGCAAATGTGGTAAGAATTTACTGTCATTGAAACTCTGAGAGCTGTAAAAGTGAGATTTATTGAACAAACAGTTCTGTGGTGTATAACAGCATTCCCCACAGTATCAGGCACCAAGTGTTTAAACAGTTATTTGCTCACCTGTTGTTAATTTGCTGGACAATATTGGGGCAAAACAGTAATAGCGAAAACATTAATGTTATTCTGAAATATGATGTTATCACCACTATCTGCCTTAACAGGGAATATTCCCACTTAAATTTGAAATTAGAAAAACTTCTAAATATTGGGCTTTCAAAATCTTCTTTCTTGTTCTTTTGGTCACAGAATAGAGAAAATTGTGACTTTCTAGGGAAACTAGAGTGCTCAGAGGATGAAGAAACAAAATCAATGAGACAGAGAGAAATAATTTGGCCAGCTTAGAGTCACCTTTTCACAGTGCAATGGAGCAAACCAAATCTTATGATGGGCATCAATCAAGTCTTAAAAAGATTATCAGTGTAAACAAAAATATAACAAAGTTAGGAAAACTGAAGCAGGAGGCCAGGAACCCAGAGTTTATGATATTTTCTTGTTTTTTCTTTATCAGATTACATAAATTCTCTAAATTTGTATGCCGGCAAGACTATTGTGTCTTACAAGTCTATAATTACTTCCTAAATGTATATTCTACATTTTCCAATGATTAGTGAGGCCAAAATGTATTTTAATTTTTCTTCAAATTCCTAGTCAAATTTTCACCAAAACAATCTAAAATGAATATCCTAAGAAATCATAACACATATTTAAAAATGTGCACAAATCATAACAGTTCAATAAATTTTCACAAAATGAACACGCCTCTGCAACCTGCATCCAGGTTGAGAAACAACCTTAACTGAAATGTGGATCCACTCTCAAGTCACTACCCTCTTTCTCAACATTAACTTTATTAACTTCTGTATTGATCTATTAACTTCTAACATCACAGATTAACTTTCATGTATATGAACTTGACATAAATGGAATTACACAGCATATACATTTTCCCATCTGACTTCATTTGTTTAATGCTATGATTGTGAGTTTCATCCATAGTTTTCTACATATAAATTCTTATTGTCTTCTTAACACATTAATGTCATGGTAAGTGTGTCTTATGTCTTTGAGACTCAATTTCAAACAAATAGGAGCATGTCTTTCTGTGCATTATATAAAGTCATCAGCTTAAATTTAAGCATGAAGTAAAGCCTTGAGAAGTTAGATTGTCTTGAAAATAAAAGTGTATTACAACTACAAATTGGGTGGTTAATATTTCCTAGGGGATCAGTTCCCCTATTATTTCTCTATTTTGGAAAATACTGGCTATTTTGTACACGCATCAATTTTCTCTCAGTTTTGTACTAATTTTTATATGTGAGACAGCCATCACTAAATCCTGTACCAAAAAATAGCAAAACTTTGGGTATTTTAATTCCTTTTTATTATGAATTTAAGAATTACTTCTTATAAACTTTTGTGAGTTTTAGTATCCAGAAAGAGTCATTTTTACAGCAACAGCGCAAAATGGTAAGCTCTGTACCAAACTGATGAAAATCTCACCACATCCTGAAGAAGGCAAAACAATTGTTCAGTGCCAGTGGTTTTAAAGGTTTTCAAAGCACTTAAATGCTCAGAGATGTAGTTACCACTATCTACAAATCCAACAGACATCTTTTTTTATTTTATTTATTTATTTTTAGAGATTGGAAAAGGGAGGTAGAAGGAGAAGAAGAGAAACATTGATGCAAGAAGAAAACATCAGTCGGGTTGTCTCTCTTATAGGCCCCAAGCAGGGACCGAACCCACAACCCAGGAATGTGCCCTGACAGAGAATCAAACCAGCAGCCTCTCACTTTATGGGATGACACCCAACCAGCTGAGCCACACTGGTCAGGACTCAAAACCCTGAGGTTAATCTGGGAAAATGAGTTGAAAATATTCTCTGTCACTAGAGATGTTACTGGGATACAAACTGTACAATGATGAAAATTTATGTGTTTAAAAGGAAGGGAAGGGTATCCCAAGACCCCAAGCCCCAGGTCCAGTACATAGTGTGTAACCAGAAGGGATTTTCAAAGGTATTGGAAGAATACTGATATTTAAAATGATGAATAGCATGTTATTTTCATATTATTATAAAGTGTGATAACATTCTTTACATGTGGGAAGTCAAAAGACACCATGAAAATACATAAATGACTTTATTTCACTTTGGAAATGTGTAGAGGATTAAGCCCAATTTCATGGCCACTTTAATGTAAAAAATCATGACCATTCCCAAAGCAGCATCAGAGAATGGAGAAGCTAAGCAGAACTTTAGACACCCTCAGAAGGATTCTCGGGTGGGGAGTTTAAGATCCACAAAAATGTGTAAGTCCAGATGATCATCACAGACTTTCAATTAGCACTTAAAAAGACCTCAATATGAAGGAATAGGGAGCAAAAAATACACCAACCCAGCTTTGAATATTTTCAATTAAATGAAGGCAGTCTGAGATGGCTATTACCTCTTGCATAGATTTTAAGAAGAGAACAAAGTACAAAACAAAACAAAAACCCCAAGGTGTCTCCAAGAAGATACTAGAGGTACTGACTTTAAATTTTCCATATATAATTTCCATTTATTAAATAATGACCAGGCTGACTGGAAGACAAAGTGGAAACAAAAATAAGATAAAATAAAAACTAGAAGCAACCCAATAAAAATGTAAATAATGAAGTTTTGAGTCATGGCATCTAAAATAAATGATATGATGCTTTAAAAAATTAAATGACAAGTTTGATAATTTGAAAGAGACCTGGAAAGTGAAAAAAGAACAGACTGGGAATTCTATAGCTTAAAAAACACAATTACAGATGGTAAAATTAACAGCAGTTTAGATATAATGGAACAGAGAATTACTTATTTAAAAGATAAAAATCCAGATAGACAAAAGAATGAAAAAATACAGAAAAATAATACAAGAAGTGCATAGAAAATGAAAAATCAGGTTATAAATTTCATTAGAAAAATCCAAGGGCTAGAAATAAATCAGACAGTCTTAAATAAGAATAAAAAATTGTGAGAGCAAACTCCACTCATTGTCAAGATTTATTATAAAAATACAGCAATTATAATGTGGAATTGACATAAAGAGAGATGTAGGTAAGTGAAACAGATTAATTAGCCCAGATTTAGATTCATTCATATACACACACCTTACTTATGACAAATTTTGCATTGTGGGGCAGTTGTAAAAAGGTAAAGAATTCAATAAATGGTATAGGCTCAATTAGTTATTTCTATGGGGATATATGAAATAATCTCTATTTCACATCATATACAAAGACATTGGCAACAACACAATTATAGTAAGGGATTTTAACACCCCACTGTCAAAAATGAATAGATCTTCCAAACAAAATATCAACATTGTGCCTTAGATCAAATGGACTTAACTGATATACATACAGACTTTCATCCCAAAGAAGCAAAACACACATTCTTTTCAAATGCACATGGAATATTTTCAAAGATAGACCACATGATAGGACACAAAACAAGCCTCAACAAATTCAAGAAAATTAAAATTGTATCAAATGTTTTCTCTGACCACAAGGGACTGAAACTAGAAAACAACTTCAAGGAAAAAAACAAACACTCATACTCATGGAGATTGAATAGCATGCTATTAAACAACGAATGGATCAAGAATGAGATTAAGGAAGAAATAAAAAAGTTTATGGAAACAAATGAAAATGAATTCACAACAATCTGAACTTATGAGACACAGTGAAGGCAGTCCTAAGAGGGAAGTTCATAGTGATACAGGCCTACCTAAAAAAGATAGAAATATTTGAAATAAACAACCTAAGCCTATGCCTACAATAACTCCAGGAACAACAGCAAAGACAGCACTGAGCAAGTAGAAGAAAGGAAATAAGCAAGATCAGAGCAGAATTAAGTGACATGGAGACTAAAAGCACAATTCTAAGGATCAATAAATTGAGGAGCTGGTTCTTTGAAAGATAAACAAAATCAACAAGCCTTTAAGCAGACTCAAGAAAAAATAAGAGAGGACTCAAAAGAACACAATCAGAAATGAAAGAAGAGAGATTACAACTGCTACCATAGAAATACAAAAGAATGTAAAAAATTACTACAAAAAACTATATGCTAAAAAAATTTGAAAACCTAGATGAAATGGACAGATTTCTAGAAAAGTATAATCTTCTGAAACTGAATGAAGAAGCAGAAAACCTGAACAGAGAAAAACAGATAATAGAATTGAAGCAGTAATCAAAAAGCTTCCCTGACACAAAAGCCCTGGACCAGATGGTTTCACAGGAGAATTTTACAAAGCATGTAAGGAAACGCTAACTACTTTCCTTCACAGATTATTCCCCAAACCTCAAGAAGATGGAAGACTCTCAAACTCTTTTTATGAAGCTAGGGTCATCCTAATCTCAAACCAGATAAAGACAAAACAAAGAAAGAAAACTTCAGGCCCATATCACTGATGAACATAGACTCTAAAGTCCTCTACAAAATATTGGCAAACTGCATCCATCAATATAATAAAAAGATCATACACCACAATCAAGTGGGATTCATCCCAGGGATGTAAGGATGGTACAATATTTGCAAATCAATAAACCTAATACATCACATAAACAAAACAAAAGACAAAAATCACATGACCATATCAATAGATGCAGAAAAAGCATTTGAAAAGGTACAGCACCCATTTATGATAAAAACACTTGCAAAGTAGTAATAGAGGAAACATTCCTCAACATAATAAAAACTATATATGAGAGATCTATAGCCAACATCATACTCAATGGGCAAAAACTTAGAGCTTTCCCATTAAGATAAGGAACAGGACAAAGCTGTCCACTTTTATCGCTCCTATTCAACATAGTAACAGAAGTCCTAGCCACAGCAATCAGACAAGAAAAATAAATAAAATGCATCCAAAATGGAAAGGAGGAAGTAAAACTGTTATTGTTTGCAGATTACTTGATAGTGTACATAGAAAATCCTATAGACTCCACCAAAAGTACTCAATCTAATAAGTGAATTTAATAAAACATTAGGATACAAAGTCAATATTCAGAAATCAAAGGCAATTTTGTACACCAACAATGAAATATCAGAAACAGAAATCAGGAAAAAAATCCCATTCAATATAGCAATGAGAAAAATAAAGTACCGAGCAATAAACCTAACCAAGTAGGTAAAACAACTGTACTCCGAAAACTACACAACACCAAAGAAAGAAATTAAGGAAGACACAAATAAATGGAAGCAGTTACCATGCTCATGAATTAGAAGAATTAACATCATCAAAATGTCCATAGTACCCAAAGCAATTTATAGATTCAATGAAATCCCCAGTAAAGTACCAATGACATATTTCACAGGTATAGAACAAACATTTCAGAAATTTGTATGGAACCATAAAGGACTCCAAACAGCTACAGCAAATTTGAGAAAGAACAAAGCAGGAGGGATCACAATACTTGATATAAACTGTATTACAAGGCCATTGTAATCAAAACTGGCTGGTACCGGCATAAGAACAGACATATGGACCAATGGAATAGAACAGAGAGCCCAGAAATAAACCCTAGTCTCTATGGACAACTAATATTTAACAAAGGGGACAGCAGCACAAAATAAAGTAAAAATAGCCTCTTCAACAAACAGTGTTGGCAGATCTGGACAGCTACATGCAAAAAAATGAAACTCGAGCACCAACTTACACCATAAACAAAAATAAAATCAAGGTGGATAAAATAATTAAATATAAGTCATGACACCATAAAAATCCTAGAGGAAAATGTGGGCAGGAAAATCTCAGACATTCCACGCAGCAACATCTTCAGTGATATGTCCCCTAGAGCAAGGGACATAAAAAAGGAAGAAACAAATGAGATCTCATCACATTAAAAAGTTTCTGCATGTCTAAAGAAAACATTAAAATGAAAAGAGAACCAAATATATGGGAAAACATATTTGGCAATGATACCTCAGACAAGGGTTTGGTCTCCAAAACATATAAAGAACTCACACAACTCCACCCCAGGAATACAAAAAAAAAAAAAAAAAAATTAAAAAATTGGCAAAAGACTTGAACTGACACTTCTCCAAGGAAGTTATACAGAGGGCCCAGAGACATATGAAAAGATGCTCAACTTTGCTAGTCATCAGAGAGGTGAGAATTAAAGCAATAATGAGATACCACTTCTCACCAGTCAGAATAGCCATCATACGTCAACAAACAAGTTCTCCACACTTGTGGAGAAAAGGGAATCTTAGTGCACAGTTGGTGGGCATGTAGACTGGTGCAGCCACTGTGGAAAACAGTATGGAATTTCCTCAGAAAACTAAAAATGGAACTGCTCTTTGACCCAGCAATTCCACTGCTTGCATTATCCCCTAGGAGCCCTGAAACACTAATCCAAAAGAACCTATGCACCCTAATGTTCATAGCAGCACAATTTTCAATAGTAAAGTGCTGGAAGCAACCTAAGTGTCCATCAGTAAATGAGTGAATCAGGAAAGTGTGGCACTAGAGGAAGATGGCGACGTGGTAGGAGTGAACAGATTCTACTTCCCCCTACACACGGGAGAAAATCCTAGCTAATGTACAGAGGAACAGAGCAAACAGCAAACATTATCACAACATATATGAAAATAGGAGATCACAAATCATAGCAGACATTGAAAAACCTGACAGTAATGAGACTACTTCAGGATAATAAGGATCCCAGGGATCAGCGTGGGGACCAGGGAAGTTGCAGCTCCAGACCCAGCGCTCCAGGGTCTGCCTTCCGGCTCCCGGGTGAGACCCAGGTCAACTGCTCCCTCCCTGGCCAAACAAGGACTGAGCAGCACTGGGGGAGGCCAGTTTACTGGAGGGCACAGAGAGGGGAGTGAGGACAAAGAGGCACCCACACAGGGGCTGTGAGCGTCCACGCATAGCTCTGGTGAGAGTGTGCACCCCACCCAGTGCTGCCAAGGGTGCCGGCTGTGTGACCAAGGGCGCCTGCCTGTATGCCTGTGCCCCCAACCCGGAGAGAACATGGTTTGGCGGAAGTTTCGGAAACCACAGCGGTGAAAAAGGAAAAGGCGTGGTTGTTCCCCGGGAACTATGAGGCCCAGGCTGTGAATTTGGGGGAAGTGGGTGCCCCTCGGGACCCACAGAGTGCACACTCATGAACCCAGAAAAGGTGCAAGTGCTCTGTGGGACATCGGAACACATGGTGGTGAACTCCCCAGACCTAGCATAGGAGCACCTAGACCTGACACTCAGGACCCTTCAGAGAGGCACCAGATGGGCTCAGGGAGAATGCCTGTCTACCCTAGGAACAACAAGCCAGAGGCTGACTGAGTTCTGAATGGGAACAGAGAAAAACTGTTTCAGGTCGCCCCTCAGTCTGCTGAAGCTAGCTAGAAAAACCAGTTTGGCCAGTCTGAAACCAACAATAGGTGTTTATTTCTTTCTCTCTCTCTCTCTCTCTTTTTTTTTTGTTTGTTTGCTTTTGTTTTTTTTTTTTCCTTTTAATTATTTTTAAGTAACCTTTTATTTTTAATTCTTATTATTTTTAGATCTATCAATTCTTTATACTTCTCTTTCGGTCATTCTAGTGTTAACCCTTCTCCCTTGCTTTCCAAATTTGTCTCTTCTTCTTCCTTCCATGTTCTGCTTTGCTCCTTTTTTTTCTTTTTGAAACTGCAAGTAATTGCATAATTGTATTATCATTATTTCATTATTCCTACACCTTTTATTTTAATAGTGGTTTTCTATTCCTCTTCTTTCTGTATAGTCTTCTTTGCTTGTCGGATTATATTGTATCATTTGATAGGTTTCCCCTGTTATCTCATTCATACTGTATTGCTAATTTACTGTCCTTCATTTGTGTTCCATTAGTACACTACTCAAGGCTCAATACTCTTTATTCTTGTTATCGAGATCTCATAGATTCTATCATATGATTGTTGCTCTAATATTACTGTATATAATAGCTATTCCATACAATTGTAAATACTTCACAACACCCATCCCATATCTTAGCCCACTTTACAGTTTTCTGAACCTTATTACTATAGTGGTTAACTCTATTCTCTCACACACTGCAACTATTTAGTACTCTTTACTCTCACCCTACCACAGAATCTGATTTCTCACATCCTCACTGTTTTCTAGAGCCAATTCACAATTCTTTCCTTCCCAAAAAGAGCCTTATCTTCTTTACATCCTTTCTAAAAATTGGTTAGTCCGGGGGAAGATCATGGTTAACACTATACATAGCCAAAGGATCTCCTATCTCTTCCCTACTGGCTGCTACTGTAAATATCATAGAATACTCTCTTGCTGTCTTAAACCACTTTGCCTTCCCCCTCCAAATGATCACAAAAAAGAGTAGGTGGAAACTGTGAACACCTGGATACCAGAAAGAGTCTGAACCACTGAATCTCACAGGTATTCTACCACAGAAGTGCACACCATAAACCCAGGGAGCCAGAACAGATCAATTTAAGAAGCCGAGGCTAGCAAGAAAAGTCTCATGAACAATGAGAAGACAAAGAAACAATCCCCAACTGAAGGGAAATGAGGAAGCCTAAGAAAAAATGCTAAATGAAAAAGAGGCAACTCAACTATCAGATACTGAATTCAAAGCAATGATTATCAGGAAGTTCAACGAACTCACAATGACCTACCAGAAACTACAGGGAAGCTACAATGAACGCACTGCAAACTATATCAACATGAAAAGGAAATAGAAACTATCAACAAGGGCCAAGAGGAAATGAAGAATACAAGTTCTGAACTGAAGAACACAGTAGAAGGAATCAAAAGCAGGATTGATGAAGCAGAATATCAGATCAGCAAGCTGGAGGACAAAGTAGAAAAAACCACCCAGAAAGAGCAAGAAGAGGAAAGGAGGCTCAGAAAGAATAAAGGGGGATTAAGAGAAATGCAAGACAATATGAAACATAATATCTGTAAAATAGGTATACCAGAAGGAGGAGAAGAAGAAGAGCAAGGGAAAGAAAACCTATTTGAAAAAGTAATGATGAAAAACTTTACTAATTTGATGAGAGAAAAAGTCACACAAATCCAGGAAACACAGACAGTCCCAATTAAGAGGAACCCAGAGAGGCCCACGTCAAGACAAATCATAACTGAAATGGCAAAATTTCAAGACAAAGAGAGAATCTTAAAGGCAACAAGGAAGAAAGAGGAAGTAACATACAAAGGAGACCCAATTAGGCTAGCAGCTGACTTCTGAACAGAAATGCTCCAAGCCAGAAGAGAATGGCAAGAAATATTCCAATTAATGAGAACCAGAGGCCTACAACCAAGGCTACTTTACCCAGCAAGGCTCTAAATCAAGATAGAAGGCCAAATAAGGTGCTTCCCAAGCATAAGAAGTCTAAAAGAATACACCTCCACCAAATCAGCTCTGCAAGAGATGCTAAAGGGATTGCTTTAAGGAAAGGAAGGAAAACAGAGAGACAGAGAGAGAGGAACACAGATATGAAAATGGCAATGAATAAGTACCTACCAATAATAACCTTAAACATAAATGGTAAATGCCCCATTCAAAAGACGTAGAACGACTGAATGGATAAGAAAGCATGAACCACACATATGCTGCCCACTAGAGACCCACCTCAGGAGCAAAGACCTAAACAGGCTGAAAATGAAGGGATGGAAACAAATTTTCCAAGCAAATGGATAAGAAAAAAAGCTGGGATAGCGATACTCATATCAGACAAAATAGACTCCCAAAAAAGAGCCATGAAGAGAGACCCAGAAGGTCACTACATAATACTCAAGGGAGGAATCCAACAAGAAGACATAAACATTGTAAATATATATGCACCCAACATAGGAGCACCAAAACACATAAACAAAAATCTTAGAGAACCTCAAGAAAGATATTGACACCAACATAGTTATAGTGGGGGATTTTAACACCACACTGTCAAAGATGGGCAGATATTCCAAACAAAATATCAACAAATATATTGTGGCATTGAACAATGCCATAGATGAAATGGATGTAACTGATATATAGAGAGCCCTCCATCCCAAAGAAGCTAAATATGCATTCTTCTCAAATGCACATGGAACATTTCAAAGATAGACCACATGATAGGACACAAAACAAGCCTCAACAAATTCAAGAAAATTGAAATCATACTGAGCATATTCTTGGATCACAAGGGTCTGAAACTAGAAACCAACACCAATGAAAAAAAAACAAAATACTCAAGATCATGGAGATTAAATAGAATGCTATTAAACAATGAATGGGTCAAGACTGAAATTAGGGAATAAATAAAAAAGTTTCTGGAAACAAATGAAAATGAACTCACAACATCCCAAAACTTATGAGACACAGTGAAGGTAGTCCTGAGAGGGAAGTTCATAGCGATACAGGCCTACCTAAAAAAGATAGAAACATTTCAAACAAACAACCTAATTCTACAGCTACAAGAACTCGAGGAACAACAACAAAGACAGACAAGAGTAAGTAGAAGGAAGGAAATAACCAAGATCAGAGCAGAATTAAATGACATAGAGAATAAAAACACAATTCTAAGGATTAACGAATCCAGGAGCTGGTTCTTGGAAAGATAAACAAAATCGAGAAGCCTTTAAGCAGACTCATCAAGAAAAAAAGAGAGAAGACCCAAATAAACACAATCAGAAATGAAAGAGGAGAGATTACAACTGACACCACAGAAATACAAAGGATTGTAAGAAATTACTACAAAGAACTGTATGCCAAGAAATTTGAAAGTCTTGGGGAAATGGACAATTTCTTACAAAAATATAATCTTCCAAAACTCAATAGAGAAGAAGAAGAAAGCCTGAACAGACCAATAATAGCAGATGAAATTGAAGTAGTGATAAAAAAACTCCCAACACACAAAGGCCCTGGACTGGATGGTTTGACAGGAGAATTCTCCAGAGCATTTCAGGAAGAGCTAATCCCTATCCTTTACAGACTATTCCAAAAAATCCAAAAAGATGGAAGACTCCCTAACACTTTTTATGAGGCAAGCATCATACTAATACCAAAACCAGATAAAGACACAACAAAGAAAGAAAACTTCAGGCCAATATCCCTGGTGAACATAGATGCTAAAATCCTCAACAAAATATTGGCAAACCGCATACAACAACACATTAGAAAGATCATACACCATGACCAAGTGGGATTCATCCCAGGGATGCAAGGATAGTTCAGTATTTGCAAATCAGTAAATGTAATACATCTCATAAACAAAAGCAAAGACAAAAATCACATGATCATATCAATAGATGTGGAAAAAGCCTTTGATAAGGTACATGACCCAGTTATGATAAAACCAGTCAGCAAAGTGGGAATAGAAGGAGCATTCCTCAACATAATAAAGGCCATATATGAGAGACCTACAGCCAACATCATACTCAATGGGAAAAAACTAACATCTTTTCCACTAAGATCAGGATCAAGACAAGGTTGTCTTTCATCGCTTTCTATTCAATATAGTACTGGAAGTTTTAGCCACAGTGATCAGACAAGAAAAGGAAATAAAAGGCATCCAAATCAGAAAGAAGGAAACAAAACCATCATTGTTTGCAGATGATATGATAGTGTACATAAAAAATCCTATAGACTCGGCCAAAAAACTGCTTGACCTAATAAATGAATTTGGAAAAACAGCGGGATACAAAGTCAATATCCAGAAATCAAAGGTATTTTGTACACCAACAATGAAACAGCAGAAGCAGAATCAAGAAGAAAATCCCATTTGATATAGCAAAAAGAAAAATAAAATACCTAGAAATAAACTTAACCAAAGAGGTAAAAGACCCGTATTCAGAAAACTACATACTAATGAAGAAAGAATTCAAGGAGGACACAAATAAATGGAAACATATACGGTGTTCATGGATTGGAAGAATTAACATCATCAAAATGTCCATATTACCCAAAGGAATTTTCACATTCAATGCAATACCTATTAAAGTACCAATGGCATATTTCACTGACATAGAACAAACACTTCAAAATTTATATAGAACCATAAACGACCCCTAATAGCTGTTGCAATTTTCAGAAAGAAGAGTAAAGTAGGAGGGATCACAATGCCTGATACTAAACTATATTACAAGGCCACTTTATTCAAAACAGCCTGGTACTGGCATAAAAACAGGCATATGGACCAATGGAACAGAACAGAGAGCCCAGAAATAAACCCAAATCTCTATGGCCAATTAATATTTGACAAAGGGGGCAGCAACATAAAATGCAGTAAAAATAGCCTCTTCAATAAATGGTGTTGGGAGAACTGGACAGCTATGTGCAAAAAAATGAAACTCGAGCACCAACTTACACCGTACACAAAAATAAATTCAAGGTGGATAAGAGACTTACATATAAACCGTGACACCATTAAAGTCCTAGAGGAGAACATAGGCAGGAAAATCTCAGTGCACGCAGAAACTTTTTCACCAACATGTCCCCTAGAGCAAGGGATATAAAGGAAAGAATAAACAAATGGGATCTCATCAAAATAAAAAGCTTCTGCATGGATAAAGAAAACAGTATTAAAATAAAAAGAGAACCAACTGTATGGGAAAACATATTCTCCAATGATACCTCAAACAAGGGTTTAATCTCCAAAATATATAAAGAACTTACACTAGTCCACTCTAAGAAGACAAGCAACCCAATTAAAAAGTGTGTAAAGGACTTGAGTAAACACTTTTTCAAGGAGGACACACAGAAGATGCAGAGACACATGAAAAGATGCTCAATATTGCTAGCTATCAGAGAAATGCAAATTAAAACCACAATGAGATACCACTTCACACTGGTCAGAATGGCCATCATAAACACAACAACAAACAATAAGTGCTGGAAAGATTGTGGAGAAAAAGGGACCCTAGTACACTGTAGGAGTTATTGCAGACTGGTACAACCACTATGGAGAACTGTATGGAACTTCCTCAGAAAACTAAAAATGGAACCGCCTTTTGACCTCATAATTCCACTCCTAGGATTATATCCTAAGAACTCTGAAACACCAATCCAAAAGGACCTATGCACCCCAATGTTCATAGAAGTACAATTTACACTAGCCAAGTACTGGAAGCAACCCAAGTGCCCATCAGTAGATGAGTGGATCAAAAAACTAAGGTACATTTACAGGATGGAAAATTGCACAGCAGAGAGAAAGAAGGAGCTCCTACCCTTTGCAACAGCATGGATGGAGATGGAAAGCATTATGCTAATTGAAATAAGCCAGGCAGTGAAAGACAAATACCATATGATCTCGCCTTGAACAGGAACCTAAAGAAGAAAACAAAGAAACAAACAAAATATAGCCAAAGACACAGATAGAGGACAGACTGACAGTGATTAGAGGGGAGAGAGGTGGGAATTTCAGGGGAACTTCAGGGAAACTTCAGGGGAGAATGAGAAGGGTTTACAGGAACAAATATAAAGGACATATGGACAAAAACTAGGGAGGTTAGAAATGGGAGGGAGGAGGGGAGGGATGGGTGTGTAGGCTGGAATGGGAGTAAAGGATAGAAACTGTATGTGAATAATGATTAAAAAATAAATTAAAAAAAGAAAAGTATGGTACTTTACACAATGGAATATTACATGTCAGAGAGAAAGAAGGAACTCCTACGCTTTGTGACAGCATGGATGGATGTGGAGAGCATTATTCTAAGTGAAATAAGCCTGACAGTGTGGGACAAATACCATATGATCTCACCTTTACCTGGAACACAATCAACAAAAGAAAAAAGCAAGCAAAATATAACCAGAGACACTGAAATTAAGAACAATCTAACTAATCAGAGGGGAGGTGGGAGGGGATAAAGGCGGGTAGGGTTTTCAAGAACTGCTATAAAGGACATGGAGACAAAACCAAGAGGGCAGATGAAGCAAGGAAGGGAGATGGGTTTGGCTGGGATGGGAGGGGTAGCGGTGGGGGGAAAATGTAGACAACTGTAATTGAACAACAATAACATAATTTATAAAAAATCCAATTTGAGTTTGATTATAGATCTAAATGTGAAATAGTAACAATATTTTTAAAAATAACATATGTACCTTTATGAAGCTGAGGTGGAGTAATTTTTCTCAAGGCACAAAATACAGAAAAAATAATAAATTTAAGTACATAAAATTTAAGAATGTCTACTCATCAAAAAATTAGATAAACATAAGATAAGCCTCAAAGTAGGAAAATGTAATTGTAACATAGATAACCCATAAAGGGCTTATGCCCAGGATATATATAGACTACCATGATTCAGTAAGAAAAAAATGGGCAGGCCAACTTTTAGAAAAATAGAATTTCAATAGTCTTACTAAAATATAGAATATTCAGGTGGCCATTAAGTATATGATACTGTACTCAACCTCATTAGAGCTCACAAATATGGGAATTAAGATCGCAATGAGCTATCACTACTCATTCAAGAATTAGTAATGAAAATGTTAAAAATAACAATATCAAGTGATTCCAAAGATATAGAACTCTTATTCACTGCAGTTACAAATGTAAATGCATACAACCACTTTGGAAAACTCTGCCAAATTTTAACATTCACATACTTTTTGACCCAATAATTTTTTGGAATATACATGTGGGAGAAATTTATGAATATGTCTACCAAAAATCATGTCTAAAAATGTAAATAAAATTTTCTTCTATTGCCAAAATCTGACACCCACTTTCTTATCAAGAGAATAAATAAATTTTGCATATTTTCACATAAAAATACTTTACAACACTAAAAAGATACTTACTGTAGTGTAGACCAAAAAAGTATAGAGTGAAAGTGATTAGACATGATAATTCATACTCCACAAATTTGTTTATATAAAGTCAAATATAGTCAACCTAATCTGCAGTATTATTAATTAAACATAATTTAAACTTTTGAGATAAGGAAAAGAGTAACATTTAAAACATTATGAGAGGGGCTTCTGGAATGATGGTAATCACAAGTTATTATCACTTTTCTCACTGTCTAAAAAATCAGTTGACAGTAACCAGAGGGGAGGTGGGAGAGGATAATGGGGGGGAAAAGAGGGAAGGGTTTTCAGGAACTACTATAAAAAAGACATGAACAAAACCAAGGGGGGATGTGATCAGAGGAGGGAGGTGGGGATGACTGGGCTGGGGGGAAGTAGTGGGGGGAAATGGAGACAACTGTACTTGAACAACAATTAAAAATAATAATAAAAAAAGAATCAAAGTACTATTGACCCTTGAGCAACATGGTCTGGGACTGTGTGGGTCCATTTATTTGTTGATATTTTCCAATATATATTGGAAATTGTTTTGAGATTTGTCATAATTCAAAAAATGTACAGACATTTTCTTTTCTCTGGCTTACTTATAGCACATAATACATGTAACATGCAAAATATGTTTCAATTGACTATGTTATTGGTAGGCTTTGAGTCAGTAGCAGGCAATTAAGTTTTTGGAGAGTCAAACATTATGCATAGATTTTTGACTGCACAGTGGCTCAGTGCTCCTAATCCCAGCTTTGTTCAAAGTTCCACTGTAGATGATTGTCAGGAAGGTATTTGGAAGTCCCTGGAAAAAAACATGATGTCAATGGTCTGTCAAACACTAAAACGCACAAACTTTTCTTCCAATATATCAATTTGTTGTGAACATCTCTGGCATTTGTTGAACTAAACCTCTAACTTGGTTGTTAGGGATTCTGGGAAATTAGTTCCCAGTTTTCCTGTCTCTGTGGTAGAAGGAAGGGTGTTGTTGTGTGGGGAGGGGAGTGGTGTGAATTCCAGAAAGAAAATCCAGCAAATCAGAAAACAAATTTGGTTTAAAAATACAAACCAGGCAATTATGCCAGATGCAAAGTTGAGAATTTATGCAAAAAAATAATCACAGTAGGATAGGACCTGCTGTAAAGAGGAGTTTAAGTAAGTGTGCTTTTTAGAATCAATAATCTTACTAAGCTGGTATCTGAAGCAGCAACAGAAATCAAGCAATTCCAGTGCATAAATGTTAACTCTTTCCCCTGCCTTAGCTACCTGTGACTTGTACAGGACATGATTCTCTCTAAAGGGGTGGATTAATCACAGAGTGAAGAACAAGATGTATTTTCATCTTGTGGACTTCAATCATTTTTACAGGTAATGTATTGTCTTAAATTTGAATACTGAAATATTAACAGCCTTCCTTTCACTCTTTTTAGCTTTAAAGGTCATGTGATTTATTGCTTCATTTAGACCGACATGCTCTAAAACAATGTTTTATTGTACCAGTTGCCTCATATTTTTCTACTTTTAGGTAATGATGAACATTCAACAATTATTAAATCTTTTACTATGAACATCAGATTGCATGCACTGGAATATAAATCCAATTGAATGATCTCAAATTGTATTATTTTTAACAGAGCATTAAATAAAATTCACTGTCATTGGGAGAATCCCTATATTACAGATTCCCATCAGACCCTAGGAATTCAGAGATAAAGACTGTCCTTGGCTTTTCAAGAACATCCACACAAGTAAGTTAAAGTATTAATGTAGATTTCTTCCCTAAAATGTTTGATCTATCTTTATTTGCTTTAGTAGCCACTGAAGGAACAAGCCTTGTTTTGAAAATATTTTTAAATGGAGTGAATGCATTTGACCAAGTTATAAAAGTAAGTTCCTTTATTGAAATAAGTAGCACATTTTTTTGTTTCATCAGCTTTCTTGATTTTGAAATCCCCATATGTCTTTACAGCAGTAAACTGAAACTAAACAAACAAACAAACAAACAAAACAACTAAGAAAACAGAAAAGCTTTCCATAAACCTATACTGCACAGCATCATGCAAACAGAACTTATGCAGTAACTTATCTAGACACAGCTTAGGCCATCTTATGTGTAATTTCAAGCATTAAATTAGCATAATAGGTAGATTTCAAATATTTATAAGTAACAATATTATGTGGGATGATAATTGACAAAAACATAAGAAAACCATAATCTTTCCTTTGGCAATGTGTTTTCTAGCCATCGTATACTCAAATTTTAGGTTCTGACTCAAACAACATTTTCCATTTTGACCAACATCCTCTATAGAATTACAGGAATATCCCATAGGTTGAAAGGTCCAGGTTTCCAGCTGCTTTTCCCTGGTTTGGTTTCCTGTGGATCTTCAGAAGTCGATGTGGGTGCCCATCACTGCTCTGCAGAGACCTCCTCCCAGCTCTTGAATAACAGAACCTGTGTAGTGTGTGGCCACAGAGATAGCTCCCCATGCAGACCCCATTGCTCGTTTGTTAATAAGCAGAAAGGAATATTTCTGTATGTATTGGTTACATCTCCTACTGGAGACTGTGTGTGGCTGTGAACATTCCAGGAGGCTCACTGCTTTTATCTGTGGCTCCTGCGTGACTTTGTCAAAGTGCAGAGTTATATTGTACTTAGTTTCCATCTTGATCATCTGTGTAAAACTGTCCTGAACTTAGTTTTTCTCCTTTCAGATTTCATACATCAAAAAAGGTCATGGCATCTGCTTTCTAGAAGAGAAACAATAAAACACACGTATGTTCCCTATACTGCAGGATATTACTGAATAAGCTGAGCCAGGTTCTCCTAGGTTTATGTTATGGCTTGACCTACAGAGGGAACGTTGGAAACAGTCTGGGTTTGCAGTGTGCAAGGACCAACAGAATGTCACCCAAATGAAATGCAGTAATGAAGAGGAGGGGACCAACATCATTTGAACTGCTTGCAAAACTAAAAAAAAAAATGGATTTCAGGTTACTTAAATGTCAAAACAACTTCTTGAAGTAGAAATAATTATCCTCATTTTATGTTTAAGGAAACTAAAGATTAAGTCCATTATAAGCCAGGCTAAAACTAACACTGCCTTCAAGACAGCACTGAAATCTAGTAACTTCTTTCACAAACCTTATTCTACTCCACAATGCTCCAAGTCACATATCAACTGGAAAATGACTTAGGTGTGTAAAATTTCTGCTCTGTATATGATGAGTGCTTAGAGATCTATGATAATTAAGTTAGATAACAGATCTTAGGACTATGCTGTTAAGAATTTTAATTGTAAGCCTGATATTATGGATTGGTGTGTAGATAGTGAAAAAATGCTTTCACCCTCAGATAAATCACCAGCAAGCCAACCAAAGTGTTCAATACTGTCAGGCTCACCAGCTCACCACTTACTTATTGGTTATAGGCTATTAAAGAGTCTTGTTAATATGAAAATTTTCACTTAGGTAGAACAGTCAATTAGGGTTTGAATTAGTATTGTTATGACAGTATAAATTAATGTAATAGATGTCATAGCCAATGACCACCTGGTTCTGCAGTGGGTGGGAATGGCAATTTGGTGGAGGATGTTTGGAGCCTGAACTACGCATAGTCCTTACTGTGGGAGGTACAGTGGAAGGAAGGGAGTGGATACTGAAAGGAGAAGTGAGTACGAAAGACAGGCATAGTCCCAAGCACAGAAAGACTACTTACAAATTTACCACTTATACCTGCACTGTGATTGCAGGAGATGTCGTGGTGACAGACATTTCTGAGCACATACTGGGCAGTCAAGTCACAGCACCAAGCCTCATATGACATGCACCTGATCTGAACTCTGGCACACTGTGAATTGAACATGGCTACAAGGAAACAACACACATCCCAGTTTTCAGGGCATTCGTTGTTTCCTCATTTTGTCCCCTAGTAGGCATAGGGTGGACCAGATTAAACTGCCATATTTGACCATTTTGACATGTAACTTTTGTGGCATATTAATATCTATATCCCCCTTTTCTCTCAAGAGTATCTGAAAGACCATCATCTTACCTTGCAGTTTTTAAATCCTTCTTAAACTTTACCCATGTTTTGGAGGAAGAAAATGAAAATATTTTAAATTAAAAGATAAATTTCACTATGTCCACAGTAGCGATTGCTCATATTTCTTGCAAAAAAAATTCCAGGATTTCATTCTCCCTCTCACCACTTGCTAGAGCTGCTTCCAACTAAATTCTGAAGATACAGGAATGTCTCCTAGGACCACAGAACAGACTTGTGATAATGAACTTTGTCAGGTGGCTAGCAGCTAAACCAATTTTGCAGCAATGCAGAAATGTATGGCCTCTCATAAAGAGAATGAAAACTCACCTAATAAAATAAAATCATTTTACAATCATGACACATATCTATTACTGCTTCATGGTATTTTAACCTTAATTACTTATTCTTTCTGATTTAATATAACCAATAATCTAAACTCCAGTGACTGAAATTGAGTCATCAAATTCCAGTAAACACTATTTCTGTCATTTCCTGATTTTTTAAAATTTGATTCTTTGTCCTTTATTTATCTTTAAATATGTTAGCAAGGCCAGGGAACTGCTTTTGAGTTAAGGTTAATGCCAACATCTCTGCTTAACTGACAATAAAGAATCAGTTGGCTTTCTGGGGGCAGCTGTGTGTTGCACATTCCCTAACCATCAAGATGCTGAGAGGCACAGGACATGGAGACTCACAGTCTTGAATTATGCAGAAACAGGCCTCTGCAGAGAAACCGCTCACACCCAGCCATCCCCTGTTGTGTGTGTGTTTTGGGGGTGGGGGGGTGTGCAGCATAACTGCCTGTTTGTAAAGCCCTATTTTTAAAGCAAGCCTACCTTTTACCAGATGTTAGGCTAAAAATCCCTGTGGGCCTACCTATTCTTTTTAAATTTGAATCACTGAACTGATTAAATTCATTTGCTTCAACATCGTTTTTTATTGCCTTGTTATCTAGTATGAAATTATTCTCTATAAACAGACCTGTAAATCCTAGATGAAGAAGTGAAAGCACTCATCATTTCTTAGCTACCTATGCAGAATTGATAGCACACACACTGAAACTTAAATCCTAAACCTTGAATGAGACTCCATTAGAATTAGGCTTTGAGTGACATATCTGGGTACTAAAAAGTTTGTTGTTTGTATGGGCGGATGACATTATTTCTTTAAAAAATGAAATTACAGTTATAAACTACCCTTAAGTAATGAAATCACTGGCTTATATGAAGTCCACAGGGATTGAACTCCAATTCATTTCACAATGACTTCAGGTACTGAATAAAATGGGAAAATTCATAATGCATGTAAATTAAAAATGTACAATTTACAGTTTATATAGGTAATAAAAACTAAAATTCTGTGGTACAAAAAAATTGCCATGAGAGAAAGAGAAAGCAGGTACAGTTGAAGTGTGGGCAGGTTTTCATTTTTACCCTCTCATCTATGGGTACAGACTAGCTTCATGCCTCTTAGTGGCTTCCTAATTTTCACAAGGTTCTCCACACTGTACTCAGATAACCTTCCCCTGAAAGGTTCCTGAGGTTACTCCTGCCTTATTTTTTCCTTAATTAATTTTCTTTTCTTCCAACATGTATTCTTTTCTGAGAGTACCTTCTGTGCCTGGCAGGTCCTAGAAGATGCTAAGAAGAAAAAGCATCACCCTTTTCTTCTGGGAGCCCACAGTCTCATGGTAGTACCAAAATGCTACTAGACAGTGGGAAACACCTGAGATACAGGCACATCAGTCTGGATGGTCAGGGCACAGCTGCTTGGGTGGCAGTGTGTGGCTACTTCACAGGGAAACAAAGGCCATCTTGACTCAGTCTCCCCTACCTCTTCTCTGTTGCGTAATGGCCAATTCCAAACCTGTATGATTCTCCATTTCCTGCTTATAAATTGAGGACACTGATGCCTGTCTTTGCGTGTTGCTGCAAGAGCAGGAATGAACACACTCAAAGCACATGGAACTTACTGCTGAGACCACATGCTGGCTAGTTCATGGCCAGGGGAGGCCTGGCAGCCAGGTCTGCAAGCAATTCTGAATGTCCCTTGTGTCTGTTGGAAAATCTGTAAGTATTTTAAAGCAGCGGAATAACAGGGTCAGAATTATGCTTTAGAGAGATGTGTGTTGCAACAGTGAGCAAGAGAAGTGGGAGGAGCCTGGGGTCCTGAGACAGGAGACTGAAAATAGTTCAGGCATGAAATTAAAGGACCTGGAGGTATCCTAGGTGACTGGGATGATAAAATTTGGAAGAGTTCACAAAGGATAGAAGTAGTGTTGGTCTCCAGAATAAAAGGTGAGGCCGTCCCTCTAACAAGAGGCAGCCAGCATTGTCTTGCACTTAAGAGCTGCTCACAGAAATTAATTATCTTAGTCACTCAAATATCCTAACAATTCCATGATGTCTGTACTGTTCCTTCATTTTTAGAAAGAGAATACATTAGGAAGTTTAATCAGCTTGCCCAGGTACTGGAGAAGGATTCACCTTCTAGCCTTTTGCTGCTAGGATATATAAGCCTAACCTTCCTATGATTACCCCAACCTGCCTGAGAGCACAGGTGTAACTTCAACACCAGGAAGCTATGGCAATAAAGACCATGAGAAATACATCAGGGAGAAGGAGTTGGGGTGCAGTAGGCAACACTCCATCTACCCACCCTTTTTGCTTTTTGGGGGTGTGAACACAGTCAGTTGAACTCTTGGTGAGGGGGCTGCTCCTGCTGCTCCCCTCACTCCACACCCAAGATGCATGGGCCTGAATTCTGGAGTTCCCCATGGGTAATCAGCACAGGAAATACATTCCAGAGTTGAAAGTTCACCAATATTCCTCTCAATTGTCATTTATTGTTGAGTTTTACAATGTTATTTATATTGATGGATTGCTCTCAGGCACTAGTTAATATCAACATTACTGTCTTTTTTGCACATCTTTTTTCTTTTATATGCAATTTTTGCTTTTTAATTCCCTGGATCTTAAAAGGTATTTTGGTTAAAAACATACTTGAAATTTTGACAATCTCTGGAATCAAAACAAAAGGTGGACTGCACATATGATTTGGGCTCCAATAAGCATGAAGCCCCACCCTCTCTGATCACCTACTTCAATCGTGGGCTAACTAACCACACTCTGGAAAAGAGTTGTAGTGGCCGCAGTTGGAGCTGCTGACTGTAGGGTATCTGAGTCAAGTCCACATTTAGAACTAACAGGTAGAAGAACTTAAGAAAATAGCAAGAAAATGAAAGATCAAAGGTTATGTATTAAAATGAAAAACATTTAGGGCAGCAATAGCAAAGCCTACTTCTCCATAGAATATTAATCACAGGCACAACTTGTGTTTGTTTGACATTTGTATAATTTTCCCAACTGCTATAAAAAATCACCTAAATAGAGAACATGGACATTTTATCAAATTACAGAGAGGGTAGAATAAAGCATCACCTCACTTCCATATAATGTTTCACCAGTTATATATCTTCTTAAAAACCCTACTACAAAACTCTGTTGTTTTTGCTTATTTGTTTTTCAAGGAGAGACAATTTTTTTCCTGGAACATCAATTCAGAAGAACATGTGCACCCCAATGTACATAGAAGCACAATTTACAATAGCCCAGTGTTGGAAGTAACCTAAGTGCCCATCAGTAAATGAGTGGATCAAAAAACTGTGGTACATTTACACAATGGATACTGCACAGCAGAAAGAAAAAAGGAGTTCCTACCCTTTGCAACAGCATGGGTGGATCTGGAGAGCATTATACTAACTGAAATAAGCCAGGCGGTGGAAGACAAATAGCATATGATCTCACTTATAAGTGGAACCTAGTCAACAAAACAAACAAGCAAGCAAAATATAACCAAAGTCATTGAAATAAAGAACAAACTGACAGTAACCAGAGAAGAGGGACAAGGGGGATTATGGAGGAAAGAGGGAGAAGGGTCATCAAGGAATATTTATAAAGGACCCATGGACAAAGCCAAAGGTGGGTAGGATAGAGGGTGGGAGGTGCGGGTGTGGGGGTGAGGGAAAGTGGTGGTGGGAAAATGGAGGCAACTGTACTTGAACAACAATAAAAAAAATTAAAATTGACATTGATAGACTGGAGTGATAAGGGGTCATTTAGCTGTTTATTTTGTTTTAGAGTAGGATGGAATCTGTACCATTCCAGATAGATACAAATGTGTCCTGGGTGTATTCACTTTCATAAGGAATTATATCTCATAGCCTCCCTGTATTAAGGAAAAAAAGAAAAGACATTATCATGGTAGTCTAAATTTCCTAGTATAACTTAGGTACACTTCTTTTATGTTCCCCTGGTCTCCATTTTTATGTAATAACTGTCACATACTTAACAACAGGTGACCTTTATTACATGGTGAGTTATCTTTTAATATAATACATACTCACAACACAGGAAAGTTGCCCTGGGTGGGGAAACATACAGATATTTCTAGAACAAATGTTAAAGTCTTTCTGTTTCTTTTCTACTTCTAAAACAATAAGGTTGCATTTTATTTTGTATGTACTATGCCATATTATTTACAATGAAGTATTTTCCTGTTTTTTTTTTTTTTTTTTTTTTTTGCTTTTCAGGGTTGCGAGACAAAGCATCTCACTCTTTAATAGTTCTTGTTTAAGGTAGTTTCATCCTAGCTCAAAGATAACTTTTAAAAGGGTCTTTTGCTGACAAAATAATTATTTATTTGTATTTATTCCTGAATCATTGTGAGTATTTATGTGGGAAGCCAGCACTGAGGAATGGTAAGGATGAATAAGCAGAGGGATGGGTATCAGTTCTGTTAATGTTTAGGTGCAATTCTCAGGGGGGTCTCTCAACAGAACTAGACACATATCCTTATAGAGGAACAAAACTTAAGACTGAACATCAGTCTTGAAAAAGAGAAAGAAATATGAAAAATTGTACTGGTTTAGATATAGACTCAAGAATATGAACACAGATCATAATAGCCCTATACCATACATAATTTGTTATGCCTTGACATTTTTATCTATTTCTCATTCATACTACATGGTAATATGTGAGGTTCCTTATTTTTGAAATCAGTACCTCCAAGTTCCTGTCCTCTCTCATGAATCATATATATGCTTAACATCCCTATCTCCTTGGAACATTGATATAACCAAAATAGTGGCATGTCAAACAGCAGATGTTTAGCAACATAGCTCAGGAAATTATATTATTTCACTATAAATTACTATGATGTCATTAAAACATTGGTTTTGATGATCAATACTAAGACATGTTTAATACATGATTTGTGGTGACAAAAATTTTTGGTATATGAGAAATATCACAGTCACACGTCTTCAGTATTTGAATATGGATATGGCTAAAGCAATTTGTAATGTAATGAGGAGAAAATAAAAGACTTATTGATGAGAATTAAAATCAGTTTCTTTCCTCTCCCAGAGTTTATTTAAATTTATTTTAAAGTTTTGCTTATATCCACTGATCTATCTTTGGTAGAGTTCAGTCTCTTTAGCTGCCTTTAAAGTATTCTACTCATTAAGAAAATATAAATAAAGTTGAATTTATCATAATTGTAAATCAATCATGTCATTCTTTTTCTAAACTAGGCCCCATTGACTAATTCTATGAAAACCATATGAAAAATTGGCCTTAGCTGGTGTAGCTCAGTGGATTGAGTAAGGGCTGTGAACCAAAAGGTTGCTGGCTTGATTTCCACCTGGAACACATGCTTGGGCTGAAGACTGGATCCCCAGTGGGGGCCACATGAGAGCAACCACATGTTGATGTTTCTCTCCTTCTCTTTCTCCCTCCCTTCCCCTCTCTCTAAAAATAAATAAATAAAATCTTTTTTTAAAAAGAAAACAGTATGAAAAACAGCTTAAAGGTTTTCTTGACCAAGTTCTCATTTTTGAAGACATTTCTCAAGAACCAGCTCAGTGATTTGAAAGTTGTCTGTTCAATAGACTAAAATAATACAGCCAAAGCAAGGAAATAAGAAAAATTCCTGTATTCTCTTTATGGGGAAGATAAAAAAAAAAATGGGATTCCCCTGGAAATGGAATTCCTTCTGACAGAAAATTTAATTGGAGAAACACTTTTAACATATGTATCTACAACCACAAACATTAATCAACATATCATTTTCAGGTTAAGTTTAATATAAGTAACTTGCACTCTCTTTGACCTGATATGTTTATTTTACCAATATCAAGAAATATCAGGCTTGAGAGACACAATGAAAAAAATTTTGATCATATGGGTTGAATAATTTTGAAAACCATGTGTGAGGTTACAGAACACTTTTATTTGCAGACCTCATTGTTTAATTATGTTCTGATCATTAATAAGAAATAATCTTTTAGAATGAATGGACCTGAAAAAATGAAAACCTGTTAAAAATAATGATAATATGTTATCAAAAAATGGGTGGTGTTTCAAGAATGAAGAAAGCCCAAAGGACTTTCAGAAAAGAATTCTTAGAGGGTTCAATTAGCTTTCATCACACTAAGCTTGCTAGCATGATGAATTATTAATCAGTACCAAAACTAAGGAAATTACCTAAGAGAATTCATAAGTAATTTAAGCATTTAAGTTACTTTAGAGAATGTTTCTCTGAGCCGTCAGTGAAAGAATATTCTAAGTATATGTATAAAACTAATGACAACATTCTATGTGAATACAGAAAATTTATTCATTCAGTAAGTGATTTATTAAATGGCTATCACATCCCAGAAACCATTTTAGGCCCCCTAAGTGCAGTCATGACTTACATATACAATGGGAGTCTACATCCTAGTGAAGGGGTGGGATCTGATTGTGGATAAAGCAGTAAATTGATATAATAATTTCCAAGCCAATAAGTACAGGGCTAAATTAGACAGATTCAA
Source organism: Trachops cirrhosus (assembly GCA_028533065.1). Lineage (NCBI taxonomy): Eukaryota > Metazoa > Chordata > Mammalia > Chiroptera > Phyllostomidae > Trachops > Trachops cirrhosus. The sequence goes on from CM052544.1 coordinate 62,569,387, forward strand.
ATATGTTACTGGATAGAATGGTAAAAGAAGCAGCTTTGTAGAGACTGGCCAGGAAAGATCTCTGAGCAAGGGACAATTCTGAAAATATTTAAGAAATGGAGTAAACAAACAAAAAATAAAACCTTGGTGACCAGATGTTAGGTGTACAGAATTGGGTTGACACTGAGGTTTCTGGCTTACACAATGGGGTAGAGTGTTGTGTCTTATACCAAATTAGAAAATTTGTGAAGCAGAGTAGATTTAGAGGAAGATTTAAGTTGAGTTGTAAAAGTAAATAATTTGAGAAAACTTGAACATTTTTAGTGCTTGTGGCAAGAGTGCAAATGGAGGCCCACATCTACATACAGGGTTCAAATTCTTCATGTATTTGTTTTATTTCATTCAGCATGAGATTGTCAGCATGAAGTCTTTCACAGAAGATTAATCAGTAATACAGTTTCTAAAGCTGATGATTATGGCTGGACTCCTTCATCTTTGCAACATTGGGCCAAGTTTGTATAAACACAAAAGTGGGAAGGCCAGGCACTGTGAATTCCTTACATCTACACAATTGTTCAAAAATCCACACACTTTGGGCAAGGCATTTTTCCCACAAATGCTGTTTCTTGTTTTGACTGAGTTAAAAAATATTAATGGGAGAATTTTCCTAATAGTTGTGTAAGAAGGTTTCATTTTACCTACTAAGACATAAGCCAAATGGGACGTTTTTAAATATATGGGGGAGGGTGTTGAAAATAACAAAACCCATGCTTACATCATGCTGCATTTGAAGTTTGCAAAATTTTTCCACTTTTAATTTTCAAATATTTCTGTAGCATTTTACCAATAAGTTCATTTCTCATGGCATATATGTGCTCACTTTGTCAATGTCCCAGTCTTAATAATATGTATAAAATATATGATGCCTTACTTGAAATGCAGTAGTCCTTCAATAAGAAATATTTTTATTATCAATAGTCCCATCTATTTGTTGGAACTCCCCCTCTCCAAATTTCCCTAGCATCTTTGATGGTGTTAAAATATATGTTTATATATTATGTTAAAAAACAGTGTTTAATAAACATAGAATAGAAGAAAATAAAGTCATGAGTGTATACATTACTCTCAAGGGATTAGATGTATCTTTGTAATACAAAAATTTATATCAAATTGTAATAAAATTTTTATCTTAGTCATGTTAATCATTCTATTACCCATTCATTCATCAAAGAGAAAATCTTCTCAACTAGTACATATAGTTCAAATCACAAATTCCATATCCAAAGTGACATTGTTTGAAGTCTGGGAACCCTTGCCAGAAACATCTTTCTCAAATAAAGATAATCCAAACATGTTTGGCTCAGGAGAATACCAAGAATCAGACATACACAACTTTTATTTATCTTTGAAATAAAAGTGCACTTGTAAAGATAGAATCTCAGTCTTGTCTATATCCAAAAAGGAATGTGTGTTTATCAATGAAATTTTAAAATTTTAAACATTCGATCTCTCTGAATAGCAGTTCTTATAATAACAAAGTAATTGCATAACTCTTTATTGTAAAACAAAACACAATTACAGAAAAAAATAGTTATTCTTATTTAGTTAAGGTTTCCTGTTAATATCAGCACATGTCATTAATTTTCCAGATTTGTGAATTAAATTTACATTTACCAAGAATGTAGTGTCAATAGCACCTGAAAGTATTTTGATTGTAATGTATCTTTATCACCTTAATTTTATTTTATTTTGTTTTTAATCCTCAGCCAAAGATATGTCTTTTTATTTTCAAATTGATTTGAGAGAGATTGAGAGAGATAAAAACATTGATGTGAGAAAGAAACATTGATCAATTGTCTCATATATGTGCCTGATCAGATTGAAACCACAACCTAAAATATGCCCTAACTAGAAAAAAACAAACTTTTTTTTTTGTTTGGTGCACAAGATGATGCTCCAACTGAGCCACCTGGCCAAGACTTCTTTGACCATATATTAAATGAAATAGTTCTGTTAGAAAATTGAGAATTTATTTCCTATGTGACATATTATAAAAGGCTGTATAATGGAAACAATATCTTAAATAAGATACAATGGATGAAGAGATAATTTGAAGCTACAAAGGTTTTAATACAGATATTGTAATATCTAATCTAAACATCAATAATAAGATAGGCCTGGAGACGGCAATTTTTGACAGGTGTCCAAAAATTTTGTAAGCCAAAAAGCTGATGGGCCAGTGGCATATGGATTAGTCCATGGACAGCCAGGAAACCTCAGTGCAGGGTGCTGAAAGGCACACACAGTCACCACTGTAGGCTCACTGCCAACTTCACAAAAAGAAGGTGTAGAAAACTGAAGAGTAGACTTGGGTTTTAAACAGGATGATTGATTAAAAATCTGTTTAAGAAGTAGTAGTATCTATAGATTCCCTCTTCTTTCAGCAAAAATTCAGGCACTTCTCCTCCCAAGAAAAAGATTTCAAGTGTGCTCTCAGAGCAACTGAACCTGAGAGATTCTGCATCTCCAGATAACAGTCATGGTTAGGTGTGAAGGTATCACACCGAAAATTTTTTTTAAAAAGGCAAGACCCTTTAGTCCTCTTCCACTCTTGTCTCACAGAATACAACGGTCAAGGTTATCTGGAGACTAGATGATAACTTTTTGGGAACATTGACCAGACAAAAATGGTCAATGGGTGGTGACAGATGGAAACCTGTCAGTCAATAAAACACCTGCATTGGCTTATTATCCTGCAATAAAATCCATGCACTGGCCCTGGCTTGTGTAGCTCAGTGGTTGAGTGCGGGCCTGAGAATCAAAGGTTCGCCAGTTTGATTCCCAGTCTAAAATATGTGTCAGGTCTCCAAGAGGGGACACACAAGAGGCAATCACACATTGAGGTTTCTATCCATCTCTTTCTCCCTCCTTTCCCTGTCTAAGAAATGCATTAAAAAAATCCACACAGTGAAAGAATCTGTTCAAGTTCAGAAACTTCCCATAACATTTTTATGTTTATCATTAACCATAAATTAAGGGTCAAGAATCATCCCTTATTGAGGAAAGCCTCCAAAATTTTTTAAAAAATGGTAAATTAAAATACAAATCTCACCCTGGCTGGCGTAGCTCAGTGGATTGAGCGTGGGCTGTGAACCAAAGCATCGCAGGTTCGATTCCCAGTCAGGGCACATGCCTGGCTTGTGGGCCAGGTCCCCAGTGGGGACCACATGAGAGGCAACCACACATTGATGTTTCTCTCTCTCCTTCTCCCTCCCTTCCCCTCTCCAAAAAATAAATAAATAAAATCTTAAAACAAAAACAAAACAAAAACAAATCTCAACTAGCAAAAAGGAATATGAGAAACACAAATACAATGAGTAAAGCAGGAGAACATTTACAAAAATTGTAACTGATATCCTCAGGAGAGAGGGCATACTGAATATTTAATTAAAGAACTAGATGCTATAAAAAAGACTAAGAAAGGTTAAAAAACACCATTAAAATTCAAACACAAGACATTTTTTACATTTTTATTTTAATTGTTGTTCAAGTACAGTTTTCTGTCTTTCACTCCCATCCCGGCCCACTCCCCAGTGCTCCACACCTCCCTCCCATTTCCATCCCCCCCGCTAGTTTATGTTCATGTGTCCTTTATACTTGTTCCTATAAATCCTTTCCCCTGAAATTCCCTCCCCTCTCCCCTCTGGTCACTGTCAGCCTGTTCTCTATTTCAGTGTCTTTGGTTATATTTTGCTCGTTTGTTTGTTTTGTTGTTTAGGTTCCTATTAAAGGTGAGATCATATGGTATTTGTCTTTCACTGCCTGGCTTATTTCTCTTAGCATAATGATTTCCAGTTCCACCCATACTGTCACAAAGGGTAGGAGCTCCTTTCTTTCTGCTGCATAGAATTCCATTGTGTAAATATACCATAGTTTTTTGTTCCATTCATTTACTGATGGGCACCTAAGTTGCTTCCAGCACTTAGCTATTGTAAATTGTGATGCTATGAGCATTGGGGTGCATAGGTTCTTTTGGATTGGTGTTTCAGGGTTCTTAGGATATAATTCTAGAAGTCTAATTGCTGGGTCAAAAGGCAGATCCATTTTAAGCTTTCTGAGAAAACTCCATACTGTTTTCCATAGTGGTTGTACCAGACTGTAATCCCACCAACAGTGTACTAGGGTCCCCTTTTATCCACAACCTCTCCAACACTTATTATTTGTTGCTTTGTTTATGATGGTCATTCTGACCAGTGTGACGTGGTATCTCATTGTGGTTTTAATTTGCATCTCTCTGATAGCTAGCAATATTGAACATCTTTTCATGTGTCTCTGGATCCTCTGTGTGTCCTCCTTGGAGAAGTGTCTACTCAAGTCCTTTGCCCATTTTTTAATTGGGTTGCTTGTCTTCTTTGAGTGGAGTCGTGTAAGTTCTTTGTATATTTTGGAGATGAAACCATTGTCTGAGGTATCATTGGCAAATATGTTTTCCCATACAGTTGGTTCTCTTTTTATTTTAATACTGTTTTCTTTATCCATGCAGAAGCTTCTTCTTTTGATGAGATCCCATCTGTTTATTCTTTCCTTTATGTCCCTTGCTCTAGGAGACATATCAGTAAAAATGTTGCTACGTGAAATATCTCAGATTTTCCTTCCTATGTTCTCCTCTAGGACTTTAATGGTGTCACGGTTTATATTTAAATCGTTTATCCACCTTGAATTTATTTTTTGTGTATGGTGTAAGTTGGTGCTGGAGTTTCATTTTTTTACACATAGCTGTCCAGTTCTCCCAACACCATTTGTTGAATAGGCTATTTTTACTCCATTTTCTGTTTCTATCCCCTTTGTCAAATATTAATTGACCATAGAGACTTGGGTTTATGGGCTCTCTGTTCTGTTCCATTGGTCTATGTGCCTGTTTTTACACCAATACCAGGCTGTTTTGATTACAGTAACCTTGTAATACAGTTTAAAATCAGATATTGTGATCTCTCCTACTTTCTTCTCTCTCAAAATTGCAGCAGCTATTCGAGGTCATTTATTGTTCCATATAAATTTTTGAAGTGTTTGTTCTATGTCTGTGAAATATGCCATTGGTACTTTAATAGATATTGCATTGAATGTGTAATTTGCTTTGGGTAATATGGACATTTTGATGATGTTAATTCTTCTGATCCATGAATATAGTGTATGTTTCCATTTGTTTTTATCTTACTTGAATTCTTTCCTCATTGTTATGTAGTTTTCTGCATACAGGCCTTTTACCTCCTTGGTTTGGTTTATTCCTAGGTATTTTATTTTTCTTTTTGCTGAATCAAATGGGATTTTTTTCTTCATTTCTACTTCTGCTGTTTCATTGTTGGTATACAAAAATATCTTTGATTTCTGGATATTGACTTTGTATCCCGCTGTTTTTCCAAATTCATTTATTACATTAAGCAGTTTTTTTGCCAAGTTTATAGGATTTTCTGTGTACACTATCATGTCATCTGCAAACAATGACTGTTTCGTTTCCTCCTTTCTGATTTAGATGCCTTTTATGTCCTTTTCTTGTCTGATCACTGTGGCTAAAACTTCCAGTACTATATTGAGTAGAAGTGATGAAAGTGGACAACCTTGTCTTGTTCCTGATCTTAGTGGAAAAGATTTTAGCTGTAGCCCATTGAGTATGATGTTGGCTGTAGGTCTCTCATATATGGCCTTTATTATGTTGAGGAATGCTCCCTCTATTCCCACTTTGCTGACTGGTCTTATCATAACTGGGTGGTGTACCTTATCAAAGGCTTTTTCTGCATCTATTGATATGATCATGTGATTTTTGTCTTTGCTTTTGTTTATGTGATGTATTACATTTACTGATTTGCAAATACTGAACTATCCTTGCATCCCTGGGATGAATCTCATTTGGTCATGGTGTATGATCTTTCTAATGTGTTGTTGTATGCGGTTTGCCAATATTTTGTTGAGGATTTTAGCGTCTATGTTCACCAGGGATATTGGCTTGAAGTTTTCTTTCTTTGTTGTGTCTTTATCTGGTTTTGGTATTAGTATGATGCTTGCCTCATAAAAAGTGTTAGGGAGTCTTCCATCTTTTTGGATTTTTTGGAATAGTCTGTGAAGGATAGGGATTAGCTCTTCCTTAAATGCTTTGTAGAAATCTTCTGTCAAACCATCCAGTCCAGAGCTTTTGTGTGTTGGGAGTTTTTTGATTATTGCTTCTATTTCATCTGCTGTTATTGGTCTGTTCAGGCTTTCTTCTTCTTCTCTATTGAGTTTTGGAAGATTATATTTTTCTATGAATTTGTCCATTTCACCTAGACTTTCAAATTTCTTGGCATTCAGTTATTCATAGTAATTTCTTACAATCCTTTGTGTTTCTGTGGTGTCAGTTGTAATCTCTTCTCTTTCATTTCTGATTGCGTTTATTTGGATCCTCTCTCTTTTTTTCTTGATGAGCCTGCTTACAGGCTTGTTGATTTTGTTTATTTTTTCAAAGAACCAGCTCTTGGATTTATAGATTCCAAATAGATTCCAATATAGATTCTTGGATTCTTAGAATTGTGCTTTTAGTCTCTATGTCATTTAATTCTGCTCTGATCTTGGTTATTTCCTTCCTTCTACTTACTCTTTTCTGTCTTTTTTGTTGCTCATCAAGTTCTCATTAGCATAAGGTTAGATTGTTTGAAATGCTTCTATTTTTTTTAGGTAGTCCTGTATCACTGTGATCTTCCCTCTCAGGACTGCCTTCACTGTGTCCCATAAGTTCTGGGTTGTTGTGAGTTCATTTTCATTTATTTCCTGAAAGTTTTTGATTTCTTCCCTAACTTCTTTCTTGACCCATTCATTGTTTAATAGTATACTATTCAATCTCCATGATTTTGTGTGATTTGGATTATTCCTGTGGAGTTCGCTTCTAGTTTCAGTCCCTTGTGGTCAGAGAAAATGCTTGGTATGATTTCAATTTTCTTGAATTTGTTGAGGCTTGCTTTGTGTCCTATCATGTGGTTTATATTTGAAAATGTTCCATGTGCATTGGAAAAGAACGAGTATTTAGCTTCTTTGGGATGGAGGGCTCTCTATATATATCAGTTAAGTCCACTTTGTCTAGGCCATTGTTCAATGCCACAATATCTTTTTTTTGATATTTTGTTTGGAAGATCTGTCCATTTTTGACAGTGGGGTGTTAAAAGCCCCTGCTAACTTGTGTTGCTGTCAGTATCTTTCTTGAAGTCCTCACAGATTTTCTTTATATATTTGGGTACTCCTATGTTGGGTGCATATATACTTACAATGTTTATATCTTCTTGGTGGGTTCTTCCCTTGAGTATTATGTAGTAACCTTCTGGGTCTCTCTCTATGGCCTTTTTTTGGAAGTCTGTTTTGTCCGATATGAGCATTGCTACCGCGGCTTTTTTTCTTTCCTGTCCATTTGCTTGGAATATTTGATTTCAGCCCTTCACTTTCAGTCTGTGTAGGTACTTAGTTCTGAGGTGGGTCTCTTGCAGGCATCATATATGTGGATCATGCTTTCTTATCCATTCAGCCATTCTATGTCTTTTGATTGGGGCATTTAATCCATTTACATTTAAGGTTATTATTGATAGGTACTTATTCATTGCCATTTTCATACCTCTGTTCCTCTCTCTCTGTCTCTCTCTTTTCCTTCCTTTCCTTAAAGCAGTCCCTTTACCATTTCTTGCAGAGCTGTTTTGGTGCAGGTATATTCTTTTAGACTTCTTTTGTCTAGGAAGCTCCTTATTTGCCTTCTACCTTGATTGAGAGATTTTCTGGGTAAAGTAGCCTTGGTTGTAGGCCTCTGGTTCTCATTACTTGGAATATTTCTTGCCATTCGCTTCTGACTTTTAGGATTTCCATTGAGAAGTGAGCTGCTAACCTTATTGTGGTTCTCTTGTATGTTACTTCCTGTTTCTTCTTTAATGCCTTCCAGAATCTCTCTTTATCTTGCTATTTTGCCATTTTAATTATGATGTGTCTTGACGTGGGCCTCTTTGGGTTCCTCTTGATTGGGACTGTCTGTTTCCTGGATTTGTGTGGCTTTTTTTCTCATCAAATTAGGGAAGTTTTCCATCATTACTTTTTCAAATAGGTTTTCTATCCCTCACTCTTCTTCTTCACCTTCTGGTATCCCTATTATATAGATATTATTACGTTTCATATTGTCTTGCATTTCTCTTAATTCTTCTTCATTATTTCTGAACCTCTTTTCCTTTCTTGCTCTTTGTGGGTGTTTTTTTCTACTTTGTCCTCTAGCTCACTGATCCAATCTTCTGCTTCATCATTCTTGGTTTTCATTCCTTCTATTGTGTTCTTCAGTTCAGAAATTGTATTCTTCATTTGATAGTTTCTTGTTTTCTTGTTGATAGTTTCTATTTCTTTTTTCATATGGGTATAGTTTGCAGTGAGTTCATTGTGGCTTCCCTGTAGTTTCTGGTACCTCATTGTGAGCTCATTGAGCTTCCTGAGAATCATTGCTTTGAACTCAATATCTGATAGTTGAGTTGCCTCTATTTCATTTAGCATTCTTTCTTAGGCTTCCTCCTTTCCCTTCATTTGAGGATGTTTCTTTGTCTTCCCATTGTTTGTGAGACTCTTCTTGTTAGCCTCAGCTTCTTAAATTTATCTGTTCTGGCTCTCTGGGTTTATGGTGCGAACTTCTGTAGTAGAATACCTGTAAGATTTAATGGTTCAGTCTCCTTGTTCTCCCAAGCTCACTGGTCTTAGGCTGTCGTTTAAGTTGACTCTGTGTTTGTCTTTGGGTTTTGATTGTTGTTGGGTCTTTCTTTGATGGGTCTTTCCCACCGCCTGGTTAACTGAGGGTCACTCTGTCCATCACCTCTTTTATTTTGTTGTGCTGGTGAGGGTAGGTTGTGTTGAAGCTGATTCTTCTGTGTATACAAAGTTTTGAGGATTCTCTCTTGCTCTTGTTCAGTTGTTTTTACTGGGTAGTGTCTTCACTATTTAGTTTATTTCCAGAGAGGTCTTGGATTGAGGTTTGTGTGGTTTCCAATCCCTCCTTCACCTGCTTCTGTTGTTATCTGTCAGTGGTTCCTTTGTTGTTGGGTTTCCTCTTCCGGTGGGTATCCTGGTGTTCACCGCTTCCACCTACTCCTTTTTTGTGATCAGTTGGAGGGGGAAGGCAAAATGGTTTAAGACAGGAAGAGAGTATCCTATGATATTTACAGTAGCAACCAGTAGAGAAGAGACCGGAGATCCTTTGGCTATGTGTAGTGTTAACCATCATCTTCCACCCAAGTAACCGGTTTTTAGAAAGGATGGAAAGAAGATAAAACTGTTGATGGGGAAGGAAGGATTGTGAGTTTTATCTAGCAAGCAATGAGGTTGTGGGAGGTCAGATTCTGAGATAAGGTGAGAGTAAAGGATAGTAAATAGGTGTAGTGTGTGAGAGAATAGAGTTAACCACTACAGTAATAAAGTTCAGGAAAGCATGAAGTGGGCTAAGATCTGGGAAGGGTGTTGTGAAGTATTTACAATTGTATGTTACAACTATTATTTGCAATAATATTAGAGCAACTATCATATGACAGAATCTATGTGATCTAGATAACAAGATTAGGGAGTATAGGACCTTGAGTAGTGTGCTAATGGGACACAAGTGAAGTGAAGGACAGTAAGTTAGCAATACACTATGAAGGAGAGATCAGGGGAAACCTGTCAAATGATATATTATAACCAGCCTAGCAAAGCAGACTATACAGAAAGAAGAGGAATACAAAACTACTATTAAAATATAAGATGTAAGAATAATGGAACAAATAAAAATAATACAAATATTCAATAACTTGCAGGTCTGTGTAATAGGGCAGTGAAATGTGTCTCACTGTTACAGCTGTTGTGATGCCCCTTCTTTGGGCCAACTCTGGTCTGTTCACAGTTCCAGGTATTTTTTTTTTCCTCAGTTGTAGGTATTTAAAAAAAACAAAAGTCAGAAAAAGGAAGGAAGAAGACAAAAAATTAGAGGAAAGAAAGGAAGAAGGAATTAAACAGAAAGAAGAACAAAGAGGGAAAAGGAGTTGAAAGAGAAAAAAATAATAAAAATTAAAAAATAAAAAAATTACTAAAGAAATAAAAATAGAATAAAATTTAAAAGCCTCTTGGTTTCAAAGTGGCCAAACCAGTTGTTTTGGACTTGCTGAGTGCAGCAGGCTGAGGGGTGATTGGTATGGCATTTCTTCCTTTCAGATCTGCACTCAGTCATCCACGTGCATTCTCTGGGGAGGTATCCTGGCACCTCTCCCCTGTGCCTTTGCTGTGGGATCCAGGCCTTTCCCCAGGGTTCCTGCTGTGGGCTGGGGTGCAGGTGCGCACATGCTTGACCAAGCTGCCTCACCCTTTCCAGTGCTATGGGGGTGCGCAGGGTCTTCTGCACCACCTTTTTCGCAACCTCAGGATCACTGCCTAGCTGGGTGGCAGGGAGGCCAGAGTGGTTGCTGTAGGAGAATTCCCCAGTGTCTTTCTTTTCACTTTTTCTTTTTGAGAAATTCCTCCTACTCAAGCCTGCCACTCCATACAGTGGCCTGGCCTCTCCCAAAGCCCAGTTCTCCAGCCAGACCGGTGACTATGGGGGTCAGGGCCCATCACTGCATGACTCTTTTTTTTTTAAATTTTTTACTTTAGTTTATTCAGTACAGTTTCTATCCTTTATTCCCATTCCAGCCCGCCCACCCATTCCTCCCCTCCTCCCTCCCCTTTCCAACCCCCTAGTTTTGTCCATGTGTCCTCTATATTTGTTCCTGTAAACCCTTCCCTTCTCCCCTGAAATTC
>CM052544.1:62580268-62600506 GCA_028533065.1 Trachops cirrhosus
TCTGGCTTATTTCGCTTAGCATAATGCTTTCCAGCTCCATCCATGCTGTTGCAAAGGGTAGGAGCTCCTTTCTTTCTGCAGTGCACTAGTCCATTATGTAAATGTACCATAGTTTTTTGATGCATTCATTTACTGATAATCAGGAAAATCTCAGATATTGCACCTGGAAACATTTTTACTGACATGTCCCCTAGAGCAAGGGACATAAAGGAAAGAATAAACAAATGGGATCTCATCAAAATAAAAAGCTCCTGCATGGCTAAAGAAAACAGTATTAAAATAGAAAGAGAACCAACTGTATGGGAAAACATATTTGCCAATGATACCTCAGACAAGGGTTTAATCTCCAAAATATATAAAGAACTGCATGACTCTTAATTCAGCCGGTGTCCACAGACTCCATGGGTGCTCACAGCCCCTGTGTGTTTGCTAGCTACTGGGTTTCTCTTGGTGCTGCTTAGACCTTGTTTGGCCAGGAGGACTGTCTCCCGAGGAGTCTGTGGCAAACCCGGCAATGGACCCTGGCCTGGGGCTGCAGCACCCCCTGGACCCTGAGCTGGTCTCTGGGACCTTATTTTCCTGAAGCACTCTCTTTACCGTCTGGTTTTTCGATGTCTGCTACAATTTTTGGTCTCTTATTTTTATACATGCTGAGGTACTGTTGGTTGTTTGCTCTTTTACTCCATAGATTATCTAGGATTTTCTCCTGTGTGTAAGGGGAAGTGGAATCTGTTCCCTCCTACCCCAATGACATCTTCCTCTCCTCAATAGCATTATTAATAATGCCTGCATAAATGTTGTCTGAATATGAGACTTAGATCTGTACTCTAACATTTATAAGCTACTTATTTGAATTTTGTTCATTGTGTGTGCTATCTTTGTGGAATAGATGAGTTCATATGATAATGAGAAATGTTAAGTTTATGTACACCTATTTTTTTTTTATGTTTCACTAGAAAGAGGATTTACAATTTTCAAAGGAGAAAATAGGCCAGTTTGCAGAAGTGTGCATCACAGAGATTTTCAATGTCAGCCTTCATTATTAAATTCTTTAGTGTGGTATCTGCCTCACCCTATGGTGTTACATGTATGATTACATAAGACTCCCTCTAACTAACAAATGAGGAGCAGAGTTAACATCAGACTTCTAGCAACCTTTGCCTTTCTCAATTCATTAATATATATTTAAAAATAATCTACTTGTTATTAAGTTTGTAAAATGTGACCTATTCTTGATATTAAAAAAGATGGAGCACTGTTATGTCTACAGAATAAATCCTTTTCTCAGAAACACTGAATTAGGGATTTTCAGTAAAGTAGGCTATTAAATTGCTTTGATGACAGAGCATATGTCTATAAAAGAATTTATATTTCCCCAGCCTTCAATTCTTCACCTCCCTTCTGATAGCTCTGTTTAAACAGATGTAGCACAGATGTGGAAACATCTGGTAGGTCAATGCAGTTCTGCATGACTACAGTCAGGTTAGGATTGTACACTTTCTGACATCTAATTGTTCAGCAAATACCTTTTCCTGAAAAAAAAAATTGAGTACATGGCTCTAAGCGATATGTTTTCACTTGGTGCTTCCCTCTTTGTAGTAAGCATTTTCTCATGTGCTCACTAGAAATATCTTGGTGCTGATGGCAACTTTTTATTTGTTTTAGAAATGTGTGTATAATTCTTATTGGCTTTTAAAGTAATCACTTACTCAATGTTAGGAACATGATGGATTAAAATCAATGGCTTGATTTCAGTTATTTTCCATTTTTTCTTCTCCAAAGTGTTTTGTGGGTTCATTCAAATTACAGGAAAATTGTTTCAATTGTCCACATCAAATATACCAATCTATCAAGTTCTTGAGTCCTCTTTCTTCACTTTGATTGCATATGTCAGAGATGAATGAAGCAACTCTCCATGTTATTTGTAACCACAGAAGAACTTTTCTTTGGTTCTCCTTTCATTAGCATAAATATATAGGACTGAGTATGCATATGTGTACTGAATGTGTGTTTCTTCCTGTGTGTGCATGTGTGTGTAATTTTTTAATTTTTAGATACATGAGGGGATAGAACTTTAGCAAATTTGAAGATCACAGATTTTTAAATTTTATTTTTGTAGTAAAGATTCATAAACCTAACACTAAAATACTGCAGTTTTTGCTTTGAACTATCACTCTGTTTTATGAGCCAGGTAACATTTATGAGAGCCAAGAAAACATTTTACAAAACTCTGTCTCTTAATATGAATAACACCCAAATCAGAGCAAATTAATAAGATTTATAGTGCTTTGCAGAGAGTATTAGTCAATCTCGAAGGAAAAGAAGCTGATTGTGTCATTTTATTCAGTGTTTGGAATTTGGGTGATGTGTGGTAACAATGAGAAAGTTTTCACTCTTAAAGAGTGAGGCTGTGTGACCCCAGTGATGGTGTGAATTATCTGACATCTATCAAGATGTGCAATATAATGGAAACAGCCTGAAATCACACCACACAAATGTCAGCCCAGAACAGGATAGAAAAAAAAGGTGATATAGTCAACAGCTAGTTCTTAGGCTCCTTTTCAGCCTAATTTCTCTATGTTCATCAGCTGTTTATTTTCTAGCTACTTTAGGATTTTTTGTTGAAGTAGATTTATTTTCAAATGCATCATGAAATATCACAATTACAAGGTTCCTGTTGGTTGCTCTCCGTCAAAACATACATTTTTCCTGAAAAGCCTGCTTCAGTTTGTGTATGAAGTCAGCCACTCATCCACATTATAATTAGATTATAGTAATCTCAAATATTAACTCTGGCTCAGAAACTCATGATCACCCCACCTACCTGGAGCATAGACAACACTGACCATGAGTTTGCCCCATATCACTACAGGATGAAAGTGCCTTGGAAGAAAGTTTGAATATCTTAGTTTCTTAAGATTTTCCTTAGTTTCTTAAGATTTTCATTGAACACAGTCGACCCACAGTAGGATTCTAGTCCTTTTGCACAGAGGCCACTTCTCCACCCAGGTCTTCAACAGGGTATTGGCGGAGCGCCCCGTTGACAGCTGGGAAATGCCCTGTTGGCTACAGCAGCACATGGGGAGGCTCCCAGATGCCTTCACACAGTTGTGAGTCCCTTTCCAATAATGGACAGTGAGGGAGACAGGCGAACACAATATTTATAGCAACTTCTCACCTCCAGTGCATCGTAAATGTTTATGGTTCAAAGGTGGGGAATCTAGCTTCTTACCAAATGCACTTTGTTATCTCGGATTTTATGCATCAGATATCTGTGCATTTTTATTCTTTCACTATCTATTCAGGTATGAATCAATTCTCTCTCTTCCTCTATTTCTCTTTTTCCACAAATATTTATGGAGCACTTTATTCCAGATATATTGACCTTCTCCCTGCCTTCTGGCAAATAGAGAGCTTCCTCCCTTTGGGCTGTCTATAGCCAGAAATGCTCTGCAATGGCTCCATCTAACACAGGCATGTGTGTTAAACCATCAACCATATGGGAAGATGTCTTACAGAAACAATGAAGCAGTTGGCTTCCTAAGAGCAGTTTGCTCATGGACTTGATTTTTTAATTTTAATTTTTTATTTTCTTCATATACATTTTTTAGTTACACTGGACTATCAATATTATTCTGTATTAGTTTAAGGTATACAGCATAGTAATTAGAAAATCATGCAGTTTACAGAGTGGTCCCACAATGTTTCAAATACCCACGTGACATCATATGTAGTTATAATATTATTAACTCTATTCCCTATTTCGTCATCTACATCCCATGACTATTTCATTTTGACTGAGACCTTTGTGAGCAGGAGGTCTTTCCCTCCTCACAAGTTAATGAGATGGATGAAAAAAGGACTACTTTAGCTTGATAGTTGAACTCAGAAATGGCCAAGGAAAGATAGGAAATTAGGAAAAGATGCTGAAGAAAACATTGAGAATTGTGGCATTTGGTTATCCCAATGTCATCTTACGCTTTCTGTTTGGCATGTGATGAGGCACTGAGTTTTAGCAACTTCACCACTGGGCCCTAGGTACACAACTCCTGAACATCACCACAGGGCAGCCAGGACCAGGCTCTAACGAGCTTGACATTTTGGGCCCAGAATAGGAATGAGCAAATAACACATTACCCAGTAGCTTTTGTGAAGTCTCTGGTTTCCCCATCATGGTCAGTGGCCCTGGCCTTTCTCCCTCTGGAGTGGTGACCCCTCCATGTCTCAGTTTCCCTGAGCTGTGCAAGTAATCTGAACAGTTAACCCTCTGATATTCAGCAGCATCTTGTCACATGGGGAACACTCTAAGGATTACTTCAGGTTGCTAATAAGAACAGGTATTTATTTATAAAGGAAATTCATGCTCTGTTTCAGTGAGAGGAAACTCCCTGGCAGGCATAAAATAATAGACCTTGTTTTTTTACCACCATAAATTATTTTCCTTTTTATAAAGTATAGTTAAATATAAGGGACACATTCTAATTATGTGGGGTCTTAATAATTAAGATTTATCAACTGAGTAACATGAATTACATGAATTATAGTTTAGACTCTAATGCAAAGTTTGAGGTTCTGATTTTTAAATTAAAATGACTTACAGCTTACATCCTGTATTTACTTGCTAGTAACAGTTTCATTAATTTACTCTAATTAGGTCTTTTGAGAACAAACACTACAGTCAGTAAGATAAACAATTGTTATGAATTTGAAGTTTAACAGTTTGCAATAACTGAGCTACTTACTTCTTGATTATTAGTTAATCATATTATTGCATTAAAATTCCAAGCCCTTCAATTTTGACAGTGGCCGATTCATATTTTCTGATTATTCTTGTTTGTAATATATCACAAGATTGAGTTTAATTACTTAAATATTTTATTTTGAAAGGCATATTGAATTATATGAAATCTCTGTCTTTATGTTTTTTGCATCATTGCTTATTTCATGGCTTATTTTTAATCACATTTTCTCACTTAAAAGGAGATTAATCTTTCACCTGTTTCTTGCCCATTCCTTCCTGCACTTTCAATACACTGGAATTGTGGCCTGAAGCAAGGGTGCAATACTGAGACCTTAAATTAGGTAAGACCACAAACAACTATGAAGAACTAGTGGGGAGGGAAGTGAAAAGTCATTTTCCATATAGATGAGTAATCAGGTCTGTGTAGCCTCTTTTTCAGCCTGTTTTTTTCTTTCCTTGGGCCCTAAGCTGCTGTTGCCAGTTGGTAGGTCGATAAGCAGATAGATAAATAATCTATACCTATGTCTACATTTATTTCTATGTCTATGTGTATTTCTATGTCTATGTATCTCTATCCCTATCTATATCTCCATCTATCTCTATCCGTAGATATCTATATATTCACCTAGATATAGCTGATAGATATATCTGGGATATATCTAATTCCACAATGATGTCACATTCAGAAACATCAGAATTAGTTTTTTATACAACCCCACTTAGAATGGTGTTCATTCTCTATACCAATTCATTTCTAAAAATTTTTATTAATAATTCAAAATGGATTGTGTTTTGTTTTGCATTTGTTGTTCTTACACCTGTCACAAAACAAGATGAGTTCACTGGAAGTGTAGGGGGCACCAAAAGGATCACAGTGGGAGGTTTCTATCATCACTGATAATGTTCAGCCTCTAACATGGCATACATGGATTGAAGAAGTCTTCAGTGACTATCTACCTCAATGTCTTTATGTTATTGATAGAGTGTTATCTGAACACAGTGAGTGATTCCCCCTACACCAGATCAGATCATTATCTTCTGCAAAAAAATTTATTTAGTAAATGACTGGTGTTCATTTATTGGGATGGGAACTTGGTGTAGCCTCACCATTTAATCTGTGACCCTAGAAGTTCATTATAATAGTAACTCAGTTTGCTTATCTCTACAATAGGGATAGTTACAGTTCCTACTTTATAGATCTGACTTCAATATTACTTAAAATAAAATATAGAAAGTACTAAAAGGCCAAAACTTAATATGTATTAATTAAAATTCAATAGTTTCATTATAATCATTAATTGTATTAGAATATATATCCTAGTTTTTTAATTTGAAAATAATTATTTTAATTTAATTTAAATTCAGTTATATATGCCAAATAATACTAAAAGATTTATAAATTCTGGGGTTCTTATAGTTTATGTAACAGAACACAAGAGCTGACTTTGGCAAGAAATCCACAGATCCAACAAACAACAGACATACACAGCAGATGAGGTTAAAGAAGTTTCCTCATTCCATTCATCTCAGGGAAAAGCACTTTCACTTATTTAATGCCACATTAAAATGTATGTAAATGTAAATGAGTGGATCAAAAAACCATGGTGCATTTACACAATGGAATACTACACAGCAGGAAGAAAGAAGGAGCTCCTACCCCTCATGACAGTGTGGATGGAAGTGGAGAGCATTATGCTAAGTGAAATAAGCCAAGCGGTGAAAAACAAATATCACATGATCTCACCTATAAGGGGAACATAATCAACAAAACAAACAAGCAAGCAAAATATAACCAGAGACATTGAAATAAAAAACAAACTGACAGTAACCAGAGGGGAGGGGGAAGGGAGAGATGGGGGAAAGAAGGGTAAGGGTCATCAAGGATCATATATAAAGGGCACATGGACAAAGTCAAAGGAGGTTAAGATTGAGGGTGGGAAGTCGGATAGGTGGAGCAGGGGGAGTGGTGGGGGGAAATGGAGACAACAGTATTTCAACAACAATAAAAAGAAGAAAATATATATATAAACACATACAGTATAACAGATAAAACTCATAATTCAAAAAGTTCTGTATATTTAAGTATTTTTGTTCTTATATTTGATCTTAAATTTTTAGTCTTCATCAAAACAATGGTCATTATAAACTAGCATTATCTTTGCATTGAATTTTGTATAAATTTCTTTATTTTAATGATGACTGTAGTATTTTCAATATAATTTCAAATTTTGAAATAGTTTTTAAAACAATTTGGTAAGATGTTGATAATTATAGGCAAGCTCTGTTTTCAAACTCAAAACAAAAAAACCCCACTATTTTCCAAGTTTGTGGCTCTTGTTCATCATTTCTATATTAAATAAGGGTGATGGGAGGGAAGAAGGCAGAGTGAATGGAAGTCACACTGATCCCCTTCCAGGGCCATTCTGTAAATACAACTCAATTGTGGAGAAACTATCCAGAACAAACAACTGAGCAATTGCCAGACAGCAACCATATAACCTTGAACAGATGGAAGAACCAGCTTCAGCAAAACCTGTCTGGTAAGGAGTGTAGTAGAGACTCCAGAGGACTGACTGGGCACCCACAGGTGGTGCACCAGATGGATAATTAAGTGGCGAGTTGGATCCCCCAGAGAATAATAAGGTCTAAACCCTAAGCTAGGATTTCCAGCTTAGCACACCAGAGCCCAAACAGTTCTCACATAATAACCAGCCACAAAAAGTGGCAGTGTTGCAAAGACAGAAGGCTGGAGATGCAAGAGCCAATTATAGGGCCAACACACAAATTTTCATTGGAAGCCACTGGTAAAGGTCGGGGCAGAGTTGGCTGATGAAGCCTGAGGAGAGACTAAGGACTGAAGCGTGAGGGAGAGAACTGAGAGAGTAGATACCAGGATGCTGGTGCTGAATCATCCCCAAGACTACAGAAGCCATCATAGCCAAGGAGGCCACTCTCCTCTGAGCTTGAGGGGAAACAATAGTCCCCACAATGGAAGGGATTAGGCTCTACCCTATGGTGCTTAAACCTTATTTATGAGTGTTTTATGAGTGCAGTGTGACCAGGTTAACAATTGACGGAGACAGCAGATCACTGCAAGTATCGAACAGAATGCCTAAGGTCAGACAGGGTCAACATCTGACATCACCAGTTGCAGATCCAGAAAGAAAAAAACAGTGGTAAATACAAGAGGCTACCGAGACAAAAACCACTGTGGTTTTCTTCATGATATGCAATATTTTCTTTCCTGCATAGCTTTTTAACATTCATTTCTTGTCCGACAGGTTTGTACATATTGTCACTAGTTTATATTATAGTGTATTTCAATTCACATACGTTTTCCTTTCCTCCTCTTAGTCCATTTTATCTTCCTCTTTCCTCACATGATTTTCATTTCAATTTTTTCCTCTAGCTACAACTTGATTCCATTCTGCAGTCTTATTATTTCTCCCCCGTCCAGACACACATAGTGAATTTTCTTGTCAAGGTTAATCTCACACTGGTTTGCCCTGCTCTTAAAATACCTGTGTTTTCTCTCCACAATTAACAATCTTTACTAGTTTGTTGTGGGAAGGGTAGTTGTTGTTGCATTTTTTTAAAAATTTTATCTCTAGAGCTTCACTAATTCCGTAATTCAAACATCAAATTTTACTGGTCCCATCTCCTAATTTTTTTTGTCTCAAATTTTAATTTTGTCTTCTTAGCCTGTTTTTTTTTCTCCTTCTTCTCATTCTGTTTCATCTTGCTCTTTTATTTTTCTTTATTTTCCTTTTTTTTCTTTTTCATTACATCACCAATTTTAATTTTTCCCTCTCTTAGCCTGTTTTTTTTCTTCACACTTAGTATTCCCCCTCCCTCTATCATTTCAACATCAGTTCCTATTCTGCTAAACATCCCTTAGACATTTCTTTCTTTCTTTTACCCTCTTAATTACATACCACCTGTAATAATTTTAGCTCATTTGTTCTTGATAGCACTGTGGTGGATCTTTCTCTCCAAATTGGCTCCTATATTTTTATTAATTATTTAATATTTTACCTTCCTTTTTCTATCTCTCTCTCACTTCATTTTATTTTATATTATTTAATTTCTGATGAAAGATTATATGATGTGTTTCCCTTCTCATATTCCATTCCACATTCTTCATTCCCTTTTTATTCATGAGGTAAATTTTACCTTCTCTCCTTCCATTGACCCAACTCCCAAATCTTATTAGTGCTTCTCCCTCCATCCTCTCAAAATCATTTTTCTTTCCGTAAGTAATCTCATATCTACTCTCCTGTCTTATAATAGCTTTAATCACTTTACACCCTTATTAATACTGGATCATTTGTTGCTGAGAATGGGATTATGGGAGGGACTTTATTAGCAGGTGTGGGTTTCTTTCTTGAATGGTGTGGTTTCATTCTGGCAACACCTGCACAAGAACACATAAGAAATAGTGGGCAGAGTGACCCTCAGTCAATCAGCTGGAGGAAAAGATGCACCCAAGAAAAGACCCAACAACAATCAAAACCCAATTATATCCAGACAAGCAACATAAAAGGCATAAAGGGCATCATAAAGCATCAAGATCAGGTGATTGAGGAGACTTCACTATTGAATATCACACATCTCCTACCATAGAAGTTCACACCACAATGTTGGGAAGTGAAAACAGAACAATTTAAGAAGCAGAAACAAATAAGAAGAGATCCACAAATAATGCAAAGGAAAAAAAAACACCCAATTTAAAGGAATAAGACAGGGATGCCTACTTTCACCATTTCTATTCAAAATAGGATTGGAAGTCCTAGCCATAGCACTCAGACAAGAAGAAGAAATAAAAGGCATATAAATTGGAAGGAGGAAGTAAAACTGCCATTGTTTTCAGATTACATTATAGTATATAATTCTATAGATTCCACCAGAAACTAGTGTATCTAATAAGTGAATTTGGGAAAACAGCAAGATACAAAACCAATATTTGGAAATCAAAGGCATTTTTATATACCACCAAAAAAATATCAGGAAAATAAATTAGGGGAAAAAATCCCATTTGATATAGCAATAAGAAAAATAAAGTACCTAAATACAAACCTAACCAAGAAGTTAAAAGACCTGTACCCAGAAAACTGCACAACACTGAAGAAAGAAATTAAGGAAGACACAAACAAATGGAAGCATATACTGTGTTCATGGATTGGAAGAATTATCATCTAAAAGTTCATTCTTTCCAAAGCAATTTATACATTGAATGTAATCCTTGTTAAAATACCAATGATATATTTCACAAATATTTCACAAATAAAGAACAAACATTTCAAAAATTTATATGGAACCATAAATGACCCTGAATACTTACAGCATTTTTGAGAAAGAAGAGCAAAGTAGGATGGATCACCATATCTGACATCAAAGTATATTACAAAACCACTGTAATCAAAACAGTCTGGTACTGGCATACGAACACACACATAGATAACTAGAACAAAATAGAGAGCCAAGAAATAAGCCCAAGTCTCTAATGGTCAATTCATTTACAACAAAGGGGGCAGGAACATAAAATGGAGTAAAAATAGCTTCAACAAATTGTGTTGGTACATCTGGACAAGTATGTGCAAAAAAATTAAACTCGACCACCAACTTATACCATAAACAAAAATAAACCCAAGATGGATAAAAGACTTAAATATAAGTTGTGATACCATAAAAGTCCTAGAGGAGAGCATGGGCAGGAAAATCTCTGATATTCCATGCAGCAATATTTTCACAGATATGTCCCCTAGAGCAAGGGACATAAAAGAAATAAACAATGGGACTTCATAAAAATAAAAGGCTTCTTCATGGCTAAAGAAAACATGAGCAAAATGAAAAGGGAACAAACTGTATGGGAAAATATGTTTGCCAATGATACCTCAGACAAAGGTTTGATCTCCAAAATATGTAAAGAACTCACATGACTTCACATCAGGAAGGCAAACAATCCAATTAAAAATTTTGCTAAGGACCTGAACAGAATCCTTTTCAAGATGGACATACCAAGGGCCCAGAGACATATAAAAGGATGCTCAGCAACCCTAGCTTTCAGAGAGATGCAAATTAAAACCACAATGATATACCCCTTTACACCAGTCAGGACAGCCATCATAAACAAAGCAATAAACAACAAATGTTGGAGAGGATGTGGAGAAAAGGGAACCCAAGTATATTTTTGGTGGGAATGCAGATTGGTGCAGCTACTATGGAAAACAGTATGGAATTTCCTCAAAAAGCTAAAAATGAAACTGCCTTATGACTCAGCAATTCCACTGCTGGGATTATACCCTAAGAAACCTGGGACCAATCCAAAATAATCGATGCACCCCAATGTTCATAGCAGCACAATTTACAATAGCCAAGTGCTAGAAGAAACCAAGGTGCCCATCAGTAAATGAGTAGATCAAAAAACTGTGGTACATTTACACAATGGAATTCTATGCAGTAGAAAGAAAGAAGGAGCTGCTACTCTTTGTGATGGCATGGATGTAACTGGAGAGCATCATGCTAAGTGAAGTAAGCCAGGAAGTGAAAGACAAATACCATATGATCTCACCCATAAGGGGAACTGTTGCATTCAGCAACCGCGAGAACAGATGCCGGAGACTTTCAGGAATTCAGAGATGTTACTTTATTGGCCAAGTTTTACCTGCGCAGGAGCGAACTCTCAGAGTGTCCGAAGACACGGTGCCCAAAGACACAGTGCCCGCAAGGGCTGCTGACAAGAGTCACGCTGAGCGCTTACAGCTAAGTCCTTTTATATGGGCGGGCAAGCAAGCAAGCATTATACAGAAGCAGACGTAGCAGTTAGCTATTCGCTTACAAAGTCCATAGGCAGGAACAGGGTTTGGGGATTGGCTCAACAGAGGTAGTTTTAAAAACCAAACATGTTAGGTTGCATCTGTTTTACAATCCTTTGTTCTTGCTAAGTTTTCCTTGCTCCTTATAGGAACAAATTTAACAAAACAAACAAGCAAGTAAAATACAAGCACAGAGTTTGAAATTAAGAACAAATTGACAGTAACTAGATGTGAGCAGGGAGGGAAATAATGGGGGAAAGAGCTGTCAAAGAACATGTATAAAGGACCCATGGATATAGCTAAATAGGGTTTGGTTTGAAGGTGGGAGGTAGGGGTGCATAGGTTGTGGGAAAGTGGTGGTGGGACAATGGAGACAACTATATTTGAACATTAATAAAAATAATAATAAATAAAAATAAAATAAATAAGGGTGGTGATAGCATTTCAAATTTAGTTTAGAGCTTACTCTTCAGATGCCTGTTCATTTATGGTGATACAATTTTTTTTGATGTACAATTAATTTTTTGTTCAATCATTCTTTGTGTAGAAACTGAATTTATTTTGCTTCCTACCATGAAAATTGTCCCCTTAATACATTTCCTGAAGTACCTAATTTATCACCATATTTTAGATAATTCCAATTTTAGCAATTCAGTGGAAGCTTTCATACCATGTTAATGAATTATTGAGAGACAAGCTGTTTGGGTGTTTGTTCTAATTTAAGATACCTTTTTTTTATTATTGTTGTTCAAGTACAGTTTTCTACCTTTCCCCCCCAGCTCTCCACTATTCAGTGACTGTGACTCCTCTCTGTATTGTCATGGTTCTCAGCCTCTTTGGCCCTAGAAGTTCACTGTAAAACAGTGACTTGAACCTAAGTGGACTGTTGAGCATACACTTCAATCCCTAAGCACTAGCTGATGAATCCTTAGCCTACACTTGTGAATTCTATCTTGACTTTAAAACTCTTCAAGGTTAAATTTTAATCTAGACCTTAATTTTATATTTTGCTATTATAGAATTATTACTTTGTTGCAGACCCCTGCTCATGGGGTCCACAGCATTGTAGCTGAAACAAAAGAAATTCACTCCGACTACTGAATCCTATGGAAGAAAAGGGCAACTGACTTCTCTCTCAAGGGTAGCAAAAGCCTCAGCCATTGCTCCAATGAGCTTTTATTGTCTTATTGGGCACATTACAAGAAGGTGCTCAATAACTATTCACAGGCTGGCTTTAGGTGGTTATCTTATACAGAAAACAAAGGAGAGGATTCCTCTAATCACATCACAGAAGAGGGATATTTGCAAATGAAAAGGCACAAGTGGTTGAACAGGTTACACTGCTCCTTGGGCAGTTTAGGATGGTTTTTATGAAGTTTCTTTGCAGTAAATGTTTGCCACTGGGGGCTGGGTCCATGCCAGAAAGGATGGTCTACTACATTAGTTGACTAAAAAAAACACCACCAAAAGCATTTATGTAAAGATGTGTTTGTGTTAGGATTTTTCATTTATTTATTGCTGTTATGTGAGAAAACTACAAGCAAGAAAATATATCTGACCTGTGTATCTTTGTATTAAAGTACAGAGAGATTTCACAAGGGTAGGCTAAGGGATTCATCAGCTGATGCTTAGGGATTGAAGTGTATGCTCAACAGTCCACTTGGATTCAAGTCACTATTTTACAACGAATCTCTGGGGCCAAAGAGGCTGAGAACCATGACAACACAGAGAGGAGTCACAGTCACTGAACAGGGGTGGTCATGTTTCTGGAGGAGAGATTGACAGAAAACAAAAATGAATAGTACATTTCTTCAGTCCATGGTTTGACTTTCCAGCACACAAGCACACATACACACAACATACACACACTTTTTTCCTCCTGTGTTAACATTTCAACAGTGACCTGTGTGTAAGTTTTCAAATATTGTTACCCCCATTAACTGGACTTGACCTAAAGGAAATATTTTTGTTTTCCATGGTGGAAATCCCTGAACCTAAACTAAATAAGAAAATGCTACTTGTTACTACTATGGTGCCTAATAAATTACATTCTTAAAATTTTACATTTATATCACATTTTACCTTTATTTATCTCTGTGTTTGTTTTGTTTTGGTTGCGTTCTAAGGTCTCTGGGGAAGCAGACCTATCAAGAAAGCATTAACTAGCCCTGCCTGGTGTGACTCAGTGGATTAAACACTGGCTTGTGAACTAAGGGGTCACTGGTTTGATTCCCAGTTAGGGCACATACCTGGATTGCAGGACAGGTTCCCCAGTATGGGGCATGAATGAGGCAGCCACATATTGACATTTCTCTCCTTCTCTTTCTCCCTCCTTTTCCCTCTGTCTAAAAAAATATTTCAAAACTCTTTAAAAAAGAAAGCATTGACTAGATTTGCTTTAGCTGTGTAGTTCTTTAAAGGGCTTGGTTACCTATTCATTGCTTTTTGTGGAAAACAATGAAAAGTGGATAAATTGCAACGATGCAAACTTGAAATATATATATGTTTATGTATTATATTTATAATATTTATCACAGAAATTATAAACAAACTTACTGGGTCATGGAGATAGTAAGCTGTTAAACTAAGCATAAGCTGCCTTGCCTGGGGTGGCTGAGTGGATTGAGTGCTGGTCTGTGAACCGAAGTGTCACTGGTTTGAATTCACAGTCAGGGTACATGCCTGGGTTATGGGCCAGGTCCCCAGCTTTGGGCACTCAAGAGGTGACCACACATTGATGTTTCTCTTCCTTCCTTTCCCTCTCTCTAAAAGTAAATAAACTAAACATAAGCTATCTGTCAGGGTGGACGTGGTAGGACAAAATGGTGGCCGAACTACAACCGGGAAAAGACATCTGACCTCAGGCCAGAAAGCCGAAATGGCGGGCTTTGCCATGGCAACCAGAGCCTGAGGAGGACCACCAGTGATATGCTGCCACTTGGCTCAAAGGGACCAATCCCCAAATCCCGTGAAGAAGACCCCCAGACTTGGGGTATAAAACCCCGCTGTGCTCTTTGTTTGGGGTGACTTCCCTAGCCCCACTCTGCGGACTGGAGAACTTTGCCCGGGTGCAAAAACCCCAATAAAGCTTTATACTGCCTGATTTTGTGGCTGATTGGCATTTCTTCCTCGGTGGAGCCTAAGAAAACATTACACTCTCATTTCAGGTTTTTCAATCATTTTGTATTATAACAAGCATAGATTTTTAAAATTAACTTTCTATCAACTTCCCTGACATTTTAAAAGCCAATATTGTGATTAATTTTAATAATCAAGCCTATTTGTTCAGTTAAAATCAGTCTTCTATAGAAATATAGTTTGAGGTCACTTTACATGGTTTTTGATAAGATTAACCTACTAATTAAAGTAACTGAAGGGGAATGGAATTTCAAGATTTGGATGGAGAAAATGAAAATTTTTGAGATAATTCAAATGTTCAACTAAATGTTTGCAAGATGACAAATCATCACAATATCTATTAACTGCCATACTTTCAAATAAAGATCACTATTATTTACAATTAAATTTTTCAAAACCAATTATATCATAGGAGTGACCACAAAATTAATCTCAGTATATGAGTGACTTGGAGAAACTATTTAATAAGATGATTTACAAGTGTCTCTATCCTTTTATCATTTTCCTAACCCAGAGTATTAATTCTGGTCCATCTTGACCATCTATGGCAGTACTGGGTCCCTAACCTGTGACTGATTTTGTCTGGAGTCTGATTGTGGCCAGTGACATGAGAGGAGAGTTTTCCTTGGGCTCTATGAAGGAAGATACATTTCTTTATTCTTCAAAAAAACTAAAATAAGTCAAATTCTTTTTTTCCTTTGGAGATTGCTGTCCTGGCAGGTGACATATATAGTGGCTGCTATCCTTTGTTGACTCTTACATGAACAACTATGAAGGGAAAATATTTAATTCATTAAGGTGACAGAGTAGAGAGAGGGGAAAACATATGGATTCTTGATGACATCAATAAATTTCAGATAAAATCAGGGCAGCAACTGCTGTAGTTCTGGCTTTCTTCTTCAGTGAGGTTGATGATGACAGTGATGATAACTGTGCTGTCATTGCTCAAGACATATATGAACTGAGTTTGCTATTTCTTATGACCAAAATATTACTAAAATGTGCAATTTTTATATATAACAACAAACCCTGTCTTGTGATTACAACATTCAATTAAAAGTGCGAAGGGTTCACAACGTAAAAGGAAAAAATATTAGGGCATTCCTTCTTGACTGTTGATTACACCACAAATAACCAAGCATTTACATACCCCTCCATCAGTATACACAACCTTGAAATAAAATAAATCTAATTTCAGAATCTTCCTCCAAAGTAACCTGGTAATGCCAAAATAATCAGTTATTTTGATGGCATTGATGTAACAGCATTTATGTCAATGATTTCATAAATTATGTAGACCAGACAGTCTATGGATTGATTTCATGATTCTACCCTGTGTTGTGGCATAAGAAGGAATCATCTAAGATAATTGTGGAAGCTGGTTTAGGGGCAAGAATTTTAATTTTAGTAACCCAGTGCAAGATACCGAGTAAGTTCTCTGTGAAGTGAGTAAAACACACACTTCACTGGACATCCTAGCACAGCATTCAAGGTGTCAGTGCCAATGACTCCTAAGGTCTTTCTCCAAGGTATAGATGAAAGGGAGTGGAGTAAATCTCATGCATATACTTTAAATATGACCTGTGTTGCCAGAGCTGTGATTAAAGCAGGAGGTGATTTTTAAATTAACTATGTTTACAATGCAAATGTTTGGGGATCATAGTTTTTACAGAAATCAGTCAATAGTATGTTATTGTAGATGAATTAGCTCATTGCAAATTGTTTAATTTTACTTTGTAGGACTTTTAAATATCTCATAGAAATGACATGAAAACCCAATTGAATTGTTTGCTTTTATTAAAAATGCACTGCAAAAAAAGCTTCTATCTTAATGTTGTCTTGTAACTTCTGGGGATCCATTCTGGTCACATAATTTTAGCCAGAAAAGCCTGAAGAGCATTTTAAACACCAGGGCTGTAATATGTTGGAATTAAGTCTGAGTCTGTTGTTGTGAAATGCTAGAATTTGAAAGGAACAACCGATAAAAATGCAATTAAATCTTGCCTGTTAAGGCATCTTCTGAATTATTAAAACCCAAATCCTATTATTACTTCCTAAATTATTCTTTTCAACTTCTTGTTGCCACATGTGTTCCCGCCACCAGATGTTAAGCAATTACCCTTTCTAGGGTCAAAAGGAGCACCTTCAATCCATCTGCAAAGTTGAGATAAGGGCTGTGGGTCAGCCTGAAAGGCTGTTATAACAGACACGAAGGCCAAGTTGTGGAGGAAGCCATACCTTAGATTCTCCAAGCAGCTGAAAGAGACTTATTCTAGTGCACTCTCATTAAGTCTGCATTTTATATAGCTTAATTCTCATCTAACTTCAAAGTGTTGACTTTGTCTCAATATACATGAAATACTAGACTGAAAATTGAACACATTTGTGTGGACTAAAGAAACTTACTTTATGAAAGATTGATTAGCTGCCTGTTAATTGCATTAAAAATGTTAAATAGAAATGATTCTTATTTAAGCCATTCATACTTGAGGGTCATTTTGAAGCAGTTTCTTTTATATATTAATTTTTTTCTGAAAACATCTCTGTATTTCCAGAAGAGAGAAAGGTTTGCCTAATCAGTTTTTAAGTTTAAAAATAATCATGAACATTCCATCAAAGGAATTTGCTAAGTTAATGCTGTGATTGGGCCTTCAGAGAACTATTGACACAAATATTTATATTATAATTTTGCTAATCCTTGTATCAGTAATATTGAATGTTTTAAGGGACAGGTTAAACTTTGGCTGTGACATATTTACACAGAGCAAGTTATCCCAGCTTCTTGACCAAAGCTGGGTTCTTAGCTGATGACCTTGCCGCTCAGCCAAGGTGGTGTGGAAATAAATAATGCCCCACACGATGATAGCAGACGTTTATTGAAAAATATAAAAAATTTAAAGAAGAAATTTATGAAAATAAATAGCTCTAAAGTCAGCCCTCTATCACAGGAATTATAAAGACATCAGCAACAAGCAGTTTTGCTTGTCTTCGTGCATGGGTCTTAGAAGTATCATTTCTGAGGGTTCCAGAGGTAAACAGAAAAGGGCTGACACATGTCATTGTGTCTCAGTTGGGTCTGAGCAGTGAAAGAGATGGTGTATGAGGTCATCGAGGAAACAAGGCATATATATTACATGTCATCTGAGTCTAGATCTTACATGTACAGGCAAATATGGCAGTCTGTTGATGATCTTTTATTGTAGTCAAAGCCTTGAACTTGCATGGCTGTTTAAAACACTGTACCATAGCTCTTCAGGTGTAGACCACTGAACTTTCATCAGTGCAGACAGATGATTTTGTTATGGTGATATCTATCATCAGGAAGATTTCCTTTTTTTATTACTCTTTTTTTAATTTTAATCATTATTCAAGTACAGTTTCTATCCTTTACTCCCATTCCAGCCCATCCACCCATCCCTTCCCTCCTCCCTCCCATTTCCAACACCCCTAGTTTTTGTCCATATGTCCTTTATATTTGTTCCTGTAAACCCTTCTCATTCTCCCCTGAAATTCCCTCCCCTCTCTTTAGTGAGTCATACAATGCAGTAGACAGAAATATTAAATGTCATTATATATGTATATATGTTATTATATTATATATGCAATGCATAATATACATTTTATATATCAATATAATAGTATATGATAATTTTGTATACATTATATATATAATTTACTCTTGGTGCCTAGCCCTCAGCTAAGGGTTTTCTTGTACTATCTCATTTAATACTAACACAAAAGTTTAGGATTGAAGTAATTCTATCATTACTATTTTTCAAAAGAGGATATTGGAATCTGGGCAGTTTTAAGGGGTTTATGCATTACATAGCTAGTAAATGGTAGAATTGTGATTCTAACTCTTGCATCGAAGAAAGTTGTTTGTGGGCTAAAATAAGTGAGAATTTTATCTTCAGAGTATATGAGAGGTCAGTGATTAAGGACAAGTCAATCATCATGTGATATCTGTTACTAAATATATGGATATTTTAAAACAAAGTACTTGTGAATATGTCATCATAACTATTGTTTGGTTACTTTTCTAACTTTTTAATTCTTTTAAGAGTGTTGTCACAAGATTTAGGTGGTCTCTCAGTTCCTATGTCTCAACTGGCATCCTGAAAGATGTGTATTTGCTTATTTTAAATTATTCCATGTGCCTAGTTCTTGTCAATACAGCATCCCTTCCATTCTTTTCTCCTTTAAAACCTCCCCTCCAACTGTTTTTCCTGTGACCAACAATACTCTCTCCCACACCAATTTATTTATCAGTTCATTTTGTTCATTTGTTATTCAAGTAGGAAGTCATGGAAACTTGGTCAAGGAAAGCAGAAATTAGCTGAGTCAGTTCAATTGTCTTTATAGAGTTGATCATGCTGAAATCAGAAATATTTTAAATTGAACATCTTAGTGTTTTAACTGACCACAAAAACACTGCCTGCTTTTTATCCTCACAACCCATGTTGTTTGAGAGGAAATTAGAAAAGTCAATCTCATGGCCTCTGATGGAAGATAGCTTGTGAGGGCTAAAGAATTAAATTTTAAGGTATGTTTAGGAACGAGGGAGAAAAATTTATACATTATTTGCATGCATTTTCTAACAGTAAATAAGAGTAATGTTTATTAAATAATTACTTTATGAAAGGACAGACCAAATACTGTGTGATCTGAAAGTCATAAAATGTTGCCAACCTTTTAAACAAAGCCCATACAAAATTCCAAAAATAATATGACCATGGCCACTGAAACATGACTTGACATGAGAAATTACAAAGAAAAAATGCCTGTATCCCTAGGGTAGGCACTTCTGAGTAGGAGCTGATGTTTAAGGTACAGAAGTTTCAGTACTCAGTACTGAGTTTCAGTACTCAGTACTGAGACTGAGACCCTACACTGAGCTTCTTTAATCTCATATCAAGAAAACAAGGGAAGAAACTGAGACTTGGAAAGGTCAAACCCTCTGCTCAAGAACGGGGTGCCCACTGTTGCCCTTTAGACCCAAGAGCCCATGTTCCCAACCCCTGTACCTTCTGCCTGCAGAATTTAGTGTTTGCACTTGAATGTTATTATACACACAGGCTGGAAAGAACAGGGCCATCTGGTCAACACGAAACTTCCCTGAGAGCTTAAAGAATTCTGTATCTTTATTCTTTCTACCAAGGTTGACTTGCAGTGTTTCGTAAATGGTACAGTCAGACAGCCTCAGTTCCTGTATTATGGTGGAAGTGTGTTCATATCTATTTAAAAAAATAAGGACAAAAAATCATCCAGAGCTAATATAATTATGTGTGTAATAGAGATATTTTCATGTTGTAAGAAACTAAATCCTCTGTATTTAACATTACTTTCATGATTTAATATCAAAGAATAAGCCCATAAGTGACTTGATCCTGTAAATCACAGGTGTCAAACTCATTTTCACCAGGGTCCACATCAGCCTCAGGGTTGCCATCAAAGGACTGAATGTAATTTTAGGACTGTATAAATGTAACTACTCCTTAACAGTTAAGCAAGAACTTGGTGCTGCTGCTGGGTAGAAACAAGGTG
>CM052544.1:62601006-62634444 GCA_028533065.1 Trachops cirrhosus
CATGATTTAATATCAAAGAATAAGCCCATAAGTGACTTGATCCTGTAAATCACAGGTGTCAAACTCATTTTCACCAGGGTCCACATCAGCCTCAGGGTTGCCATCAAAGGACTGAATGTAATTTTAGGACTGTATAAATGTAACTACTCCTTAACAGTTAAGCAAGAACTTGGTGCTGCTGCTGGGTAGAAACAAGGTGCCAGGCCAAATAAAACAAGATGGAGGGCCAGATTGGGGCTGCAGACTTTGTGTTTGCCACCTGTGCTTTAAATGTATGGAGTTGGTAAATAGAAAACCATTTACCCAATTGCGGATAAAAATACCAAGGAGGAAGAATTAAACGCTTCAGAGAGATGGGTCCAGGACAAGGAAAATAAAGTTCCTCCTCACTCTTTGAAGCCACAGGAGGTTAAAATCATATAATATGTGATCCTCAGATAGGGATTTTCAGGATGCTTTTGTTGGAGCTCCAGGAATGTCAAAATATTCCTGGATATCAAGACATTCTTGGATAATTCCTCTGCACTCAAACACATCTCTACCTATATAAATCATGTACTTTACACACATATTTTTGAAGGAAAGCAAAAAAATGAAATCAGGCCATGTTTATTACAAGGGAGCCCCAGGAATCATGCCCTACAGGTACTAGAAAGGAAAGATAATAATATGCTAGTCTTAGGGGTTTATTGATACACATGGGACTAACTATAATCTAATCAACAAAAATTTTACTTATACAAATAAACTCTGACTGGTTGTGTGAGTAGCAGACTGGTGATTTTTGGAAATCTACCCTCAGACCCACTAGAATACATGAGAGTTCATGAATGAGAAATCCTGTTAGGATGCGTGTTTGGAGTCTACAATTTGAACAATTGGAAGACTTTCACAAATTAGGATTCATTTTCCACCAATTTATCCAGTTTGAAACACCATGTTCCAACATTTGTTTTTGTATCAACCCCAACAATTCAAACTAGTGTCATTATTTTATTATTTCAAAAAAATTTGGAAGCTATGTTTTGTGAGTGAAGAATAAAAAAAATTTTTTTTGTGGGTAAAAGATGGTGGAGAGGTAGCATTGAAAAACAGACAGTAAGGAGATTGTGTAGGCTGATGGGAAGGTTCCTGGGACCTGCACCAGGACCATGGCTGCTGCAGTCCCAGGACCAGTACCAGGGACAGTGACTGCTGCAGGAGCTTTGGAGGAGAGCCAGATCAGCAACTGTAACTTTGCAGCTCCCTCCCCTCCCAGAGTTGGCTGGGAAGCCAGTCCCATGCCAGACACCAGGACAGACCTGGATGTTTGAAGTTGCTGGGGGATAAAGATGTGGTGGTGTAACAGGGTGCAGCCAGAGGGGGCCCAAATAGGGATTTATAATGGGGTCCAGAACTCAGGGTATCCAGTAACTATTAAAAAATACATAAAGGATGTCCTCAACCCCACAAGTCAAGCTGGGTGATGGGACACATGGAACAGGGCTGTTGAGAGCTGTTTTGCATAGCAACAGTTTTGCTGCTAATCTATACCATGGTCATTTAACATATCTATAACTTTTAACTGGTTTCATGAATATGTTAAATAGCTATGGCCTCTCTTTGAGCCAGGAAGATGGGAGTGACTTCAATCCATGATGTAACCGGGAAGCAACTCCCCCGGCAACTGTAACTCCCCAGGTTACAGTGCCTGTGTGAGAGCTTGGAGATGATTGACTCCATGACACCAGGCCACGCCTGCTAGAATTTACTGTGGCAGCCCCGAAGAGCTGGAAAAATATGAGAAATCTGGCAGGTGTAGCTGATTGTTGGTGGAGATGGAAATGGGGCTGCAGAGGAAGACTAGCACTGGGATTTAAACCCAGGTGTGGCAGCCATGAAAAGAAGCACCCATGTGACTTCAGAGTAAGGGGGCACCCATGCAGCTTTGGTGAGAGAGGGAGAACCAGGAGGCTTTGGGGCTCTCTTTTCCATTCAGCTTAGGAAGCTGGAAAGCAAGATGCAGCAGCAATGCAGAGCTCTCTCTTAACAGTTTGGAAGAAAGCAGGAGATATGCTGTGGGAAGGAAAGGGGTAAAAGGACTCTCGCTGGTGGGCCATGAGAAGGTGCCACTTGGGTTTGGATTAAGAACTGGAGATTGTGATGGTAATATAGCTGATGGTGCTGGAAACTGAAGGAAGCCTGCCAGCTCACCATGGATTACTGGGAAGAACCAGGGGCTACCAGAGCCATGAACTTCTATTTCTTTTCTTGAGATATGGTACCCTGGACAGGGCAAAGGTGGGAAGAAAGGACTGTATGTTTGTGGGTGTTTTAAGGGACTTTGGGATTTTGGTGAAGACATTAAGTCATTACTCTAATTCTGTATAAACTTTGAATAAATAATTCCTCTCCTTTTCACCAATCTCTGGCATTGAGAAATGTAATTCCCTGGCAGTGGGCAAGGCAAACCTAGTACAGGGGACCCTGGGAGAAGGGCGGGTCTGTTCGGTAATAGTATATCACCCCCCCACAGGTCTGTCCTGTAACAGTGGGAGACCCACAGAGGCAGTGTTTTCTGGCTAGGACTATGGTCACTGGCTGGGACAGTACCAGAGAAACTGGGGAGCTATGTGACACCTGGAGATGGGAGAAGAGATGGGCTGCAAGTGACCATGACCCAGATAGTCTTGGGACTGGTCAGAAAGTTGGGCTGTGTGAAAAGCCAGGTACTTGTTAGGGAAGGCTGCATGGTGAAGAGAAATTCATTCAAAATAAAAGGCTTTCAGTTGCTGGGCAAGGAAATTTTGTGTGCTATGGCTGGGGCAGCAAAGAGGGAGAAGGAGGGGAATGATTTGCTCCAAATAATGGTGCCTCACAGACTGATCAAAGTGGGGCAGCAGGGGATCAAAGGGGTAGCAGTTCACATACTTCATTTAATAGGGGAAGTAAAATGCGCTAAAGGGACTTTATGTACCCAGCCCCCAGGCCAGCAAAGAGGGAGGAGAGGTGCCAGTTACTCCTACTTGGTGCTCCTCATGGACCAATCAAAGGGTGGCACACCAAGGTGGATTAAAGGTTCTGCCCTGGTCCACATGGATAGTGAGGGCTGCACAGAACTCTGAGGGCTTGGACTGTAGCCTGGACACCTGTGAATATTGTAGTCCAGACTTAACCCCAAATGCAGAACCACAGGAAAGGAAAAAAATGGAGCCCAGCCCCCCTCTGCCTGCAGCATCTAGGAAGATCAGCAGAAACCTGTGGGCAGGTTTAAAGTCAGCAGGAGGCTTTTTTTTTTTCCTTCCAAGTGTAACACCATAAGACCAAGAGCTGTGAAAGAACCAAAGACAGATTGAGAAAAAGAGCAGAAGGCTAAGGCTAATAACTGAGACAAAATTCACTCCACTATCTTATAGAAATTGCATTTTATTTTTTATTTTTTATTTTTTATTTTTTATTATTTCTTTTTATTTCCTTTCCTTTCATTTAGTTTTATTTGCTTTGCTGGTTTACTTTCATTGTTTGACTGGTTTTTTTTTGGTTCTCCCTTTCATATTGCATTTAATTTCTCTTCATTTACTTCACACTCTACTCTTGGACTTTTATTTTATATTCCTTTTATTCACATCGTATATTTCTTGTCATGTAATTGTTCTTTTAAAATCCACACAACACCCTTCCTTGGTCTTGGTCCCTCTCACTATCTTCCCACGTGAAGATATCTTCACTATCTTTATTACTATTGTGGTTAACTTTATGCTCTCCCACATTACACCAAGTTTCTAGCCCTTACTCTCATCTAACCTCTCATAAGAACTCAGATTTCTATAGTCAGCTCACATTCTTTTTCCCTCCAATAAGAATCTTATCTCTCTTTCACCTTTTATAAAAAGTGGCTACTTGCATGAAATACCACGGTTATTGCTGTACTTCTTCAAAGGATGTCCTATCTGTCTTCTACTTGTTGGAGCTTTAAATCTCATACAATACTCTCTGGTTGTCATAATTCATTTCACCTTCACCCTGCCCATGATCACATACAAGATAAGGTGGGAGTTATGAATACCAGTAAACCTGCTGGAGAAGAGAACTCACCAACAAAGAAGCCACCAACAGGTAAAACCCAAGTACAACATGAGAACCCACACAAAGGAAAAAAGGGCGACCCTAGAGCATTCAGACAAGGAAATCAGAGACCATACCACTGAGTCCCACAGAACTCCTACCACAAAAGTTCACCTTATGAAGACAGCTGGCAAAACAGAGCATCAGGAATCACAGAAACAAACAAAAAGACTGACTTAAAACCTGGAGACAAAGAAAGAACCTACAGTGTAAAGGAATGAAAGACTCCTCACTAAAAGAGCTATGAAATGGAGGAAAGCAAACAATCAGATATAGAATTCAAAAGAATGTTTACAAGGATGCTCAAGGAACTCACAGACAGCTACAAAGCACTGAGTGAGAACTAAAACAGAATGAAATAGGAATTAGAAATTGTAAAGAACAAGGGAGAAAAAAGAATACAACTTCTGAAATAAAAACACACTGGAGGGAATTACAAGCAGGGTGGATGAAGCAGAGGACTGAATTAGTGAGCTGGAAGATAAGGTAGAAAGAAATACCCAGGAAGAGCAGCTGTACCAAAAGAAGACTCAAAAAATGTCAAGATGGCTGAAGGGAACTGAAAGACAACGTGAAACACAACAACATACAAATGATAGGGATACCAGAAGGAAAAGAAAATGAGCAAGGGATAGGAACACTGTTTGAAAAAATAATGATAAAAACGTTCCAGACTTGGAGAGGGGAAAAACCATACAAGTTCAGGAAGCATAGAGGGTCCCAATCAAGATGAACCAAAAGAGGCCTAATCCAAGACACATTATAATTAAAATGCCAAGTTTTAAGACAAAGAAAGAATCTTAAAAGCAGCAAGGGAGAAATAAGTAACATACAAGGGAGCTCCTATAAGTCTAGCAGCTGATTTCTCAACAGAAACACTACAGTCAAAAAAGAATGGCAAGAAATATTCCAAATAATGAAAACCAAGGCCCTGCAGCTAAGACTACTCAACCCAGTGAGGATCTCAATAAAAATGGAAGGCCAAATAAGGAGTTTCCCAGACAAAAGATGGCTCAAAATATACACATTGACTAAACCAGCACTGCATATGCTAAAGGTACTGCTTTAAGAAAAGGAAGGAAAAGAGTGAGAGAGAGGAACACAGGTAGAAAGGGGGTGAAATGAATAAGTACCTATCAATAATAATCTTAATGTTATTGGATTATATGCTCCAATCAAAAACATAGGGTAGCTGAAGGGTAGAAGAAAACATCACCCGCATATGCTGCCTACATGAAACCCACCTCACAAAAAAGACCTATACAGACTGAGGTGAAAAACAAAAGTGAAGACAAAAGTACAGACAAAAGTGAAGTGTTGGAAAAAAATATTCCAAGCCAATGGAAAAAAAAAAGCTGGGGCAGCAATACTTATATCAGACAAAATAGACTAAAAAAAAGACATAAAAAGAGACACTAAAGAGCACATCATAATACTCTAGAGAAGAATCCAACAAGAAGACATAAACATTATAACCATACATGTACAGAACAAAGAAGGACCCAAATACATAAGAAGTATCTTTGAATACTTCAAGAAAGATATAGACAGCAACACAATTATACTGGGAGATTTTAAGACCACACTGTAGACAATGGATAGATCTCCCAAACAAAATACCAACAAGGATATTGTGGCATTGAACAATGCCCTAGATCAACAGAACTTAACTGATATATATAGAGCCTTTCATCCCAAAGAAGCAAAATACACATTCTTTTCAAATGCACATGGAACATTTTCAAAGACAGACCACATAATAGGACACAGAGAGCCTCAAAAAATTCAGGATATTGCTTTGGCTAGTGTAGCTCAGTGATTTAGTGCAGGTTGTGAACCAAAGCATGACTGGTTTGATTTCCAGTCAGGGCACATGCCTGAGTTGTGGGCCAGGTCCCAGTGGGGGCCATGTGAGAGGCACCCACACATTGATGTTTCTCTCCCTCTCTTTCTCTTTCCCCTCTCTCTAAAATTAAATAAATAACACATTAAACAAAAATTCTGGATATTAAAATCACATCAAGCATTTTCTGAGACTACAATGGACTGAAACTAGAAACCAACCTCAAGGAAAAAACTCAAAAACACTCAAATTCTTGGAGGCTGAATTGTTTGCTATTAAAAATAAATGGGTAAATAATGAGATCAAGGGAGAAATCAAAAAGCTCCTGGAAACAAATGAAAATGAACACACAACATTCCAAAAGTTATGGGACACATCAAGGGCAGTCCTGAGAGGGATGTTAATAGTGATACTGGCTTACCTAAACAAGATAGAAACATTTCAGATAAACAACTGAACCCTACATGTACAAGATCTGGAGGAACAACAACAAACAAAGTTGAGAACGAGTAGAAGGAAGGAAATGACAAAAATCAGAGCAGAATTAAATGACATAGAGACTAAAAGAACAATTCTAAGGATCAACAAATCCAGGAGCTGGTTCTTTGAAAAGAAAAACAGAATTGATGGGCCTTTAAGCAGACTCTTCAAAAAAAAAAAAAAAAAAAAAAAGAGGGAGGACCCAAATTTAAAAAAAAAAATCAGAAATGAAAGGGAGAGATTACAACTGATGCAATAGAAATACAAAAGAGTGTAAGAAATTATTACAAACAATGGTATATGAAGAAATTTGAAAACCAGAGTGAATGGACACAATTCCAGCCTGAACAGACTGATAACTGCTGATGAAGTCAGAGAATTACTAAAAAGACTTCTGGCACTCAAAAGCCCTGGACTGAATGGTTTCACAGGAGAATTAAAAAAAAATTAAGGAAGAGCTACTCCAATCCTTCTCAGAATATTCCAAAAAATCCAAGAAGAAGGAATACCCCCAAACTCTTTCAATAAAGTCAGAATCATACTAATTCCAAAAACAGATAAAGACACAACAAAGAAAGAAAACAACAGGCCAATATCACTGATGAACATAGATGCTAAAATCCTCAACAAAATACTGGCAAACTGCATCCCACAGTACATTAAAAAGTTTATACCCCAGTGTCAAGTGGGATTCCTCCCAGGGATGCAAATTTGGTACGATATTTGCCAATCAATAAACAATATATCATATAAACAAAAAAAGACAATAATCACATGACTGTATCAATAGTTGCAGAAAAGCATTTGATAAAGTACACCACCCATTTAAGATAAAAACCCTTAGCAAAGTGGGAGAAGAGGGAGTATATTACTCAGCATATTAAAGGCCATATATGAGAAAACTACCGCCAACAACTTACTCAATGAACAAAAACTAAAAGCTTTCCCACCAAGATCAGGACAAGACAAGGATATCTGCTTTCACCACCTCTGTTCACCATAGTATTGGAAGTCCTAGACACAAGGATTAGCCAAAGAAAAGAAATAAATGGCATCCAAATTAGAAAGGAGTAAGTAAAACTGTCACTGTTTGGAGATGATATGATAATGTACATAGAAAACCCTATGGAATCCACCCAAAATCTACTTGACCTCATAATAGAATTAGGCAAAACAGCAGGATTCAAAGTCAATATTCAGAAATTGAAGGCATTTTATGCAATAACAATGAAATACCAGAATGGGAAATCAGGATAACAATCCCATTTGATACAGCAACAAGAAAAATAAAGTAGCTAGGAATAAACCTAATCAAGGAGGGGAAAGACCTATACTCGGAAAACTACACAATGCTGAAGGAAGAAATTAAAGAAGACACAAATAAATGGAAGCATATACAATGATCATGGCATAGAAGAAGTAACTTCATCAAATATCCGTATTATTCAATCAATTTATAGATTCAATGCAATCTCTATTAAAATACCAATGACATATTTCACAGATATAGAACAAACATTTCAAAAATTTACATGGAACAATTAATGACCCTGAATAGTGGCAGCAATTTTGAGAAAGAATTACAAAGTAGGAGGGACGGCAATACCTGATTTCAAACCATATTACAAGCCAATCTAATCAAAACAGCCTGGTACTGGCATAAGAACAGACACATAAACCAATGGAGCAGAATAGAGAGCCCAGAAATAAACACAAGTCACTATGGTCAATTAATATTTGACAAAAGGGTAAGAAGCATAAAATGGACTAAAAACAGCCTCTTCAATAGGTAGTGTTGGGAAATACGGAAAAGTACATTCAAAAAATTAAACTTGATCACCAACTTACACTATACTGAAAAATAAATTCAAGGTTGATAAAATACTTAAGTGTGAGCTGCAACACTGTAAGGTCCTAGATGAGAACATAGGCAGGAAAATCTCAGATATTACACATAGCAATATTTTCACCAATATGTCCCCTAGAGCAAGGGACATAAAGGAAAGAATAAACAAATGGGACCACATTGAAATTAAAAAAAAAAAACAAAACACTTCTTCGTGGCTTAAGAAAACATGAGCAAAATGAAAAGGGAACCAAACTGTATGGGAATATACATTTGCCAATGATATTTTGGACAAAGGTTTGATCTCCAAAATGTATAAAGAACTCATACAATTTCACACCAAGAAGACAAATAATTCAATTAAAAAATCAGCAAAGGATCTGAACAAAAACCTGTCCAAGGAGGACATACAGAGGGCCCAGAGACCGTTGAAAGGATGCTCAGCATCACTAGCCACCAGAGAGAGGAAAATTAAAGCTACAATGAGATACCACTTTATACTGGTCAAAATGGTCATGATAACCAAATCAATAAACAAGAAGCACTGGAGAGGTTATTGGGAAGAGTGAACCTTAGTGCACTGTTATTGAGTATGAAGACTGGTGCAGCCACTGTGGTAAACAGTATGGAATTTACTCAGAAAACTAAAAATGAAACTGCCTTTTGACTTGGAAATTCCACTGCTGTGGTTATACCCAAGAATCCTGAAATTCCAATTCAAAAGAAACTATTCACCCCATTGTTCATAGCAGCACGATTTAAAATAGCAAAGCAACCTAAAGGCCCATCAGTAAAAGAGTAGATAAAAAAAAAAAAAAACATGGTACATTTACAGGAAGGAATACTATACAGCAGAAAGACAGGAGCCCCTACCCTTCAAAACAGCATGTGTGGAACTGGAGAGCAGTATGCTAAGTGAAATAAGCCCTGAAGTAAAAGCCAAATACCGTATGATCTCACCTATAAATGGAAACTAATCAACAAAACAAACAAAGAAACAAATATAACCAGGGACACTAAAATAAAGAACATACTGAAAGTTTACAGAGGGGATATGGGAGAGGGATAATGGGGGAAAATAGGGAAAGGTCCATCAAGGAACATGTATAAAAGAAACATGGACAAAGCCAAATGGGGTAGGTTTGAGGGTGGGAGGCAGGGATTAGTGGGGCAGAGAGGCATGGTGGCATGAAAATGGAGACAACTGTACTTGAACATTAAAAAAAAGAAATATTATAAATAAAATGATTTTATTCATGTAAAACATACTGGCCTTCAATCTTGATCGAGATGTGAAGAAGGTTTTTATTTGATGAGACATAAATCTGTCTTCTCTATTTCCCCCTTGTAGTCAATAGACAAAAGTTAATTATTTATTAACAGTCACTACTCAATTGTTTAACTGAATTGATGAGAAAGTACGTTATACTGAAAGGTGCCAAAGTGTTCTCTCCAGTATTTCTATATTCAAGATAGACTGCATACTCTAGGGATGTGTTCAGAAAGTAAAGTTAGTGAAGGTGTGGGCAATTAATGAAAGTGAGAAATTCTGTTTTATTCAACTTCAAATATTAAATTTTTAAGGAAAAACTATACACTGACCTGATATCATGTTGGACACAAAGAATTCAAGGTATGAAATACAAAGCAATGGCAGTGGACCCAGGAACAAAATCACACTGGGGAGTGGAGACCAGGGTCTTTGGGAATCAAGACCTCGAAGTTGGAGGCTGTGAGAAAAGTCACCTTCTTCAATGTTGACATAAAGTTTAATGAAAACCACACCTTCCTACTTTTAATCTAAGTGCCTATACATTCACTGACACAAAGGTTTCTAACTTCATTGTTTGTTTATTGTAGTAGGTAGTTTTTCCTACATTATGATAAAATATTTTAAAGTAAAATTGGAAGAACTTAATAAACACCTTCTACCTACTATCTTTATTCTATTCTACTAGTTTTATCTCAAACGTATCAACTAACTCATTTTTATAAACTTTACTAGTCTGCTGTATTTAATGCACTTAAATTGCAAACAATAGAAACATCTTCCCTAAATAAGCATTTTCATCGTTAAACAAATACTATATTTGTTTATTGGACTTCGAATGTAAAATAAAATATTATGAAATGTACAAGTATATATTCTGAGTTTCATAAAAATTTGAAGACATAGTATATAAATATCATCTCCAAAAACTCCTCTTCCCCTTCCCAGTAAATTTCTGCCCTCGTCTCCAGAGACAATAATTCTTATGATTATTACCCAGCATAATTTGCCTGTTCTAGGATATCATAAAAACAGAACCACAGGGCATAACTTCTTTTGTGTGTGAGGAATGATTTATTCAGTATAATGTCTTTTAGATTCATTCACGTTGTTGCTTATATAGAACATGACACAGCACAGGGAAAGAAGGAGCTCCTACCCTTTGTGACAGCATGGATGGAAATGGAGAACATTATGCTAAGGGAAATAAACCAGGTGGTAAGGGACAAATACCATATGATCTCAACTTTAACTGGAACATAATTAACAAAAGAAAAAAGCAAGCAAGATATAACCAGAGACATTGAAATTAAGAACAATCTTACAGTAATCAGAGGGGAAGTGGGAGGGGATAATGTGGGGAAGGGTTTTCAGGAACTACTATAAAGGACACATGGACAAAACCAAGGGGGAAGGTAGAAGCAAGAGAAGGAGGTGGGTTTGGCTGAGGTGGCAGGGGAGTGGTGGGGGGAAAATGCAGACAACTGTAATTGAACAACAATAAAATACTTTAAAAAATAATAGGGAGAGGGATGTCCAATATTTTGACATCCCTGGGCCACACTGGAAGAGGTGTTGTCTTGGGCTACACATTAAATACATTGAGACATGTAATCCCCTCAAAATTTCATAATGTTTTATGTGAATTTACGATTTTGTGTTGGGTCACATTAAGAGCCATCCTTGGCGGCATGTGGTTCATTGGCCTGCTTGTGGACACCCCTGCCTAGAGTGTAACTGTTGAGTGTTATGATAGTTGCCCGTTTAGTTATTTTAAGAAACAGAAAAGCTTATTTTCCACTGGCTATGTCATTTTGCGCTTCCACCAGCAACGCATGAGGGATTGAGATTTTCTGCATCCTCACCAGCACTTGGTGCCCTATTTTTTTATTGTTGTTCAAGTACAGTGGTCTCCATTTTCACCCCATCACAGCCCCTGCCCCACCTACCCCCACCTCCCGCTCTTGAACCTACCCCCTTTGGCTTTGTCCCTATGTCCTTTATACATATTCCTTGATGGCTCCTCCTCTTCCCCTCCCCTCTGATTACTGACAGTTTCTTCTTTATTTCAATGTTTCCAGTTATATTTTGCTTGTTTGTTTGTTTTGTTGTTTGTTTATTATTACATTGTAAATGTAGGAGACCATTCTGCATGGTGTGGGCCCATCTCTCACTTGGAGAGGCACAGGACCCACGCCCACGGATAGGTTCTCACATGGAGAATCAGGCCTGCAGTGTGCCTAGGCCGCTATGAGTCTCTTGCTTTTGCTAAAAAACCTCCTCACCCTGATTTGTAGCAAACATTTACTGCAAAGTAACTTCCTAAAATCCATGCTAAGCCTTCCAAGGTTGAGTGTAACTGGTTCAACCACTTTTGCCTTTTCATTTGCAAATATCCCTCTTCTGGGATGTGATTAGTGGCATTGGCTCCTTTGTTTTCTGTAAAAGGTAACCACCTAAAGCTACCTGTGAATAGTAAATGAGGACCATCATGTAATGTGCCCAGAGATAGAAATAAAGGCCTGTCATGGCAGAGACCGAGGCTTTTGCTCCCCTTGAGAGAAAAGCCATGCTGTCCCTTTTCCTTCACCAGACTTGGTAGTCCGTGTGAATGTCTCATTTCATCCATAATGACGTGGACACTGCAGGCCAGTGTCTGCATCGTTAACCATTCTGTCTGCCCTAGGGGTGTTGTTCTAAACGTTAATCTGACTTCTCACACTGTGTAGTTCTATTGGTTTTTGCTTTGAGTCATGAGTTTAAACGTTTGTGAACCACTCTGTTATTTTTACCTGGTAAATGGGAAAATCCAAAAGAAGAAATTTATAGAAAAGTAAAAATTCATTGTAATACTTAAACTTCCAAAGTGCAATCCCTTTTTATTTTATAACACTCTCCAACATTGCATTTGCATATTTTTATGTGACTATGTGATACTCAATTATTTACTTACTATACTAATAGTATTTGCTTACTATTTTGCCTCTACCACAAAAGGGGAAAGGGTAGGTATCTTGTCTTCTAGCTTGGTCTCCACTATGCTTGTGCCTAAGAACACCTAACAGAAATTAGTAAATAGTTACTGAACGTTAATACTCACATTTATGTGTTCACGTCTTGAATATTCAAATACCAAACAGATGATTTAACATAGTAGTTATAGAAATAATTATTTAAAAATTGTGGCAGTGAGAGCATTCTATAATATTTAACATAGAATGGTGCTTTGGCTTAACTCATTTTTATCATTATACAAGAATTAGAAAGAAAGGTCTGAATTAACTCCCACTGGTTTGTGTCAGAAAATTCTGTTATTTAAAAGGCAGCTTTGTTCCCTTAAGACTTTTCTAATGAAAAACATTTTAAATGTTAAAAGTTGAACTTCTAGTACAAATAAAAATGTCTTCTATGTATAACTATATTTAATAGACAGAAAATCGAGTTATTCAATAGTCTTTGCTTCAGACACAGTGCAGATAAAGTTCCCAAGACAAAACTTACACCCATTCTCAATCCTTTTCAATGGGAAGATTCAGCCACCCTTTTCCCCCCATCTAATATGGGCTCCATGAAGCATATTTACCTCGTCAGTGCCCTGTTCACACATCCTTGCCACATGCAGTATAGACTCTTTCTGCCTGAATACTTGCACTAGCTAGCTGTGTCTCTGCTGTCTACACTGCAAACTGGCTCTCCCAGAGGGGCAAGGTCTGACTGCCATCCTCCCATAAGGACCAATGGTGGCTGGTGTAGGAACAGTAACTCCGAAGCATGTGTCTTCCCTTCCATTGGCTCAAAAATCTGCATTATAGACAGAGGTAGGCTTATTCATTTACTATGTACCTACCTCAAGCTCCTCCTTCTACTCCGCATTTTCTACCTCCCTCTACTTCCTCCTTTTCTTCCTCCTCCTCCACCTACTCTTCCTCCACCTCTTCTTTCTTCTCCACCTCTTCTACCTCTTCCTCCTTCTAGCCTCTCTCATCCATCTTCCAACAGGCAGAAAGCCCTTGGTGGGACCATTTGCAGAATAACTTAAGGCTGGGCAACCTCTAAAGTTTTGTGATGTTTTGGGGAACACTCATGCACCCCTCTGCTGCCACATGCCATTAAGGGGCACTTTTGAGATTGTGGCCACTAAATTTGGAGGTTTGGATTAGCACAGACAATGAAGACTCCAAGTCAAAGGTGAATAGTTAAGCACTTTATTAAGTGAGAACAAAGAGAAAAGCAAGAATCAAGAGCATACATCACCAAATGGGAAATCACCAAAACCTGAGCACAGATGCTGGGGAATCCCAGAGACAGTAGCATTCAGGGTCTGCCTGGGAAAAGTTCCCAGCAAAGTGCCCTTCCCTTGGGTGAGATTCCA
Source organism: Trachops cirrhosus (assembly GCA_028533065.1). Taxonomy (NCBI): domain Eukaryota; kingdom Metazoa; phylum Chordata; class Mammalia; order Chiroptera; family Phyllostomidae; genus Trachops; species Trachops cirrhosus. Next base: position 62,614,922 of record CM052544.1, read on the forward strand.
AAGTCTCACTTTGGGGGCTATGATAAAATATGCTTTAAACAAAAGTGGCTGCGTGCCAAGGGCCTTGTATGATTTTGACAGCAGACAGACCCTGAATGCTGTCTCCGGGATTCCCCAGCATCTATGTTCGGGTGTTGGTGACTTCCCATCTGGTGATTCACACATACTAAGAAGGAGTCACCTGAACATGAGTATAATGCCACTGAGGGCACTCTGGCAAAAATAGCTGCTACCACCACCTCTGAAGATGACCACTCCCTTGCCCAATGGATACACCATCAAGTGGGACATTTGAGGAGTGCAAGCTATGCACAGTGTCTTTTAGGGATTCTCCTTGGATAGTAGATAATTTGGATGGTTGAAGCTTGGACAACCAGAACTCTTCTTGCAGGTCCTATGCCACACCTGCCGCTCTTTTGGACTATCATCAGTCATTCTCAATGGATCAGCAGCAACAAGACATGACAACAAGATAACTTCACTTGTCCAGCCCTCCAACGTTGTAATGTGTTTAATTGGACTGTAGGCCCTGACGCTCAGTTATAGAAAGCCCCGTTCCCTATCTGGCTCATCCTAAATGGAACTTTACCCATTCAAATCTTTGCATAATCCTTAAGTAAACTATTCCCTTTTGTGTTAAGAAACTTTTCTGCTGTGTACCAATTAACTGGTGATGCGGACCCTGGCCCATGGGGTCCGTGTGCTGTGGCTGTGGTGAACAAATTCACACAGACTATAGAAGTCCTGTGGAGAAAAAGGGACAGCATGGCCACTCTCTTTGTGAAAGAGAGGGCCCCGACCCCTGCCTGGACAAGCTTTTACTGCTTTTCTGGGCACATTACATCGAGGATGGTCCTCATTTATTATGCACAGGTTCACTTTAGGTGGTTACCTTTTACAGAAAACAAAGGAGAGGATGTTGCTAATTTCATCAAAGAAGAAGGATATTTGCAAACGTAAAGGGAAAAGTGGTTGAACTGGTTACACTCATCCTTGGAAGGTTTAGCATAGATTTTAGGAAGTTACTTTAAAGATATGCAGTAAACATTTGCTGCCTCAATTCGGGGTGAGGGAGTTTTAGCAAAAGCAAGCCTCCTAGCAGCCTAGGTACAATGCAGGCTTGATTCCCCACTGGAGAACCTAGCTGTGGGCGTGGGTCCTGTGCGCTGGACCTTGCTCCCCACTGGCCTTTCCGAGTGGGGGCTGGGCTACATTTCTCACACCACGCAGAACGGTCCCCTATAAACTGGGACATATATAGATTTGCAAAATGTGACACATAACCTCCAAGACTGTATTCCCACCCATCAAGGTTTGATGTGTAATGGCTTAACTAGACAAATGGAACGTTGCTAACTACAGCATTCCTCTAATCTATGTATTCTTACTTTATTTCCTATTAACAATTATTCAGCATTGTATGAAATAGTAGTGCAGGATATATGCTTGGTTAGTAATAATCAGACAGAGATGGCCATGCTGGGGGCAGAAGCCCCATACTCTGGGTGTCTGCAGCACCTAGAGGTTCTCCACTGGCAGGGTGATGTTGTCAGAGTGGATGATGTTTCTCTCACCTGGGTACCCAAGCCTTTACCTCTTCCATATGTATGCATGTATTTATACCCCTTGATAGTACTAATCAAGAATTCTACACTAATGCAAAAATTATTAGATGAAAACCAGAATCAACTTAGTCAACGTAGAGTACAAACACATTCTGTTGCTAATAAGTTAATTGAAGCTTCCCATCTTACAGTAACCAATACTAATCACCATTGGTATGATTTCCTGTTTAAGTCTGTATCTGCATCTAAGTATTGGAATGCAATATTTCATCCCATTTTAGTATGCATTATTATAATAGTTTTGCTCTATGTATGTAATATTTTCATGTATTGTCGAATAAGGAAAATGCATTTGACACTGACCCCCCAAAATGTTAACTAGCTACGCCATAAACATGTCGAATTCTAGGGCTGAATTGGAGGGTTAAAGGGACATTGAGAATCCTGTTTGTGCCTGAGCTGTGACCTTCACTGGAAAAGCAAAATATGGTGCTGTCTCCCAGGGAGAACTGGCCCTTCTCCCCAGGAGATTAGTACCTTTGATCTTTAGCTGTTCCCTCAGGGAGAATTGGCCCTTCTCCCAGAGGGAACAGCTAGTTAGTAAAACTCACACCACGCCCTTGGAGCGTAGCCACTTTTGTTTACAACATATTTGATCATAGCCACCAAAGTAAGACTTTGGAATCTCACCTTGTCACAGGTGGGCACAGGTAACCAGGTTCTTGATGATTGGGACAAAGAATTGAACCGAACACCCAGAGTTTATAGCAGAGAATGTGGGAGCAACCGACTCCAAGCAAAGATTGACCTCATGGGCTGGAGGGACTCTATTCTTATAGGGCGGATCCTTCCTGGCTAATTTTGGCGGGTTTTTAATGCACATGTACAACTAGTTGTGTTACTTTAAAGCTATTGCACATGTGGTCTCCCATGATTTTCCCTGATTGGCCGTCAGGAACGGGTGTCCCACAGTGTTACCAAATGGACCCTCCTTCTCCTGGGGTCCCCCTGTACTAGGTTCACTTTGCCCCTCACTGGAGAATTATAGCTCTCCATGTTAGAGATTGGTGAAAAGGAAAGGAATTATTCATTCAAGTTATACAGACTTAAGAGTAATGACTTAATGTCTTCACCAAAATCCCAAAGTCCCTTAAAACACCCACAAGCACACACAGTCCTTTCTTCCCCCCTTTGCCTGGACTGGGGTACTGTATCTCAGGAAAAGAAATAGAAGTCTGTGGCTCAGACAGCCCCTGGTTCTTCACAGTAATCCATGGTGAGCTAGCAGGCCTCCTTCAGTTCCCAGCACCATCAGCTGTGTCACCACCATGATCTCCAGGTGTTAATCCAAACCCAAGTGGCACCTTCTCATGGCCCACCAGCAAGAGTCCTTTCACCCCTTTCCTCCCTGCAGCGTCTCTGCTGTATTCTTCTGAACTGCTAAGAGAGAGCTCTGCATTGCTGCTACACCTTGCTTTCCAGCTTCCTAAGCTGTGTGGCAAAGAGAGACCCAAAGTCGCGTGACGCTCCTCTGCCAAAGCCGCATGGCAATTCTCTACCAAAGCCACGTAGCGGCTCTCTGCTAAAGCCGTGTGGTGATTCTTGTCATGGCTGCCGCATCTGGGTGCTTTAAAACCCAGCACCAATCTTCTTCTGCAGCCCCACTTTCGACACCTCCCACAATTGGCTATACTTGCCAGCACTCCCGTATTTTCCATCTTTTCTGGGCTGCCATAGAAAGTCTGGGCAGGTGTGACCCTGTGGCATGGAGCCAATCATCTCCAAGCTCTCACACAGACTCTGTAACCAGGGGGAGTTGCCTCCCAGTTGCATCTTGGGTGGAAGTCACTCCCTTCTCCCTGGCTCAAAGCATTGCCACAGCTATTTAAAACTATCTATGAAACCAGTTAAAGGTTATAGATATGTTCAATGACCATTCTAGAGGTTATCTGCAAAACTGTTGCTATGCAAAACAACTCAATGGCCCTGTTCCATGTATCCCATCCCCCAGCTCAGACTTGTGGGGGTGAGGACATCCCATATGTTTAATATTTTCTGGACACCCTGAGTCCAGGACCCCATTACAAACCCTTCTTTTGGGGGCCCCCCTGGCTGCACCCTCTTACAACCTGAGGGAAGGATGCTTTGCTAGGAACTTTCCCCAGGCAGACCCCGAATGCTGCTGTCTCTGGGATTCCCCAGCATCTGTGTTCAGTTGTTGGTGATTTCCCCAATGGTGACATATGCTCTTGATTCTTGCTTTTCTCTTTGTTCTCGCTAAATAAAGTGCTTAACTATTCACCTTTGACTTGGAGTTTTCATTGTCTGTGCTAATCCAAACCTCCACATTAAGTGGCCACGATCTCATACGAGCCCCTTAATGGCACGTGTCTTCGGAGCTCCCTGGGCTCTCCCACCAGCAAGGACAGCTATGAGCAGCCGGCATTTCACATGATACTCTTCCAGCTGTGGGTCATCACCACCCATACCCCCAGGTCAGGGAACCTGGTCCTGCCTTCCCTTGCTCCAGATTAGTCTTCCGCCTGTTCCTGGCAGTAAGCTTGGCTGTGCTCTTGAGGGCATTTCTTAAGCTGCTCCACTGGCCCCGAGGTGTGGAGAGCAAAGGAAAAACAGACAACTTCCCCTGACACCTATCCTCATAGTCTTTGTCTTGTTGGACCCTGTCTGTCCCATCGGGTTGGCTTGAGGCAGCTCACAAAGCAATGTTCATCATCTATCTTTTAGGTGACCCCCTCAGCAAATTAGGTACAGTTGGGCTGCCACCTCACTTTCAAATTAGTGGACATTTCACACCTTGTTTTCGAATCTTTGCGGCCCCAGATGTAATTCTGAGATAGCAGAGAAAGTTCCATTGTGACATCTCGCTACAATTATAATTCAAAATATAAGTAAAGGAATTAAAATTTTTAGGGTTTATAATATTCCAGAATTTGTGCTAAATCTTGATCACATGTTATCCTGTTAGAATTGTCTTATTTAATTCCTGATAATTTTCATTTCATCCCTGACACCCAAGGTAGGAATCCATGATGGAAAATCATTTTCCATCAAATGATTTTCCAAGATTTGGGGAAACACATATAAGAAAAAGCCTAGGTGTTTCAAATATTTTCAAGAATTGTCAAAACGCCTTATACAATATATTGTGGATCTTGAAATAAAAAAAGAAATATTTCATACTGTAGTCAGTAAAGTCTCATTATCCAAGTAGAGTTAAAAATTTGACACCAAATATGGTGATAAAAGGATCTATTCCACTGTGTCTCTACATTTTCCATTTTTCCAATAATGAATATATATTAAGTGTGCATAAAATTTATTTTTAGGAATAAAATTAGCTGATTCAGAATGCAGCTGCTGTGTTTTAAGAAATGTTCAAAGGGCTGCCGTTGTGAGAGCGGTGCACCTGGTGGATTAGTAAGGGCTGTTGATTGATTTGGCTTCTATTAAGTAGTCTAATGACTGGCAGGTGTAGACTATCATATTGATGCTTCATTGTTTATGGTTTCTCAAACCAGTAAGACATCTGTGAAGATGTTCACATTTTATTTAAAGCTTTATCTATCAACGGAAGATGTACTTGCAGTAACACTGAATATAGAGGCATAGAATTTATGTAGAAATTAAGAATAACGACTTCTATAGAAACTAATAAACCAGAGCTCCCTGCATTGTTTCCATCTCTCACCTCTGGTTGGAACAGAGTCTTTCTTAGATCAGAAGACTATTCAGGACATTCATCTCACTGAAACTCAGAACAATTGTTTGCATGTAGGGGAATCTCTTTCTGATAAGTAAGCATGGGCTTTAGGCGTTTACAGAATTTGGGATGGTTCTTGGTGGTGTCATCATTTCCTGTTTTCTTTTAAATGAAGAATTCCTTCAGATATGTTTAAAAAACTGACATGGGAATTTATGGCATTTTTCTGCACCAGAGAGTAAAACTGTCTTCTGGGTTATGGAAATTAAATGGTCCTACAAAATGTTTAAGAGATGTTGTTTTCTATTCCATAAAAATGATTAGCATGTTTCCTGCAAAGTGAAATCCTGTGCATTTGACCTACCAATAACTTTTGTGTTTACAAATAAAAAGTTGTCTTTTCTTAATGCCAGGCTGGAAAATGAACCTGAATCATGAGAATCATGCCATGTTCTTTCTCATTAATATCAGGAGCAGTTGGTTCTGCAGTTGGACCTCAGCTGACAATTTGGATGATGAATGGGCCCAAAAAAACTTATGATGGCTCTTAAACAGCTACATGGTTGGCTTTGCATAGAGTTAACAGTATGAAGGTTTTTCTTTTCTTGCATGTAACTTACACACATGGAGGAAGCCACTTTGCTCATTCTCATCTCAATTTAAGGTGTGTGCACACAGTCTCAGGACAATACACAAGGAGCAATAGACCAGTCAGAGTGCAAGGCAAACACACACAGAGACCTGATCTGAGCAGCCAAGTAAGGAGGAGGGAGAGAATGGAGGGCAATTTGGTTATATACCTGGGAATACCTGCATTAAATATGCAATGTCTTAAAAAATATCCAGTAAATTAAAAACCGGCAGTGGGCTCATTATAAAAAAACAATTAGTTTTTAGATTCCTGTCATTTTAATATAAGTTTTACTTGGGTCGATCAGGACTCATTGGCAGGTTTCAAGGTGGCCAAGTGATCAAGCTGCCTACAGGCCACATAGAAAGCACGAGCAGAATCAGTGCTTTTGAGAAATAGCAAATGCAGCCAAGATCAGTTGGGTCTCACAATTAATTAAGATTTTAATGATTTTATGGTATTTTTTTCCATTAACATTTAGTCCCCTCCCACACACCCTGCCATCACCCCACTGTTGTCCATGTCTATGAGTCCTTTTTCCTTTTAGCTCAATCCCTCCACCTCCTAAGCTCTGCCCCCCTTAGCTGTCATCCTGCTGTCTTTGAGTCTCTCTATTTTGTTCCTTAGTTCAGTTTGTTCATTAGATCCCACATATGAGAGAAATCATATGATATCTGTCTATCTCTGACTGGCTTATTTCACTTAGCGTAATGTTCTCTCTCAGGTCCACTCATACTATTGCAAAGGGTAAAACTTTGTTTGTTTATGGTCGAGTAGTATTCCATTGTGTAAATGTCTCATAGTTGTTTCATCCACTCATCTACGGTTGGACACATGGGTTGCTTCCATATCTTGGAGATTGTAAATAATGCTGCAGTGAACACAGGGGTGCTTTTATTCTTTTAAATTAGTGTTTTGGATTCCTTTGGATATATTGCCAGAAGTGGGGTAGCTGGGTCAAAAAGTAGGTATTTTTTTTTTAATTTTTTTGAGGTATCTCCATACTGCCTTCCATAGTGGCCGCAGCAATCTGCATTCCCATCAACAGTACAAAAGGGTTCCCCTTTCCCCACATCCTTGACAGCACTTGTTGTTTGTTGATTCATTGATGATTGACATTCTGACAAGTGTGAGATGATACCTCATTGTGGCTTTAATTTGTATCACCCTGATGGCTACGGATGTTGAGCATCTTTCCAGATGTCTATTAGCCATCTGCATATCCTCTTTGGAGAAGTGTGTATTCATGTCCTCTGCCCATTTTTTAAGTTCAGTCTTTTTTTTTTTTTTTTTTTTTTGCTGTTGAGGGTTTTTTTTATTGTTGTTCTATTACAGTTGTCCCAATTTAGTCCCATTGCTCTCCCCTGGTCTGCCCACACCCCACTGCCACAGTCAATACCCACCCTGTTGTCCATGTCCATGGCTCATTTATAACTGTTCCTTGACTAGATCCTTCCCCTTCTTCCCCCTCTTATCCTCCTCCTCCAGCCCCTCTGGTCTCTGTCAGTCTATGCTTTGTTTCCATGCCTCTGGTTCTATTTTGCTCATTTGTTTGTTTTGTTCATTAGGTTCCACTTATAGGTGAGATGATATGGTATTTGTCTTTCACCATCTGGCATAGTACTCTCCAGTTCCACCCCTGCTGTTGTAAATGGTAGGAGCTCCTTATTTCTTCTACATAGTATTCCATTGTGTAAATGTACCAGAGTTTTTTTATCCACTTGTTTATTGATGGGTGCTTAGGCTGTTTCCAGCACTTGGCTTTTGTAAATACCACTGCTGTAAACATAAGGGTGCATACATTCTTTTGAATTGGTGTTTCAGGATTCTTAGGGTATAATCCCAGCAGTGGGATCACTGGATTGAAAGGCAGTTCCATGTTTTGTTTTTTGAGGAAATTCTATACTGTTTTCCACAGTGGCTGCACCAGTCTGCATTCCCATCAACAGTGGACTAACATTCCCTTTTCTCCACAACCTCACCCAGCATTTGTTTTTTGATTTGTTAATGATGACCATTATGACCTGTGTGGGGCGGTTTTAATTGTGGTTTAATCTCATTGTGGTTTTAATTTGCATCTCCCTGATAGCTAGTGATGTTGAGCATCCTTTCATATGCCTATGGGCCCTCTGTGTGTCCTCCTTGGACATATGGCCTTGGATTAAAGGTTTATATTGTCAGATGTAAATATTGCTTCTTCAGCTTTTTTTCCTTTCAATTTGTACGAGATATCTTTTTTCATCCCTTTACTTTTAGTCTATGTGTATCTTTCAATCTGCAATCAGTCTCTTGGAGGCTACATATATATGGGACTTGTTTTCTTATTCATTCAGCTACTCTATGTCTTTCGTTTGGAGCATTTAAGTCTTGCCATTTCAATTATGATGTGTCTCAGTGTAGGCCTCTTTGAGTCCAACTTGTTTGGGACCCTCTGAGCTTCCTTGACTTGTGTGTCTTTTACCTCTACCAGACTAGGGAAATATTTGGACATTATTTCTTCAAACAGGTTCTCGATCCCTTGCTTCCTCTCTTCTGGTATTCCTATCATGTGAATATTTTTGTACTTCATGTCCAAAATGTTTCTTAAGTTCTCCTCACTTTCTTTAAAATTCTTTTTTTTTCCTTTTTTGCTGCTCTGCTTGTGTGTTTTTATCTCCCAAATCACTGATCTGACCCTCTGCTTCATCTAACCCGCTGTTTATTCCTTCCAGTGCATTATCTATTTCAGATATTGCATTATTTATTTCTGACTGGTCCTTTCTTTATTGTTTCTATGTCTTTTTTAATGCTTTTGATTATCCTTATAATTATTACTCTAAACTCTTCATTTCATCTAGTTCTTCTGGAGAATTATCTTATTCTTTCATCTGGGGTCTGTTTCTATGTCTTCACATTTTGGCTTCTTTGTTTTTGTTTCTATATATTCAGTAGATCTGCAAAGACTCTGGTACAGGCCTTTGTCAGATGCTGCTTGTGACCCACCCTGGGCAACCTGTTTGGGGCTACCAGCGATCTCCAGAGTGTGGCTCCCTCTGCTGGGCCTGTTTGTGTGCAGAAAGAACCAGGCTGTAGCCCAAGCTGGTGTGGTTCAGTGGCTTGAGTGCTGGCCTGTGAATCACAGGGTCACTGGTTTGATTCCCAGTCTAGGACACATGCTTGGGTTATTGGCCAGGTCCCCAGTAGTGGGCATGCAAGAGTCAACCACACATTTATGCTTCTTTCCCTCTCCTTTCTCCCTCCCTTCTGATCTCTAATATAAATAAATGAAATCTTTTTAAAAATACTAAAAAAAAAAGAAGAAGAAAAAGAAAGAACCAGGTTGCACAGGAAGGACAGCCTTACCAGCACCAGTCGCAGGGGAGTGTCAGCTAAAGTCTTAGAGCTCCCAGAGATCCATCTTAGTTGTTAAACTTAGTCAGTGATATAGCCTCAAGCTGTACACAACAGGCAGGTTTAAGCTCCACAAGGTGGGGCAAAGAAATACTGCCAGTGGGGATATTGCTTCCTCCTCAGGCTGATGACACTTGGAGGGGAGTGCTCTGCTTGAGAAAGATGGCTTCTGCAGTATGGGGAATGACTCAGGACAGGGATCCTGGTGGCTCTTTCTTCAGTTCTCTCCCCAGAGCCACCAGCCCCAGACTCTCCTCATGTGTCTCTAGTCCTCTCTGCCATCCCTCTGCCAGAGCTCAGGGTAAGTGGCTAGAAACAAAATTTTGTGCATTAGCCCTTTAAGAGGCTCTCTCTGGCTCCAGCCATCTCTCTCTGGCAGACAGAAAGAAACCCTGTTGCTTTTTACAGCTGGGTGTTATCCATATTCCTTTCCCAGCTCTAGTGCTATAGGCTGGGGAGAACAGCTTGTGGTTTAGATTCCACACTTCTCAGGGAGAATCTTCTGGTCACTGAAATATCCCTCTGGAACTTTAGCTGCTGCTTGTGGGAACCCAGCCAGCCCTCTAGTGCCTCCTCTGCACTCCCTACCAGTCACATTGCGGTGAAGTGGTTTCTTCTGTCTGTCCTCGGCTATAAGACTTCTTGTTTATTCAGGATGGTTTCTCTATAATTTACGTGTAATTGCAGATTTGTCCTGGGAGGAGGTTACTGTAGCTTTCCACTCACTCCTCTGCTGCCTTGGGTCTGTTTTAATGATATTTTTAAGGATGATATCCTTTTTTTTTTTTCTTTTTTTTTTTTTTTTTGCCTACTTGGACTCTTTCTTCCTGGATTGCAAGTTTCCAGAATTAATTCTCATTGACTCACTGTAAGGTAAGAAAAGACACTTGGTTTTGTGCTAATTTGTGTGAGACTATGTATTCCTTTTCTACTTCTGTTATAACAGGTTAGCACAAACTAAGTGCCTGAACACACTCACACACATCATCGATGTTGTTGTCGTCATTGTGTTACAGACCGGAAGGTCAGGGGTCTGCAGGATTCTTCTAGTATGGGATGAGGTGTTGGCAGGTCTGGGTTTCTTCTGAAGACTCCTAGGGAAAATAGTTTCCTGCCTTTTCCAATTTCAAGTGATGACCCACACTTCTTGGCTTGGCCTTCTTCCTCTACCTTCAGCCAGTAATGGTGGGCTGAGTCCGCCATTCACTTCTCTCAGACCCACTCTTCTGCCCTCTGCTTCCTCTTTTAAGGACTCATGTGATCAGAATGTCCCAAGTGGGTTATCCAAAATTATCTACCCCGTTCCAGTTTGGCTGATTAGAAACACTTGTAACCTTAACTTCCTTTTACTGCATAAGGTAACATTTTCATAAGTTCTGGGGCTCAGGGTGAGAACAACTTTTGGGGTCATTATTCTGCCTGCAGTTTCTGCACCATCTACCAGTTAAGTTTCATTGTGAGTAACAGAGATTCAAAATAACTGTAATTTAAATGAAATAACATTTATTATTCTTTTTAAATTAAATTTACTGGGATAACATTGGTTAATATTTTATATAATACATCATCTGTATATTGTATTATGTGCTCATCACCCAAAATTGAATCTTCTTCCATCAGCATATATTTGATGCCTTTCACCCTTTACTACCTTTGCAGTCACCTTACATCTGATAACCACCATACTGTTGTCTGTGTCTATGAGTTTTTATTTGCTTGTTTTTCTTGTTTATCATCTGTTGCTTTCAGTTTTATACATACATATCAGTGAAATCATATGGTTTTGACTTTTTCTGTCTGGCTTATTTTGCCTAGCATGATATTCTCAAGATCCATACATATTGTCACAAATACCAGTATTTCATCTTTTATTATGTCTGAGTACTATTCCATAGTATATATGTACCACATCTTTCTTATCCAATCACTTATCAAAGGACACTTTTGTTGTTTCCATATCTTGGCTACCATGAATAATGTTGCAATGAGTATAAGGGTACATATATCTTAACAAATATGTGTTTTCAAATTTTGAGCGTAGATACCCAGAAGGGGGATTTCTATGTCATATGGTAACCCTATTTTTAATTTATTGAGGAGCCTCCATACAGTTTTCCACAATGGCTGTGCCGGCTTAATTTCTACCAGCAGTGGATGTGGGTTCCTTTTTCTCCACAACCTCTTCAACACTTGTTACTATTTTTCTTGCTGACAGTAGTCATTCTAAGAAGTGTGAGGACATATCTCACTGTAGTTTCTTTTTTTATTTTTCTTCAATTATTCTATTGCTGTTCAATTACAGTTGTCTGCATTTTCCCCCCACCATGGTCCCCTGACCCCAGCCAAACCCAACTCCCTCCCTTGCTTCTGCCTCCCCCTTGCTTTCGTCCATGTGTCCTTTATAGTAGTTTCTGAAAACCCTTCTGAAGACTGTCCCCTACCCCCTCCCCTCTGGCTAATGTTAGGCTGTTCGTAATTTCAGTGACTCTGGTTATATTTTGTTTGATTTTTTTCTTTCGTTGATTATATTCCAGTTAAAGGTGAGATCATATGGCATTTGTCCCTCACCACCTGGCTTATTTCCCTTAGCGTAATGCTCTCCAGTTCCATCCACGCTGTCACAAAGGGTATGGGCTGCTTCTTTCTCTCTGCTGCTTAGTATTCCATTGTGTAAATGTACCACGATTTTTTGATCCACTCATTTCCCTATGGACACGTATGATGCTTCCAGCACTTGACTATCGTAAATTGTGCTGCTATGAACATTGGGGTGCATAGGTTCTTTTGGATTGGTGTTTCAGGGCTCTTAGAATATAATCCCAGCAGCTGGATTGCTGGGTCAAAAGGCAGTTCCATTTTTAGTTTTCTGAGGAAATTCCATACTGTTTTTCACAGTGGCTGCACCAGTCTGCACTCCCACCAACAGTGCACTAGGGTTCCCTTTTCTCCACATCCTCTCCAACACTTGTTTGTTGATTTGTTTATGATGGCCATTCTGACCAGTGTAAAGTGATGTCTCATTGTGGTTTTAATTTGCATCTCTGTGATGGCTAGTGGGGCTGAGCATCTTATCATATGTCTCTGGGCTCTCTGTATGTCCTCCTTGGAGACGTGTCTGTTCAAGACTTTTGCCCATTTTTTAATTGTTTTTTTTCTTTTTTTGGTCTTCCTGGAGTGGAGTCATGTGAGTTATTCATATAGTTTGGAGATCAAACCCTTGTCCAAGGAATCATTGGCAAATATGTTTTCCAATAGAGTTAGTTCTCTTTTTATTTTAATGCCATTTTCTTTAGCCATGCAGAAGCTTTTGAATTTAATGAGGTCCCATTTGTTTATTCTTTCCTTTATGTCCCTTGCTTTAGGGGACTTAGCAGTGAAGATGTTGCTGTATGGCATGTATGAGATTTTCCTGCCGATGTTTTCCTCTAGGACTTTTACGGTGTCACAACTTACATTTATGTCTTTTATCCACCTTGAATTCCTTTTTGTGAATGGTGTAAGTTGGTGATCAAGTTCCATTTTTTGGCATGTAGCTGTCCAGATCTCCCAACACCATTTTTTGAAGAGGCTATTGTCACTCCATTATGCTTCTTCCCCCTTTGTCGAATATTAATTGACTGTAGAGACTTGGGTTTATTTCTAGGCTCTCTGTTCTGTTCCATTGTTCTATGCATCTGTTCTTATGGCAGTACCAGGCTGTTTTGATTACAGTGGCCTTGTAATACGGCCAGATATCAGGTATTGTGATCCCTCCTGCTTAGCTCTTCTTTCTCAAAATTGCTGCAGCTATTCGGGGACATTTTTGGTTCCACTATAAATTTTTCAAGTGTTTGTTCTATATCTGTGAAATATGTCATTGGCACTTTAATAGGGATTGCACTGAGTTTACAAATTGCTTTGGGTAGTATGGGCATTTTGATTATGTTAATTGTTCTAATCCATGAGCATGGTATATGCTTCCGTTTGTTTGTGTCTTCCTTAATTTCTTTCTTCAGTGTTGTGTAGTTTTCTGAGTATAGCTCTTTTATATCCCTGGTTAGGTTTATTCCTAGGTATTTTACATTTCTTGTTGCTATATCAAATGGGATTTTTCCCCTGATTTCTGATATTTCATAGTGGTGTACAAAAATGCCTTTGATTTCTGAATATTGACTTTGTATCCTCATGTTTTGCCGTATTTGTTTATTCGGTCGAGTAGTTTTTTTGTACAGTTTATAGGATTTTCTATGTACACTATCATGTCATCTGCAAACAATGACAGTTTTACTTCCTCCTTTCCAATTTGGATTAATTTTATTTCTTTTTGTTTTCTGGTTGCTGTGGCTAGGACTTCCAATACTATTTTGAATAGGAGTGGTGAAAGCAGGCATCCTTGTCTTGTTCCTGATCTTAGTGGGAAAGCTCTAACTTTTTGTCTATTGCGTATGATGTTGGCTGTAGGTCTCTCATATGTTGCCTTTATTAGGTTGAAGAATGCTCCCTCTATTCGCACTTTGATAAGTGTTTTTATCATAAAAGGGTGCTGTACTTTATCAAATGCTTTTTCCACATCTATTAATATGATCATGTCATTTTTGTCTTTCATTTTGTGTATGTGATATATTACATTTATTGGTTTGTGAATATTGTACCATCCTTGCATCCCTGGGATGAGTCCCACTTGATTGTGGTGTATGATCTTTTTAATATATTGCTGGATGCAGTTTGCTTATATTTTGTTGAGGATTTTAGCATCTATGTTCATCGGCAACACTGGCCTGAAGTTTTCTTTCTTTGTTATGTCTTTATCTGGTTTTGGGATTAGGATGATCCAGGCTTCTTAAAAAGTGTTTGGGAGTCTTCCATCTCCCTGAACTTTTTGGAATAGTCTGTGAAGGACGGGAGTCGGCTCTTCCTTAAATGCTTCATAGAATTCTCCTGTGTAACTGTCTGGGCCAGGGTTTTTGTGTCTGGGAAGCTTTTTGGTTACTGCTTCAATTTCATCTGCTGTTATCAGTCTGTTCGGGCTTTTTTCTTCACTGAGTTTTGGAAGATTATATTTTTCTAGAAATTTGTCCATTTCACCAAGGTTTTCAAATTTCTTGGCATACAGTTCTTCATAGTAATTTCTTGCAATCCTTTGTATTTCTGTGGTATCATTTGTAATCTCTCTTCTTTCATTTCTGATTGTGTTTATTTGGGTCCTCTCTCTTTTTTTCTTGATGAGTCTGCTTAAAGCCTTGTTGATTTTGTTTTTCTTTTCAAAGAACCAGCTCCTGGATTTATTGATGCTTAGAATTGTGCATTTAGTCTCTGTGTCTTTTAATTCTGCTCTGATCTTGGTTATTTCCTTCCTTTGATTTGCTCTTGGATGTCTTTGTTGTTCCTCAAGTTCTCGTAGGTGTAGGGTTAGATTGTTTATTTGAAGCATTTCCATCTTTTTAGTAGGCCTGTATCACTATGAACTTCCCTCTCAGGACTGCTTTCTCTGTGCCCCATAAGTTTTGGATTGTTGTGAATCCATTTACATTTGTTTCCACAAACTTTTTGATTTCTTCCTTAATCTCATTCTTTACCCATTACATTGTTTAATAGCATGATGTTCAATCTCCATGAGTTTGAGTGTTTTGGGGTTTTCTCCTTGAGATTGATTTCTAGTTTCAGTCCCTTGTGGTCAGAGAAAATGCTTGATATGATTTCAACTTTCCTGAATTATTTGAGGCTTGCTTTGTATACTATCATGTGGTCTATCTTTGAAACTGTTCCATGTGCATTTAAAAAAATATGTATTTTGCTTCTTTCAGATGAAAAGCTCTCTCTCTATATATATATACACGTATATATACATATATACGTATATATACATATATATACATATATATACATATACATATACATATATATATATATATATATATATACACACACGCACACATATATATCAGTTAAGTCCATTCATCTAGGGCATTGTTCAATGCCACAATATCTTGTTCATATTTTGTTTGGAAGATCTGTCCATTTTTGACAGTGGGGTGTTAAAAATCTCCTACTATAATTGTGTTACTGTCAATATCTTTCTTGAAGTCCTCCAATATTTTCTTTGTGTATTTGGGTGCTTCTGTGTTGGGTGCATATATATTTACAAGGTTTATGTCTTCGTGATGCATTCTAGCTTTGAGTATTATGAAGTGACCTTCTGGGTCTCTTTTTATGGTTCTTTTTTTGAAGTGTGTTTTGTCTGATATGAGTATTGCCAGCCCAGCTTTTTTTACTGTCCATTTGCTTGGAATATTTGTTTCCATCCCTACACTTCCAGTCTGTGTAGGTCTTTTGTTCTGAGGTGGGTCTCTTATAGGCAGCATATGTGTGGGTCATGTTTTCTTCTCCATTCAGCTATTCTATGTCTTTTGATTGGAGCATATAATCCATTTACGTTTAAGATTATCAATAGGTACTTATTCATTTACATATTTTTGTGCCTGTGTTCCACTCTCTTAGTGCTTCACTTCCTGTTCCTATAGCATACCCTTTAGCATCTCTTGCGAAGCTGGTTTGCAGGAGGGATATTCTTTGAGTCTTCTTTTGTCTGGGAAGCTCATTATTTGGCCTTCCATCTTAATTGAGAGTCTTGCTGGATGAAGTAGTCTTGGTTACATGCCTCTGGTTCTCATTACTTAGAGTATTTCTTGCCATACCCTTCTGAATTGGGGCATTTCCATTGAGAAGTCAGCTGCGAGTCTTATTGGGGGTCCCTTGTATGTTACTTTGTGTTTTTCCCTTGCTGCATTTAAGATTCTCTCTTTGATGGTGTCACAGTTTATATTTAAGTCTCTTACCCACCTGGAATTTATTTTTGTGTATGGTGTAAGTTGTTCCTCGAGGTTCATTTTTTTTTTTTTTTTGCATCTAGATGTCCAGTTCTCCCAACACCATTTGTTGAAGAGGATATTTTTACTCCATTTTATGTTGCTGTCCCCTTTGTCAAATATTAATTGACCATAGAGATTTGGGTTTATTTCTGGGCTCTCTGTTCTTTTCCATTGGTCCATGTGCCTGTTTTTATGCCAATACCAGGTTGTTTTGAATACAGTGGCCTTGTAATATAGCTTAGTATCAGGTACTGTGATCCCTCCTACTTTACTCTTCTTTCTCAAACCGTGACACCATTAAAGTCCTAGAGGAGAACATAGGCAGGAAAATCTCAGATATTTCATGCAGAAACTTTTTTACCGACACATCCCCTAGAGCAAGAGACATAAAGGAAAGAATAAACAAATGGCATCTCATCAAAATAAAAAGGCTTCTGCATGGATAAAGAAAACAGTATTAAAATAAAAAGAGAACCAACTGTATGGGAAAACATATTTGCCAATGATACCTCAGACAAGGGTTTCATCGCCAAGATATATAAAGAACTTACACGACTCCACTCTAGGAAGACAAGCAACCCAGTTAAAAAATAGGCAAAGGACTTAAATAGACACTTCTCCAAGGAGGACACACAGAGGATCAAGAGACACATGAAAAGATGCTCAATATCGCTAGCTATCAGAGAGATGCAAATTAAAACCTCAATGAGATACCACTTCACACCGGTCAGAATGGCCATCATAAACAAAACAACAAACAACAAGTGTTGGAGAGGATGTGGAGAAAAAGGGACCCTTAGTGCACTGTTGGTGGGATTGTAGACTGGTACAACCACTATGGAAAACAGTATGGAACTTCCTCAGAAAACTAAAAATGGATCTGCCTTTTGACCCAGCAATTTCACTTCTAGAATTATATCCTAAGAACCCTGAAACACCAATCCAAAAGAACTTATGTACCCCAATGTTCATAGCAGCACAATTTACAATAGCTAAGTGCTGGAAACAACCTAGGTGCCCATCAGTAAATGAATGGATCAAAAAACTATGGTACATTTACACAATGGAATTGTATGCAGCAGAAAGAAAGAAGGAGCTCCTACCCTTTGCAACAGCATGGATGGAGCTGGAAAGCATTATGCTAAGCAAAATAAGCCAGGCAGTGAAAGACAAATGCCGTATGATCTCGCCTTGAACAGGAACCTAAACTACAAAACATAAAAACAAGCAAAATATAGCCAAAGACACTGAAATAGAGGACAGGCTGACAGTGACCAGAAGGGAGAGGGGAGGGAATTTCAGGGGAATTTCAGGGGAGAATGAGTAGGGTTTACAGGACTAAATATAAAGGACACATGGACAAAAACTAGGGGGGTTGGAAAAGGGAGGGAGGAGGGGAGGGATGGGTGTGTTGGCTGGAATGGGAGGAAAGGATAGAAACTGTACTTGAATAATGATTAAAATAAAAAAAAAAAAACAAGATTCTCTCTTTGTCTTGGAATTTTTCCATTTTAATTATCATGCGTCTTGAAGTAGGCCTCTCTGGGTTCCTCTTGATTGGGACTGTCTGTGTTTCCTGGATTCGTGTGAATTTTTCTCTCATCAAATTATGGAGGCTTTCCACCATTACTTTTTCAAACAGGGTTTCTATCCCTTTTTCGTCTTCTTCTCCTTCTGGTATCCCTATTATAAGGATATTATTATGTTACATGTTGTCCTGCATCTCCTTTAACCCTCTTCATTCTTTCTGAGCCTCTTTTTCATTTCTTGCTCATTCTGGCTGTTTTTTTTTTTTTCTACCTTGGCCACTAGCTCACTGATCCGATCCTCTGCTTCATCGAGCTTGCTTTTGATCCCTTCTATTGTGTTCTTCAGTTCAGAAATTGTATTCTTCATTTCCTCTTGGCCCTTGTTGATAGTTTCTATTTCCTTTTCCATGCTGATATATTTGCAGTGAGTTCATTGTAGTTTCCCTGTAGTTTTTGGTAATTGTCTTTGAGCTTGTTGAGTGAGCTTCCTGATAACCACTGCTCTGGACGCAGTCTCTGCTAGTTGACTTGTCTCTATTTCATTTAGCATTCTTTCTGAGGCTTCCTCCTTTCTTTTCCTGTGGGGATCGTTTCTTTGTTTTCCCATTGCTTGTGAGACTCTTCTTATTAGCCTCTGCTTTTTAATTTGACCTGTTCTGTCTCCCTGGGTTTCTGATGTGAACTTCTATGGTAGGATTCCTGTGAGATTCAGTAGTGCAGTCTCTTTTATCTCCTGAACTTGCTTCTCTTAGGCTGTCCTTTATGTTGGCTCACTGGATGTATTTGGGTGTTGATTGTTGTTGGGTCTTTCTTTGGTGGGTCCTTCCCTCCAGCTGGTTAACTGAGATTCACTCCATGCACCACATCTTGTATTCTGTTGTGCAGGTGTAGACAAGTTGTGTTGAAGCTGGTTCTTCTGTGTGTACACAGTTTAGTAGCTTCTCTCCCGCTCTTGTTCAGCTGTTCTGGATAATTTATCCACCATTTAGTTGTATTTCCAGATTGGGTGAAGGTTAGTGTGGCTTCCACTCCCTCTTTTACCTTTTTCCCTTGTTATCTGTTGGTGGTTCCTTTGTTGGTGGATTTACTCTTCAGCAGGTATCGTGTTGTTCACAGCTCCCACCTACTCTTTTTTGTGATCAGTTGGAGGGAGAAGTCAAAATGGTTTAAGACAGCGGAAGTATATTCTATGGCATTTAAAGTACCGACCCATAGAGAAGAGATAGGAGATCATTTGGATATGTATGGTGTTAACCATGATATTTCATGACACTAGCCACTTTTCAGAAAGGGTGTACGGAAGGTAAGATTCTCGTTAGGGGGGAAGGACTGTGAGTTGGATCTAGGAAGCAGTGAGCTTGTGGGAGGTCAGATTATGAAGTAAAGTGAGAGTAAAGGATAGAAAATAGGTGTAGTGTGCAAGAGAATAGAGTTAACTACAACAGTAATAAAGTTTAGGAAACTTTGTAGTGAGCTAAAATCCAGGAGGGGTGCTGTGTAGTATTTACAATTGTATGGGACAGCCATTACTTACAATAGTAATGGGGCAACAATCATATGACAGAATGTATGTGATCTGAATAACAAGAATAAGAAGTACAGGATCTTGAGTAGTGTCCTAATGGAACACAAGTGAAGTGAAAGGCGCAAAATTAAAAATATACTGTGAAAGAGAGAACAAGGGAAACCAGTCAAACAATGCAATTTAACAAACCAAGCTAAGCAGAATAAACAGAAAGAAGAGAAATACAAAAATACTGATAAAATAAATGATGTAAGAATAATGAAAAAATAATAATACAAATATACAATAACTTGAAAGTTTTCTGTAGCAGAAAA
>CM052544.1:62641499-62664049 GCA_028533065.1 Trachops cirrhosus
TAAAGGACATATGGACAAAAACTAGGGGGGTTGGAAATGGGAGGGAGGAGGGAAGGGATGGGTGTGTTGGCTGGAAGGGGAGTAAAGGATAGAAA
This sequence comes from Trachops cirrhosus, assembly GCA_028533065.1. Lineage (NCBI taxonomy): Eukaryota > Metazoa > Chordata > Mammalia > Chiroptera > Phyllostomidae > Trachops > Trachops cirrhosus. The sequence continues at coordinate 62,641,595 of CM052544.1, forward strand.
CTGTACTTGAATAATGATTAAAAAATAAATTAAAAAAAGAGAAAAAATGCAGCCTCAAAAAAACAAAAAGAAAAACTGTGGTACATTTATATAATGTAATACTATGCAGCAGAAAGAAATAATGAATTCCTACCCTTCACAATAGCATGGATGGAACTGGAGAGCATTATGCTAAGTGAAATAAGCCAGGTGGTGAAAGACAAATACCATATGGTCTCACCTATAAGTGGAAACTAAACAACAAAACACACAAGCAAGCAAAATAGAACCAGAGACAAGGAAATAAAGAACAAATTGACAGTAAGCAGAGGGAGGAGGAAGGGGGATAATGGGTCAAAGAAAGGGAAGGTTCAAGATACATGTATAAAAGACCCATGGACAGACAATGGGGGTGCGGAGATTGAATGTAGGAGATGGGGGTGGGTAGGGCAGGGGAGAGATATTGGGGGAAAATGAGGACAATTGTAATTTAGCAACAATATGAAAGAAAAAAGATAAAAAATGAAGAAAACATATATAAATCTAAAAAAAGATCCCTGGCTGATGTGGCCCAGTGGACTGAACACCTTCCTGAAAACCAAAGGGTCTCTGGTTTGATTCTCAGTCAGGGCACATGCTTGGGTTGTGGGTCAGGTCCTCAGTAGAGGGCACGTGAGACGTCACCACACATTGATGTTTCTTTCAATCTTTCTCCTTCCCACTCTCTCTGAAAATATAAATAAATAAAGAATGATGAAAGCACATACAAGCATGTCATTTAAAACTTGTTTGCAAACAGTACTCTTGTCTATTAGATAATCCTTTTTCTGTTTCTTATGACTTTCAATCTGCATATAAATCAAATTTTTAATTTTTAAAAAGTATTTTATTATGGAATACTTAACATGTAAAAGTAAAGTGAGTTGTGTATCTAAGCCCTGTATATCCACCACTTAACTTCAACAGTTACAAACATTTTGCCAATCTCCTTTATTTATATCTTGCCCTCCTGAAAAGAAAGTCTCAGACATCATCTTGTTTTTACTGTAAATACTTTGTTATGTATTACTGATTTCTAAGAGAGTTTAAAAAGAAGTACTATCATGTTATAAATGACCGATATGAAGTATTTGAGCCAGGCCCCTGTCACTGATATTTGCTCATTGGTATAATGCTAAATATTTTTCACTTGAAGATAAGTTAGCATTTTTGAATTAATGACATGATTGGTTTTCTCTTTCAGGGTTATTAATCCTATATAAACAGAAATATCTATGTTCTAGACAAAGTAGAGAAAATTCAATTGTAGTGATGCATAATCCCAGAAACCTTAGAAAAACTACAAGCATCAAAAACAAAACTGATTATAACAGTTTTATTTACTTACTGCCTGGTGTTTTAAGTAGTATCTAAAAAAAAATAACTAAATTTTTCCCACCCAATTTCATGAACATAACATCACTGCTATGTTATAGTGCTAATGTATGCCTGTTGAACTAATATTCCCAACAGAATATGGTCACCAGAGAACACAGAGGGACTACATACACAAACCTGCTGCTTGTCCCTACCTGGATTTTTTTATTGATCCACCCACATAATTTAACTGACTTTTGTATGCTAGTTGTTCAGTTTTGTCCAAGGGCCAAATAGGGAATCATGCTGGAAATTCAAAAAGAAAGAGGAATAAAGTCATCAGAAAGACTTCGGAGTGCTGACACGCCTGACGAGGAAATTTTCCTGCTCTTCCAGTGAATAAGGGCCCCCATGAGTCTGAATTCTTTGGTGATTCTCTCTATTTTGAGAAATTTACCTATCTATCTATCTATCTATCTATCTATCTATCTATCTATCATCTATCATCTATCTACATATATATTATTCTGTCATATATACATATGTACATATGACAGAATAATATTTTTTCATGTTATTATTTAGGTAGACTTCCATCTCTAACAATGACTTCCTGGAACTTTCATGGGCACTAAATTTACTCCTGGGACACAAAAAGTAACCACTAAGGCCAATATACAAGTTTGTGGTAAAAGATAAACATAAGTTGCTTCCAATATTATATAAACATTTAAAATGATTCCAAGACAGTTCAAAATACCTTCATAAATTTCACTTAACTCAGTGCAAGTTATTTTTCCAAACGGTTCATACATCTGCATTTTTCATTTGAGTGCTTGTTTTCCATTTTATTCCTTGTTGGACACCTTTTGGTCTGTCAGCCAAGAAAAACAGAAACCCTCTCAGCTGTATCAGTTTGGAAAAGGAGTCACACATAATAATCAGTTGAGTTGAGAGTATGTATTCTTTGGGGTCAGAGTTCCAGCTCTCCCCTGGAGAAAATCATATGTGAAGTGGTATTAAATTTTTGTTTACTGTATAATGGATTTTTGAAAAACACATCTTAAAAAATCAACAGGAACTCTGAATTCCATTTCTTTGTAGAATTTGAACCTTTCCATCAAATTTATTAAATCTATTTAAATAGCAACAAAATGTGATCATCCTTTGCCCAGTACAAAACTGTTGCTCATTAAACCCCTATAGACAAGATTATAAAAGTCAAGGCTGAGCTGTCTGCATTGGTGGAAATACATTCACTGTCAACAAAATAAGATATCTCTCATGTCTTCTGATCATCTTAAATGAAAATTATTGTTATTTTTGGTGTATATAAAAAATCCTCAAAGTGAAAGAAATTTCTTTGAACAGTTAACTAATTTTTTCTTTTATTAAGTGATTAAGATAATAAGAAATTTAGGAATAAAATCAAAATATACTATCAATGTGAAATTTGAGCTATAATTTATAGTTTTCTATTTTACAAAGTGAACCTGTGAGTTTTAAAAATGAAATGTCTGCCATTTTACTATTTTTTTCCATTTACTCAATGCTGCTCACTTACAATTTTACTCCCCCTTTTATCTGTCTTGTGGTTCACTATAATTCACTTGGTAGACAATAAATGAGAATGTGTTATGTACTGTTATTTCTATAGTTAATATAACAGGGAAATGTGCATACTCTATAGAACATAAGTTTGAAAAGGAATAGACTAAAATTTAATCCTACAAAGGTACACAAACACATGTTGGGTGGAAATATTTAATTAATTTATATCTATTACTTTTACATTTTATTTGTGGAAAATATTATTTTTTAAATATTATGCTAATAGATATTATTGTGATTCCAAACATTTGGAGGAGAATTTTGTATTACTGTACAGTTTTTGGTACAGTAAAATTATCTTAGTATTCAATTATCTTAACCTAGAGCTTTGAGACAGGTCATGAAGATTGGAACGTAATTGAATTACATTCAGCAGAAAGTCAGATGGAATTAATAATATCTTTGAATACACAAAGGTCTTCTTTTTTATCTATTTATCTATATGCCAATGTCATCAAGATATAATTGCTAAATGGTAAAAATTCCAAAGGATTCTGAATGAAAGTATTAAGGAAAGCAAAATTTCACCTAGAAGAAAAATTTAACTTTTGAGATGCCTGGTGGTGTACTTGTTGACCATCATCATTTCTGCTTGCCACAATGACTTACTGATTTTCCTACACATTGTATGCATTCGTTTAGGTCAAAGGCTTTGCTTCTTGTTGAAAAATTCTTCATGATGGTCAGGTCCTTGAATTACCATTTTTACCCAAAATACTTGGTAAGAAAAAGAGTATTTACCCTTTTTCAAGCAGAAGTTCACTCACTTAAATACAATTCTTGAAATACTTTGAGTGGACAGGGAATTACCTCCCTCATCCCACATTTCTGTTAATCCCCTTCCCTAAGTTGCCTTTTTTCTGTTATTATTAAGAAAGAGAAAAAGTTGTTGTGAGGTCATCATTTAAGGCCTGATTTACTGTACTATTTTCAGGGGGAAAAGGAGGTATTTTTAGAGTCAATAAGCAGAAACCTGGGTTCTTTCCCCCATGCAACCCAAATTTCAGGGCTTTGAAACAATGATACCTTTTTTTAAAGTATATTTTATTGATTATGCCATTATAGTTTTCCCAGTTTTTCCTCTGCCCTACACCCCCAACCCTCCAGCATGCCTCTGCTTAGTTCATGCCCATGGGTTGTACATATAAGTTCTTTCAGTTCTCTCTTTTGTGTACCATTTTTTACCTCTCCCATCTATTTTATGCCTACCAATTATGTTTCTTCTTTCCTGTACATTCCCTCCCTATTCCTCCCCTCCCTCCCTCCACTGAATTCCCTCCATGTGATGTCCATTTCTCTGATTCTGTTCCTGTTCTAGTTGTTTGTTTAGTTTTTGTTTTTGTTGTTTTTCTTTCTTTTTTTTTAGGTTCAGTTATTAATAATTGTGAGTTTGTTGTCATTTAACTGTTAATATTTTTTGATCTTCTTCAATTTCTTAGATAAGTCCCTTTAACTTTTCATATAATAAGGGCCTGGTGATGATGAACTCCTTTAATTTGACTTTATTTGGGAAGCACTTTATCTGCCCTTCCATTCTAAATGATAGCTTTGCCAGATAGAGTAATCTTGGATTGAGGTCATTGCCTTTCATGACTTCAAATAATTCTTCCCAAAACAATGACAACAACAACAAATAATAATAATTCTTTCCAGCCTTTTCTTGTTTGCAAGGTTTCTTTTGAGAAATCAGCTGGTAGTCTATGGGCACTCCTTTGTAGGTAACTGTCTCCTTTTCTCTTGCTGCTTTTAAGATTCTCTCTTTGTCTTTAATCTTGGGTAACGTAATAATGATGTGCCTTGGCATGTTCCTCTTTGGGTCTAACTTTTTGGGGACTCTCTGGGCTTCCTGGACTTCCTGGAAGTCTATTTCCTTCATGAGATTGGGGGATTTTTCTTCATTATTTGTTCAAGTAAGTTTTCAATTTCTTGGTCTACTTCTTTTCCTTCTGGCACCCCTATAATTCAGATATTGGAATGTTTCAAGTTGCTCCAGAGGTTCCTAAGTCTGTCTTCATTTTTTTTTTGAATTTGTGTTTCTTCATTCTCTTCTGGTTGGATGTTTATTTCTTCTGTTTGTTCCAATCATTGATTTGAGTCCTGGTTTCCTTCCTGTCACTGTTGGTTCCCTGAATATTTTGTTTTATTTCATTTAGGGTATCTTTCATTTGTTCTTTAATTTTTTGACCAAGCTCAGTCAGTTCTGTGAGCATTTTGATTACCAGGGCTACAAATTCTCCATCAGATAGGTTGGCTATATCCTCATTGCTTAGTTCTCTTTCTGAACTTTTGCTGTGTTCTTTCATTTGGGCCCTATTTCTTTCTCTTGGGGCACCTGTTAAGATGTAAGGGGGCCTTAGGTATTCACCAGAGTAGGGCAACCCTCTTTGTTGCACCGTGGCACTTCCTGTGAGGAAAAGGCGAGAGAGGGAACAATGCAGCTCCCCCGCTTGGCTCTAGCTCCACTGAACTCTCTTGTGAGGCTGATAGTTTTACTCACTGGGGCAACTGCCAGAGTAGACAGTCAGTTCTGAGTCTCAGTTTCCTGTTCAGTCAGCTCCGCCGCATGGTCCGCCCCCCTGCAGAGGGTTCTCTCTGTCTGTGGTCTTACTGGTCTGGTTGTTCTGGTTGACTGTTTCTGTAATTCTTTGGTTGTCGGAGTCCCATGCAGTTTGATTTTTCTGACACTTCTGGTTGTTTATTAATTTTAGATTGGTTGTTACCCTCCTTTTGGTTGTGCAAGGAAGTGAAGGATTTCTACCTACACTTCCATCTTGGCTGGAACTGAGCAGTGAGACCTTTGATGCACTATTTATACCCACTTGATGGACAAAAAAATATGGTTAATTACTGTTTTACTGTGATGGCCTGCAATGTTCTTCATCTTAAGTTTTCAGTAGTTTTTCGCTTTTACACATCTTGATGTGGTGACCACTACACTGATTGGATCCAGTGAAGTTCAGCACAGATCAAGACATTGTAAAATCACCTGGCATCACGGTAAACTAAAGAAAAGTTAAGCTCTCTTTGTTTAAAATATAGGCTGCAGGTTTGAAAAGAGTATTAATGCAGGAAATTTCTGTGGGCCTTGTTGACTGAAGAGATCACTTTTACACACTGGTTCTTTATTTAAACATCGTTTTGTCAGGATTTGGAGACTGGATTCAACACTATCATTTTCCTGCCTCTCCCTTTGAAGTGATAGAGAAATTTCTTTATGCTTTTGTTTTCAATTATTATTATTTTCAAGAAGGACTTTTTCCTTTAATATTCATCATGAGTATTTAATTAGGTTTCTCAACTAAGTGCCTGTAAATCTATCAAAAAGGAAGAGATATACACAAACCATAAATACAGTGCATGTATTTTTTTAATGAAAAGAAACCATTTTCAAAATAGGATTTTTATGAGGAAATTATAGTTTAGAAATTGGAGTTTTGAGATATAGATAGTATAACTGTCATTATCTTTAGAGCAATCCAAACAAAAGCATTGGTCTCTGCAATACTGTGGCTCTGCCTAGGAACATAAATTACATGTGGTGATAATTAGGCCCTGACTGATGTAGAAATCACACATTTATTTGTTTTGAATACATAGAACAGTGACTATCTATCATATTATTTGTATTATTTTATCAAAATGAACTGTTTAGGTATTTTCTTGTCATATATATTCTCAAACTGAGCTACATGCTGACAGAATAAAATAAAGGAAACAAATCAGACTAAACTGCCTCTATGTGGACATTTGCAATGACACAGACTAGTCTGAAAGGGAAATTATCTAAGGGAAATTACTGTAATTACTACAGACAGCTATTTCCTTGTTCCTGGACCTTTTTTTAATATATTGAATGTGATTCTGATGTACCTTAAATTGCCCCAGCATCCTGCAGAATAACCATCTAATACATGTGTACTTACAGTTTCAATCACAGATTCCTGCTCACTAATTAGCTTGGGTCTTTAAACTCTGCATGTATGTGTGTTCTTTAGTCTACAAAAAAAGATAACATAACATTTAAGTGGTACTCATAGGAGTCAAAACAATTATACAGATGTTACTCCTGGAGACCACATGACTTGAGTATTAGAAATACCACAAACCATTTATAGTATTAGGAAATATGTTTGAAAGCTTCAAAATTATCAAAAAATAAGCAAGGGAACATCCAACAACCATCATCATCATTAGCATTTTTTCTTAGTACTTTTAAATTGCTTTTGGCAGTATTCAAATAAATACATAATTATAGAAGTCTTGTAGGCATATTCTTTGTTACTCAGATGAGTGTTATTCAAAGTAAAATTCCATAATAGCAGACCTCCTGATTGCCAAACTTAAAATTACAGTAATTTTTAGGATTTGCTCCACCATATAAAGCTACCAAACTATACAGCTTGGTAGCACCAACAAAAATTCCTTCCTTCCCTTTATTGATGGCATTGTCCTCTTCTCTTTGTCATAAACTCCTGACCTCCACCCTTAACCGAACACTATGTGGACTCCTGCCTAAATTAGTACTTCTTAAATAACTATTCTTTCATTCAAAATAAATGTTGTTGCCTCTCACTTTGATCTTTTATTGTTAGGTTAACAGAGCATCTTTAATTGTTTATCCCAATATTAATATGTTTCATGATAATTTGATTGTTAGTCCAACCAGAAGAACTTGGAAGCTTTGAAAGGAAGACAGTACAACAAGAAGAGATGATGGAATTAACAGACAATGATTTAAAATAGCTATTCAAAATGTATTCAAAACTCTGAAAGAAGCACTAACAAAATAATTACTGAAAAGAAGGCTAAAAGAAAGAATTTATAATAACATTTACTGAGGGAAATAAAGTATCTGAAATGAGAAGTTCACAAGGACTCCTCTGTTCCCTGCGTGAAGGCTGGGGGTGGCAGCTGGATCTGGGAGCAGCAGCTGGATCTGGGGGCAGGTGATGTTCAGGTTTGTGGGTTAGGTGATGGTAGGGAGGTGAAGAGTGGCAGATGTGAAAGTTAAGTCCAGAGGCCACCTCCCACATGCCATTGTCTGTGAGGCCACCCTCCTTTCCTGTTGCTTGGTACAGAGGGAGATGATAAGGGGTCTGTTGAGGCGAGTAACTAGCTGCATACTAGATAGCAGCAAATACGGGTATTCGAGGTTGCTGCAGACCAGCTTGCCAACCACAGCCCCACATAGAATGGATATCTAGCTGGTGTATATTCAATTGCTTTCAAGCCTCTTTGGCTACAGGGAGTGAGGCCCAGAAGGTCTTTTAATAAATGCTGAGGCCTCCATGCTGTTCTGTCTCCCCACAATGAAAAGCCTGGGAGTAAACTGTGTTATAAAGCACATGTTATACTTTTCTTTAAAATATTAATTCTAGAAGTAGCATGAAGGAAAGTTGTGTTAGGATTCTAGTTGGAATGATGATCCAATTACCTAAAAAGAGCTTTTCAGGGTCTTGGGTCACAGAAAAGGGACCATACTTAAGTCAGTTACTTTTTGTCTTATACATTTCATCAATTTCTACAAAAAGCCAAATAGGCCCTAACCAAAGGTTTCTGGTTCCTTGCTGACTGTAGGTAAAAGAACATATTTTAAAATGCTTGCTAATCCTGAGTTGCAACATAAGAAATCCAACTACCCTACCAGAGAGATCACATAGAAAGAGGTACCCAGCTGAACAGAGCCTTTCAGTCATCTCTGCTACGGTGACAGACAGCCATGCCAGCTTCCAGATAAGTACCACTGAATCACCCCAAGCAATGCTGTGTGGAGCAGAAGAATCCCCCAGTCAAGCCCCACCTGAACTTCCAACATACAAAATCAGGGGATATAATAAAACTGTGGTTATTTTAAACTGGAAAATAATAAAATTCTGGCTATTTATTATTTTACAAAAGTTTTATACATGTTGAACACTAAGTTTTACATACAAAATTGTGATTTTTGAAAACTTTTTATGAGATAAGAAAAACATTGTTTCTAATTTTGTCTCTTGTTTAGTTCATATCATAGATAGCTTTATAATAGTTAGTTGAGAAGAAATAGTAAAAACATATTCAAAACATTCACAAAACAGGGGCCATAATTTCACTTCTCTTAATACAAGTAAATTTTTGAATGATTTTATTACAAGTTGAAAAATAGGCAAAATCAGATATTAGCCATTTAATAGAAAAATTATTTCAATTATAAACTTGCTTTTATAGATCAGTTTAGTTTGGAACACAATTCAATAGAACATTTGCAAATAGAAGCTCCTGCCAATGGGCAGTCTGCTCCCTATGAATTGTTAGGGTAAAGTATATGTGTGGCCAAAACCATTCACTCCATGTACATATACAGACATAAGACATATGCATATGAGGTAGATATGCTAGATGAATATAGGTAAGAGTTGAAACCTTCTAAGCATATATATGGAAAGCAGAGGCAATCTGGCCTCCTCACCCAGATGTCTGGGGAACTAAGATAAGCCATGTTCCCATAACCTTGAGTGGGCCCGCATGCATAGAATGAAGCTCTGTGATACAATGTGTTGGCACCCTCCTGGCTTTGTATGCATGTGGTATATAAGGGACTTGGGATTTCTTTCTTTCAAGTGACATGCAGTGACATGCAGGAACACGTGACTTGTGGCATGTGTGGATAAAGGCATGTCACATAACCCAATGGCTCAGCATATGTTCTTCTGTCTGCCCAAATCCTGTGAACCTGTCTGGCTTTGAAGGGTCACAACACAATTGGCATAGTTGGTAGGATTCTTTGAAGTATGGTATGAATATGAAGGAACCTCGGGGATCCTCAGAGGGGGGCCTGGATGTGTGGCTGGTCATGGGTATGTAGTATTTGGGGGATGAGCTCCTGGTGGCTTGGACATGCCCCCCAGGACTGGCCTGATGTCAGCGGCACACCCTATACTATAGACAAGGCCCTGTAGGTGGTGGGGAAGACCCTAGAAAATCTCAGCTCTCATGGGGGCCATGGGCTGGGTGTTTCAGCTTTGTGAGCTGAGATGAAGATTGTGCTTTGCAATGCAGAGAAGTTCCAAGACCTAGAGAGAGAGCAGGAGCGGGAAGCCTTGAAGGCTGAAGAAGATACTGTACTTCCCAACGCCATGCAGTTACAGGAATACTGTGGTAGAAAGAAGGCCTGGAAAGCTCAAATCTGTACCCTGCAAAAGGCCGGGGTGGTGAAAATACAGCATTCCCTTCCCCAATGGTAGTGATTGATTCAGGGGAAAAGGTTGAGGGGGGTCAGAACTGAGTTCCCTGAGGGCCTGCCCAGTTATAATATAGCAAATGAAGTCACAGCAGCCTATGGTGCTTGTGGGCAGTCTGGATCTGGGCAGCCTGGGCTCCCTTCTCCTCCCCGACCCCACAGAGACTGGGAAGAAGTTTACCAAGAGTGACTGGGCTGCAGGACTGCATCCTGGGCCAGGTGCTCTGACTGCAGTGGGCCAGCACCACCAGAATAATCAGACACCGGTGCACTAATAGAAGCGGTTAGCAGCAGGCTGGGAAGCCTTTGCCAGTGTGGCTCCTCTGCCTTTGGGATTTAGGGGCAGATAGCATTTAGGGAATAGTGTACTATTCCTTGCTGCTTCCTTGAGCAGAGCCTGTGTCTGGTTTGTTCTGCATCCCCTTACCGGGGGACCCCTGCTTTAGAGGAGGAGGCTAGAGAGCCACAGTGGTGGTGGACTCCCAGTCTGTGGAGCAGCAGAGGCAGTGGTGCTGCCACCTAAGTCACAGGCAAGCATCATGCCCATCAACATTGTCCCAGAAGAAGAAGGCAGAGAAGGCCTGGGGCTACCAGAGATAATGCAAGGCAGCGCCAGTAACCAGTGTCCACCCTGGTGGCCCGAGCTGGGTAGATGCAGGAGATATGCCATACACTTCTGCCAGGGCCTGAATGCACTGGTGGAAGAGGCAGTGCAGCCCTTGGAAGAGCCAAAGCCTGCAACAAGCATAAGTCTCCAGACACCAGTGCTGCACAAATGCGAGCTCCTGGTGCCCACACACACTGGTGTCCAGTGCAGGCCTAAATTATCTGTCAAAAACCAGTGGGTGTGCCCCAAGAAGGCACCTCCTATGCGTCTAAAGCACCATATGGCTATGCCAACCTACCAAGAAGAAGAAGGAAACATCCTTTAGACATATTAAATAGGGGGTAGGACCAAGAAACCCTTCTACATGTGATGGGCAGGGACCAGAAAAGGTGAAGGCTGTGTGGCTCTCTCAGAGTAAAAAATGACTGTCCCTCTGTGAGTATACTGTTTAGGTGTCCCCCATTCCTGAGCCGCATGTAAGGGTCTGTCAAGGCTCTCTGCAGGGATATACTGAGCATCTTCCCACTGGTTTAGTTGCCTTCCCCACAAAGGGTGAGGCAGTTAAACAGATATGATCTGGCTTAACACTAGAGTAGGTCAGAGTAGCCAGTGGGCAGAACAGCATGCTGTGTGCCTCATGGCTGACAATGAAGCATTGCCCCTGGCTATTTGCACAGATAGTTGAGTGATGTACCAAGGGCTAACATAATTGATCTCTACATGGCAATCAAATAAATAGTTATGCATAGACCATCATGTGTGACCTTTATCATTGAAAGTGGTCAAAGTATGCACTTTGTTGAAACCAGGCATAGGAAAACAGGGAAATATTCTCTTGCTTGCTTCTGAGGGTCTGAAGCAAGGGTGAACAGCCACTTGGAGATGGCCTTGGGAAATAAAAACCCCTCACATGCACTGGGTGGCTATTGCTGCCTGTTGGGAATAAGGGGTGGAGAGAAACTTACAAACCTGGGTGATTGGGACATGGTCCCCAATCTTAAAGGTGACATATCCAGGGCCAGAAGACCACAAAATGCTTCTTTGTGTCACCTTTGTGATATCCTTATGGCCCATTATGAATTCTCCACTGCTGTTGCCAGTAGATGCTGAACCCCCAGTTGGGGCATGCAAGGTATGCTATTCATGCCCAGGAAGGCCCCTTCTGCCAGCCACCATCTTTTCAACATACCAGAAACATGATTGTATATTGCCTGATGCTCATGATCAGCCATTGTTGGTGCATATAATTGCTTTGTCTTCCCCTCCTTAGGGTGTAGAAGATTGGGTACATACTTATGCCTCAGTGGCTAACCAATCTGCAAGTTGGGTCTGCACTGAAATCCCCCTGAGCATGTCTGCCAGCCTCCCATGGTGCATTTCTCCAGCTTTTGTCTCAAATTGGACTTGGTTACACCAATGGGACAGTGTACATTCCTTGTGGAACACAACCTAGATTGGCATCTGCACTGGGACAGAGCAGCAGTGTGACTGGCTCTGACCATTGGTTGGTTGCTCCATGTGGGGTGGCTTAGGGGTGACACAAGCCTGGGACCATGGGGTTGGTTGGGCCAGCCCCCATATGTGTTAAAAACCTCAAGAACAAGCCAAGGTGGGCTGGACTCCAACAGGTCTGTGTCAGACTTGGACTCCAAAGCATTGCTGGGAAGTGCAGAGTGATGCAGTTCCCACAGGGGCCTTCTGGGTATGTGGCTCATGTGGGTGGCCTTGCTTGCCCAGGAATTGGACTGTTCACTGTACCTAGGGCCTTATTGGTTGCTTGTTGTCATAGTCTATACTACTGTTGTGGTTTATGGGTGCAGGGCTCTGCCCTCCTCACCAAGGGACTTTTGTGGAAGACATTCTCACATGGATTGTATAGTGAGGAACCCAGAAGTGGTGGATTGTAGGATAAACAGAGGCAATCTGTATTCTTCACCCAGGTGTCTGGGGAACTAAGATAAGCTGTGTTCCCATAGCCTTGAGACTGGGTCCAAAAAATTGTTCTCATAGCCTTGAGTGGGACAGCATGCATAGAATAAAGGTCTGCTATATAATCTTTTGACACTCTGCTGGCTATGTGTGCATGTAGTATATAAAAGGATTTGGGATTTCCTGCTGAGGGACAGATGACATTCAATGTGACAGTCACTGACATGCAGGGAGACGCAAGGGACATGAAGCTTGTGGCATGCATGGATCACCCACCCTTGAATAAAGGCATGTCAGATACTACAACAGCTCTGAGTATGTTCTTCTGTCTGCCAAATCCTATGAACATGCCCAGCCTTGAATGACTGCAACACCTCATACTTAATATTTATTTTTCCTGTCATTAATGTAGGGTGCACAGACATGCACATGTACACACAAGCACACACTGATTTATTGTTCAGTGTAAAAAATTGACCAAGAGAAATGACTTTATGTACACAGACTTCCAAATGTTATCACACAGACAGAAAGTCTGGCACCTGCTTAGAGACTTTAATCCACATACTTTCATGAAACTTTCTAAGGTTTGCAGCAGAGATCCCCTTTGTAGTGAGACATCATGGGAGACAGACTTCTCCAAGAACATTATATTACATATGCTCCTTGGAAGGAAGGTCTGAACGGCAGGCTGTAAGTCCCCCTGCCTCCTAGACCCATACAGCTGGAACAAGAGATAACCCCCTCCCCCATGCCCACAGACTATCATGAAATGTTCAGACCTCCAGGCTGCCCAGCAAAAATCAGCACGGACACAGTCACACTGCACGAGGCTTTCTTCTCCTCCTCAGATATTTACAAGTGAAACCAAATGTATGCTTAACTCCGTTAGGAAAAGAGGGGTAGCCACCCTGCAATAGTGTCATGTCTATCCATGCAGAACGTTGCTCTGAGGTGGCATTTTAGTTTAGGTTTTCCAGCTCCACAATGTACTGTTGTGCCCCTGCTGAGCACACTGTGCATTGGAAGAGAACAGTGCTCCCTACTGACTGCTTTGGAAATTTCTTCCATTAGGAGAATGATGTGGCTGCCTGCTCTGTAGCAAAGTAAGTATGGATTTCAGAGGTTTAGGATACTCTTAGGATGGCGGGGGGGATGTGATACGCTGGTATTTAGTCTCTGTTTTCCTCTCTAAATCCGAAATATGCATAGTTTATTTCCTCCCAGAAGCCAAGATTTAGTAGACTACAAAAAATGGGTTAGGGATGTTTTTGTCTCTATTATACAATGTAACTTAGGAAAAACACACACACAACAACAAAACAAAGTAGAAAAAACAACAAACCTATGCAAATTATTTCAAGAAATGTTTAAAATGTGACTCACTAAACAAACACCCTTTGAACACACACTCTGCGTCCAGCACCATACCAATGTCACAGATCATGTCTGGTCATTGCCTACAAAGAAGCTATTTATGTGAATTCTCATAATTTAGGTGAGTATTTGGGTTGAATTGTATCTGAACAGATTTCCAATTCTCAAATGTCATTATCTTCTCAATCTTTGAAATACATTGGTCAACTTTCAACAAAATCTTTTGCAAACTTTAAATGTTGGACTGCAACTTTATATTCTTTCTAAGCTGGTCAAATTCTAAGGCGTTAACAATTCTGGCAAGAGCAACAGCATGCCTTGGGGACTGAAATATATGAAGTTTAGAAGGTAGGCAAGTTAATTACACACTTGCATAGCACTTAACAACTTACAACATGACTGCCTCTGTTTCAAGCACTCGGCACCTTATTGTTGTCAATACCTAATGAGATATACACATAGATAGTCCCATTTGACAAGTGAGCAAACTGATGCCCCAATGGGGTTAAATTCACTGAATCAGACATACAGTAAATACATACCAGCAAGGGTCATGAATCCAACAGTCTAGAGTTACTCCTAGCTCTAAACCATTCATCACTAGGGCTCTAAATCTCTCCCTCCTCCCCCCTGCTTTACTCTCTCACTCTCTTTCTTTACCAGGCCTGAAGGACTCACCTGAGAAAATGGATCTGTGACACTTTCCCTATTACTGATCCAGAAATGGACAGATTCCACTAAAGCAGCTCTGGAATTCATTACCAAAGCAGTACCTTTGCTTATGGAAAATTGCGTTTTACCAGAAGATTTTTGCAAAATAATTTTCTAACATTTTGAATTAAATTCTCTTGTGCATACATTTCTGTTAAGAGGATCCCTTTGATTATGGTCCCAAAATCAAATCCTTTAGACAGCTGCCCTCTATAAATATCTTTTGTCCTCTATAAATCTGTTGGTTATTATTTCATTCAACCTCCCATGCAGTGATTTATTCATTCACTGAGTAGTTTTCAGCACCCATCATGTGATATTTGTAGACATTTCTCTGAAGTACAAAGGTGGTAAACACTAGGCGCATGCCCCATAGTCATATCATTGGTGGAATTTTGTGGAAAACTGATACACCTCCAATAACCACAACAATCCCAATGTAAAAAGTAATACAGAGAGAAGGACCTTAAGCTCTCAGAAGTTTAAAGTGAGGAACTCACATTGGTTTGGAAGATGCAAAAAAGCGTTTCTGTATAGGAAACTATTGCAATAATACCAGAGAGGTAGCTCGGAGGTAACCTGCACACTGGAGTTTGGGTGGTAGGAGCTCTTAGACAGATGTCACTTAATTGGAAATAGTCATCTCAGCATACTATCCTGAACAGCTGGTCACTCAATGCATGCTCTTTTATAATGATATCACAGCTTACACTGATTATCTGGGCAGCTTACCAATGGTGCCCCTAAGGGTAATGCACTGATACTCCATTTGGGAAATAACTGCCTGGATATTTCAGGGTCTGTCTGCGGGTTCTGAAAGAGAAATCTCTCCAGGAAGCTTGAGGCTAGACATTGGATTTTGGTCTCAAGACCATGATGCCCCTGTGACTGTCACAGTCACATAGATGTTGATGAGATGACTCAGAGTGCATGTGTCTGACCTTTTGTGTCTGTAGTTCACTAAGGATGCAGGCATTGACACTGACTGACAGTGTTGGAATGGATTGGGAGGTAAGCCATGGCGATAATGATGCTCTTGCCTACTGCTTGTAAAACTGTGGTGTTTTCCCACAATGCTGTGATAGAAACAAATAGGCACAGTGTTTATCATGGTCACTGTCATTTTTAGACAAAAGTTTTACCCATTACACAATGACGAAGCCATAAAAAACAAGTGTCTGACTGGAGCATTAGAGTTCAGGGACTCTATTAGTCTTTTTTCTTACAGGTGTGACATTTACTCAGAGCAATTCACCAAATGCCTTTTAGGTGGCATTTTAAGTTTAAAGCTCTTCATAAATAAAGTGAAGATTATTTTTCTGCTCTTAGTCACTAGCCATGACCTCTTTTTCTCCCTCTCTTCTTTCCTTACATTTTCTTCCATTCTTCCTTTCTGATGGATGTTCATCCTTCAACATAAGTTTCACTGTGGTTACAATTTTTCTCTTACATGTTTGACTTGGTCTCGAAGAAAAATATTGCAAAATAGATGAGAGTATGACATGAAATTAGGCAAAATGGTGGCCTAGGGTCTAGAAAGGCTCATTACAGTGGTCACACAAATGTTTGTTTCTGTTCCATAGCATCTGCAATGCCAATCAGTAGTCAAAGTTGGAAGTATTTATTCTTCTGCACCAAGTGCAGCAAGATTCCCTCAGTATGGTAATTTAGTACTGATGTGAAAGTTTTAGGTTAGAAATCACACAGCACACCACTGGTAAACCTGTGACTTACCTAGGCATGCTGAGTTATTGTCTGCATTCTGGCTGAACACCACTTCTGGGCTGTCTGCTCAGCATGGTCTCCTCCTCTGCAGCCCTTATGCTTCTTTTAGTCACTTTCTCAATGTCTGCATGTCATACTGGACTGCAGACTCTGCTGAGGCCTGCAGTCTGACTGATTTGACTCTCCGCCCTACCATTTACCCAAAACAGCACCACTGACTTGGTGGATAAGTGCTCAAAAATATGGACTGAGCAGATGAATGGATATAGATACTGGAGAATTTAACTTCCCTTAGGTTTTCCTTCTGTTCCCAGTCAATATGCCTGTTCTGTCCATTGTTATCATGACTGGTGCCAAATGCAGGCTCCATTTATATCTAGATTTCTCAGTATTGGTTTTTACTTTTTGCCCTTTTTGGAACTGAAAGATCATTTCTACAAAATTGTGTATGATGGCTGATAGCATATGGAGGTTTCCCTTGTGAAAAGAGTCACTATCTTAAAATAAAGGAATGATGGAATTTCAGAAGCAACCTAGCAAAAAGGGTCAGCCAACTATGGACCTCTGGCCAAACATAAGCAGCCAACTATTTTGTACATCAAGTTTTACTGGCACACAGTCATGCCCATTGTTTCTTCCTGACTGCTGTAGCTACCTTGACATTAGCAAAGCAGAGTTCAGTAGTTGCTGCAAAACCCAAAATATTTATTATCTAGTGATTTTCAGAAAAAAAGTTTTGCTGACACTTAATAGAAGTTAAGAGAGGTTTGTTTTGGTTAACCTTTCAAAAATCCCCATATTCATACCATTGAAATGATTCCCACATTCATTAGAAAAGCCAGGCTCTGAGTGATGTAAAAATATATTAACACTTGCTACTTAGCTTTCAGATGGTGAATAAAGGTCAGAGCAAGAGGAGGGGACAACCTAGGACATTGTATAGTCTTTCACACAGCTCAGAATTAGTGGGCACTGTAAATAGCTATTGGTTTAGGACTATTGATCTGAGCACCTTTTCCATGTTTATTGAAAATTTTATGTGATTTTTCATGTGAAATAATTCTTATAATCTGTGACATATTTTTGTGAATTTGTTTTTTCTTCGCTGATTAGTAGTAGATCTTTATATATTCATGTATGTCCTTTGCACATATCTATGTGTACAGATAAATCAGATATTGATCATTGATAGAATCTTCTGTTAATCTGTAGGCTGCCTTTTCATTTCCTTCTATCAATGTCATCCACTGATAAACAGAAACAATCTACATTTAAATGAAGTCCAATTTAATTATTTTTCTCAATAGTTAGTGCTTTTGTTTCATGTTCAATAACTCTTTGCCTACTCAAAGCTCATAAAGATGGTCTGTTGTTAAATCCAAAAATACATAAACATGACCTTTCACATTTAGGTCTCCACTTTTCTTGGAAATAATTTTGAGTGTGGTGAGAAGAATGGGTGAAGGTTATGTTTGCTCTGAGCATCTCCATAAGACCTGGCACACTCTGACATTATGATACTTTACTTGTTGCCTAGCAGGATACATTTGTCATAAGTCATCTATGACAAATACAGGTAGGTCTATTTTTAAACTCTGACGTAAATGATAGGCACATTTTTCTCAAAGGCCAGATGTTGACTGTTTTAGCATGTGGATCACTTGTTATCTGTCTCAAGCACTCAACTCAGCCATTGGGCAAAAGCAGCCACAGACTGTTTTTACATAAGTGGTGGCTGCAGTCATGTTCCAATAAAACTATAACGGCAGCAACTGATGACTGGCCATGGTTTACCACCATGGCTCCAGTCAGCTCCATTAGACTGTCTCTCACAGTATCACTTTTGTCATTGATTGGCATGTATGTCATGTGGCAGGTGGTGAATTAGCTCACTTTTTATTGGCTTGAAAATATCTTCATTTAGCTTTCTTTATGAAAGATGAAGGATATTTTTGATGGATTTGTTTTTAGGTTTTGTTTTGTTTTATTTCAGCCAGTTTATTTTAATGGCTAAAATTCATTTTGGTTCAGCAGTCAGTATTGCTTCTCTGAAGGGGATACATCCTTTCTCAGTGATATTATCCTCCATTTTGTCCCCACCTTCATTTTTTATTTATTAAAAGTTTTTCATGACATGCTTTGGTGTGGCATAAACTTTTTGTCCTTCTAGGTGGATTGTAGAACTTCTTTAACACATGGCTAATGTTTTCATCATTTTGGAAGAGCCTTGATCAATACCTTTTTAAGGATTTCTATCTTCCGAATTCTAATTACACTTATGGTAGACATTTTTATCATGTCTTTTATCATGTTTGGCTCTGACTTTCATTTCTGTATTTCTACTCTTTTTCCTCTCCCTGACTCAGTGTAGAAATTTTCTACCAATATACTAATTATAATGCTGCTAAACATTCTATTGATTTCTTAATTTCACTTATATTTTTAGTTCTAGTATGTCCACCTCATTTGTATTTGTGGATACCATTTTTAGGTATAATTTCCACCTTCCTATTTCATATTTTTAAAAATATACTGATCGTTTGCACTGTGTACATTTATCACTATAGTCATATATATATAATACCAGATTAGCACAGGGTCTAATATCCTCTGTAGCTGAACAACCTGTAGGTCTATTTCTATTTTTTATTTTTTCCACATTAGTTTTCAGCTGCTTGATCTTATCTCCTGGCAAATCTTGTGAGTTTTAAAATTAAATTCAAGATATCGTGCATTAAAAAACTATTCAACTTTTGAATGATCCCAATTTTCCTTGGGGGGAGGTGAGGGCACTAGGTTTCTTCTGTGGAGCATTTGAATTAGTGAGAAATAACTTCAATCCACTCAGAGATCAAGATGATTAAAGACAAGTTTTGGGGTATTTTTTAAGCCTCACTATCCTAGGGTGTGTCAGACATTCTTGGCTCAATGGTTAGGTTTGATTCCCAGAGCCCATTTTCTTTGGAAGGCTGTGAACTCCAATTTTTGTTTCCTCATCTGTGTGGGACTACCAAATTCCCTGATTAATTTTGAGAGTCTCATATATCAATTTCTGCTTAAGTTTTTAGCATCCTGTGCAGCTTAAGAATTGGCAGAATACCTCCAGGGAGCAAATAGCCCAAAATATCAGACTCACTCTTCTGCAGATTACATGTGATGGCTGCCTTGGTAATCCTGAACTCCAATTTTATCTACCCAGCCTTTTGAGACTGTAGAGAACTGAAGTTTTCTGCCCAGTTGAAATGCCTGGATAGAAAATTGTTAGACAATCTGGGGTCTTTCGTAATGTGTTTCCCTTCTGTCTGGGGTCTTAGACCCTTAGGTCTGGTTGCTTTGTTCCCTTCCAATGTCTTCAGACAGATTTTCTGTTTGTTTGTTATTGTATGTGAGATGGCCTTCTTTGTTTTTATTGGTGGGAATATTGATCTTATACAAGCTTATCTTTTGTACTTGGGGTTTTTCAAACAAAACAGATTTCAGCCTCCCTCCTACCTATCACACAAATGCAGTCCTCATTTTCAGGGTTCTTCCTACCTGTGATAATCGTATGGGTTTTATGAGTAATTCAAACTGGCCACCTCAGTTACGCTCATTTCAAAGAAAGAAGGAAAACCTGTAGAGAGATGACCTGTGAGAATGACTTGTTGCTGTCACATTTGTACAATTTTACCTGAGGGCCTGAGTTCAGTGCTATTTTTCACATCAGGGTACCAATAAGGTACAGAGTATATTATGGCTTCTATCCCATATATTATTGGCTTTTTATAGGATAAAATATACAGAAGTCTACTCCTAATATACTGACTAAAAGAAAATAATGTCATAAAAGTCTGAGAAGTGAAATGTTAAGAAGAAAAGGATAGGATGCTGTATGTGAGAGTGCCATTTAGTGGAAAGGTACTGGCTTTATTATAAATAAACAAAAACCTCCCTCTCTGTCTGAAGAATGTCACTTGACATTCTTCATGGGACAGGTTTATTGTTCTTTAACCTAAAACACATTAGGTATCTTAAGATAGTTTTCATATTTCCTGTTAATCTCCAAGAGACTCCACTTATGTTTTTGACCTGGCACTGTGTCTGGCTTTCATTCAGAGTTTCTCTCTTCAGGAAGTGTTCCAATTTCAATGGTGTCCACAATTTATGGTATCTTCAGGTGTCGTCTGAATAACCCAGGAGGCTATAACCATCCTACCCACCTTAAAAATATTTTCTATATAATATTATTTATTCACATTAGGATGTATTTAGCATCTAACTACTACACTGTTAACACATTCCATCTTTACTACCAGCTAAATAAAATTATAAATGTATCTGCTAAAATACTACACCCATCTACTATCTTTTTGTATTTTTTAAATCACAAGTTATCCTTATTTAATTTCATCTTTTAAAAATTAGTTTACTATTTTATCTAATAATGTGTCTTTGGAACTTCAGTTTCTCATAACCCTTTCAAAACTGCATTGCCATGTCCACATAACCAAGAAATTCCATTACTTTCTAAAATCCTCCTAAAAAACATAATTTTGTGAGTGATATCATGGCAAGTTGCTGTCTACAGTGCAGCTCATTGCTATGAAAATTGAACTTTGGTTTTATTATCCTGTTTAAAAAACAGATTTGAGTACTAACAATAAAAATGACTGACTATGACTTAATATACATAGATTTAACCTATTTCAGAAATGTATGATAGTCTTTAAATGAAAACAACCATCATTTAGTAATATCTGTAGTCCATGTAATTCCATGTAATGTCCATTGACATTATTAGTTCTAACATCTCTAACATTAAAATGCTAACCATTCCGTTAGGACACCTATGTAAACAAAAAATGCTTGGATTGTTTGTTTGTTTGCTGTTAAATGGAATGAGTTCTTTATATATTTTGGATAAGAATCCCTTGTCAGAGCTGCTGTTTGCAAATATTTTTTCACATTTGGTTAGTTGCCTTTTTGTTTTCTTGGTGGTTTCTTTTGCATTACAGAAGCTTTCTAATATAATCCCATACAACTCAACACCAAACAAACAAACAATCCAATTAGAAAATGGGAAGAGGACCTGGAGAGAAACTTCTCCCAAGAAGATATATGAATGGCCAACAGGTAAATGAAAAGATGATCAACTTCACTAGTGACTAGGTAAATGCAAATTGAAATACAATGAGAGTCATAGCCAGTGTGACTTGGTTGGGGCATTGTCCCATGAACCAAAAGGTTGTGGGTTCGATATCTGGTCAAGGAATATGCCTGAGTTGTGGGTTAAGTCACCATTCAAGGTGCATAGAAGAACCGTCTTCAGCCAGGGGGCATATGAAATGCGGCATTGATTAATGTTTCTCTATCACATTGGTGTTTCTCTCCCTCTCTCTCTCCCTCTCTTCCCCTCTCTCTAAAATAAATAAGCATGTCCTCAAGTGAGGATTAAAAAAAAGAAACTATGGGGGATGGAAGATGGTGGCGATAAAAGTGGGAGTGCAGGCCACTTCCCCCTGTGCACGGGTGAAATACCTAGCTGATCTTCTGAGGAACATAGTGAACAGCCAATGGCATCCCAGCATATATGAAGATTGGAGACCAAAAATTGTAGAGGACACTGACAAATCAGATGGTAAGGAGAGTGCTTCAGGACAATGAGGTCCCAGGGATAAACTCTGGACAAGTGCAGTGTAAGCCTGAGGTCCTGCACTCATCAAGTATGCTGCAGGATTCTTGGGAAAGAGGGAAAATTATGACTTTTCTGCTACAGAAAACTTTCAAGTTATTGTATATTTGTATTATTATTTTTTCATTATTCTTACATCATTTATTTTATCAGTATTTTTGTATTTCTCTTCTTTCTGTTTATTCTGCTTAGCTTGGTTTGTTAAATTGCATTGTTTGACTGGTTTCCCTTGTTCTCTCTTTCACAGTATATTTTTAATTTTGCGCCTTT
>CM052544.1:62664549-62680491 GCA_028533065.1 Trachops cirrhosus
CACCTTGTTTCTACCCAGCAGCAGCACCAAGTTCTTGCTTAACTGTTAAGGAGTAGTTACATTTATACAGTCCTAAAATTACATTCAGTCCTTTGATGGCAACCCTGAGGCTGATGTGGACCCTGGTGAAAATGAGTTTGACACCTGTGATTTACAGGATCAAGTCACTTATGGGCTTATTCTTTGATATTAAATCATGGAGTACAATGTGATTCATCAGAATTTAGAAAATTATAAGTAAATATGGCTAATAAGATCAAATTCTGGGGGGAGGACTCATGACTCCCCCTTTTTTGTTTTCTAAGAAGATATTTAAAAGTATGATGATCCCATTCTACAATTGTCTGACCTGTTGGATTATAAGGTATTCCTGTTTTATGTTGGATATTCCAATGCTGAAGAAAAACCTGAGTAGAAACTGCAAGGTATCTAGGGCCATTTACTGAGGCCATCCTAAATGATTAAAGGCCTCAAGCCAATGGGCTTTTATATTTTTAGCAGATTCTCCTGTTAAAGCAGATGCATGTAGGGCACCAGAGTAAATATCACTAGAAATATGAACATATTTTAATTTTCCAAAGGGAGGTTATGAGAGGCATCTCTTTGCCAAATTATTTGAGAACCTAGTCCTTGAGGATTAACTCCTATAGATGGGGGTGCCTTTCTAAGGTCTTGGCAATCAGGACATTCTTTAATAATTTGCTTAGCTTGGAAGGACAGGCCCCCTGCTGTTTCTGCAAGCTGCAATGAGTTTAAGCAGCAAGTTAATTGCCCTGTTGTTCTCAGGACCTGGTAGCTCCTAGTTTCAGAGTTTCAAGGAAAGTGGGAAAGATGGGGGGTGCTCTTAAAAAATATGTTTTACACAAAAATGGTTAGGCGTCAAGGGCCTTTTGTGACTCGATTGGCTAACTGTTCCCTCCAGGAGAATAGCCAGTTCTTCCCCAAGGAAACAATTAGTGTTTACAGGTACTGAGTTAAAAAGTGGTGCTTCCATGGAGAAGGGCTAGTTCTCCCCGGGAGACGGTATACCTATATTTCAGTTTTACAATAAAGGTCACATCTCTGGCATAAACAAGGGAGATTCTTGATATTTCTTTTACACGTCACACCCCCCATCCCACTTACTGAGTGCTTTAGATTGACAAATTTATGAACACATTCACAACTTTCAGAAACAGTTTTTTCTGAACTGGCAAATACAATTACTTTTTTTTTTAAATTGGAGTTTTGACTTGCTCCATTTCCGACCTGGGCTTTTTCACCCCTCCTTAGGCAACCAGGTGGCCCCCCACTCCAGGAGGTCACCATATTGATGCTGAACTTAGTGCGGACACTTGATTAGCATAGTGCACTGCAGCCCAGAACTCCTGGGCTCAAGTGATCCTCCTGCTTCAGCCCCTGGAGTAGCTGGGACTACAAGTGCACACCACCCTGCCCGGCTGTTTGCCACTGCATCCAGCTTGTCACAACTGTGCAGGTGTTACCGGAACTGCACCTGGCGCTGCGTGCGCGGAAGGTCTCCAACCCCCCTGCACCCCCCCTCCCCCCGTGCACACCTGGGAGAAAGGGAGGTGAGGGAAACCAATCTCCCTTCTGCGCCACTGCCATCCCCAGCAGAGAGACCCAGTCCCCACTCGACTCACCCTGAGTGCAGAAATAAACCCAAGTCTCTATAGTCAACTAATATTTAACAAAGAGGGAAGAAGCATAAAATAGAGTAAAAATAGCCTCTTCAACAAATGGTGTTGGGAGATCTGGACAGCTACATGCAAAAAATATGAAAACTTGACCACCTATTTACACCATATACAAAAGTAAACTCAAGATGGATGAAAGACTTAAAACTAAATTGCAACACTATAAATGTCCTAGGGAAGAACATACATAAGAAAATTTCAGGTATTCCATGCAGCAATATTTTCACCAAATGTTCACTACAACAAAGGACATCAAGGAAATAATAAAACAAATGGGACCTCATGAAATTTGAAAGCTTCTGCATGGCTAAAAAAAACAACATTAAAATGGAAATAGAACCAACTTTATGGGAAAACGTGTTTGCCAATGATACCTTGGACAAAGGTTTGATCTCCAAAATATGTGAAGAACTGACCAGACTCCACTCCAGGAAGATGAAAAACCAAATTAAAATATGGGCAAAGGACTTGAACAGCCACTTCTCCAGGGAGCTCATACTCAGGGTCCAGAGATGTAGGAAAAGATGTTCAGCATCACTAGCCATCACAGAGATTTAAATTAAAACCACAATGAGATACTACTTCACATCAGTGATAATGGTCATAATAAGCAAATCAATAAACAAGTGTTGGAGAGGATATGGATAAAAGGGAACCCTAGTGCACTCTTGGTGGGAATGCAGACTGGTGAAGCCACTGTGAAAAACAGTATGGAATTTCCTCAGAAAACTAAAAATTGAACTCCTTTTTTCCTGTCAATTCCACTGCTGCAGTTTTATCTTACGAGCCCTGAAACACCAATCCAAAAGAACCCATGTACCACAATGTTCATAGCCCCACAATTTACCATAGCCAAGTGCTGGAAGCAACCCTAAGTGCCCATCAATAAATGAGTGGATCAAAAAACTATGGTATATTTACACAATGTAATACTGTGCAGCAGAAAGAAAGAAGGTCCTACCCTTTGCAATAACATGGGTGGAATTGGAGAGCATTATACTAAGTAAAATAAGCAAGGCCATGAGGAACAAATACCACATGATCTCACCTTTAACAGGAACACAATCAACAAAAGAAAAAAGCAAACAAAATATAGCCAGAGACTTCGAAATTTAAAACAATCTAACATTATCCAGAGGGGAGGGGTGAGGGGACAATTTTGGGAAGGGTTTCCATGAACTACTATAAAGGATATAAGGACAAAACTAAGGGGGGGAATGGAAGTAAGGGAGGGAGGGAGGTTTGACTGGGGTGGGGGAGAGGTGTGGGGAAACGCAGACAACTGTAATTGAACAACAATAAAATAATTTAAAGAAATAAAATAAAATAATAAGAAGAAAGTTGGAAAGGGAGAATGTATGCGGCAGCCTTTGCCATTTTAGGTACCATTGTATTTTCTTTAAAGCAGTCATGACATCTCCCATTAGGTAATTAACAAGAAACTTATCATGAACATTTTCCTTTCCTAGAGTCACCTTCTGGATGGTAATGGACAGTTATGGACTCACTCTCCTTGTCATCATCACGTTCAGTTTGTAATTGCATCTCACCTCCATCTGCTCTCTCTATTTGTGGTCTTGCCAACTTCCTTGACCCTGTGTCAAGGGCAGAAGTATTCTAGTTAACAGTAGAAGTGGGAAGACAATTATTTTCCCCTTCTTTCTGAGTCAGCAAATAATTGTTCCCATGGCTACACTGTCACATCTACCTGGTGCTGTGACATCATGATGTCTGGAAAATTTTTTCTGCTGGTGTATTTGGTAGATATTAATAGGTAAATTGCATATCCTGATTTGGTTTGAAAACAGTCTTCATTCCTGCCTTAACTGTCAGTGTTCATTGGTGCTCCCCCCTTACTTGATTTATCTGCCTGTGACCCCTTATGTTTAGTAGTCCTGTGTATCTATTAGCATAGCATTATACAAATGTATTTCCAATCCTGCCCAAGATGATGAACCCACAAAATATAATTCATTCTGCTCTAATATAAACAGATTGTTTATTTATTATGTGTTTTATTCTCTCATGTGGCAACTCTACCAGCCCCTTTCATAGTGTGCAACATTTTATCATTTTAAATCCTGATTCTGTATTCTTGGACCCATTTGTTGATTCACAGATGGAAGAATATATATGCCTACATCACTGTAGACCCCACTGCACCTGTCCTGCTTTGTCATCCTGTTCCAGCCACACTTATTGAAACGATTAGTCTCTGACCCAACAGCTAGGATCTCTTATAACTTTCTCCCTCTCCAAAGACAATGTAAGCCTAACTTGCTTTTTCCTCCTTGAAATCATTTGGATTTAGGGGAAGGGAACATCAAAGCAGCCATTGTAGACCAGAGGTTTCAGTGATGAAGAGGAAGATATTGACTTTCAAGCATTTATTAGTCATTTAGACATTAAGGACCATTGAGTTGTATCATATCTAATCAAAGAAAAGGTAGGATGGAGAGTCACTTTCTCATTTTGTTCTGAATGGCAAACCAAACTTTTAAGGGGACACAACTTTTATGCCATGTACAGGTCAATCCCCCATTTTTGGTTTATTTTTATAAAATTTTTCTTTGACTCTTCTGTCATCTTCTGGGGGTAGATTTTTTTTTTGTTTATTTGTTTCTTTCTTCTGTTTAGTATTAAGCATCATCTTCTGACTTGCATGATGGTGGGGGAGGTAGAGGTTTGAGGACAAGACAGACTGAGAGTTCAAGATTTTAATGTAAGCAATCAGATATGAAGTTCAAGTCCACAATATTATCTTACTATTACATTTGCTGGTTCATAATTCTTGCACTGAAAAGAACCAAAGATTTAATGGTATTGTTGGCAGGTGTTTAAGGAATTTGGCCTTAACCAATGGATGCATGGTGACTATTTGATATGACATGCTCTATGTACTGAGATTCCCATCTCTAATTCTCTGGTACTACAGCTCCCACCTTGTATACATTTCTCTTAAGAGTTATATTGTATCTTTTTCTATGAAAAACACAGTAACCAATAAAATGACTGCATATTCCTAACTGTACATAGTAAGAAAATGTACACTTTGCTTTTATTTTTCAAAGTTTCATTCTAAAAGTAGTCCAGGTGAAATTTATATGAAAGCATTTTCATATAAATGCTTATCACAAAATAAAAACAGTTACATATAAAAATATCAAACAATACAGTAAACAAACACAAACCTTACTTGATCCAAATTTTTATTGTAGCATCTGAGGCACCAACAGAAAATCATTTATTACTGCCTATAATTCTGTGCTCAATATTTTATTGAATTACCCTAACATATTATTAAAAACCAGAAAGAAATATTACTCTACTTTGAAACATTACTATTTTTCTGTATAATCACAATGCACCAAGGGAGATAAAATATATTTTAATGCCACACAAGGTAGATTGGTATTAAATATAGCTTTCTTTGGCAAGACTCATTTGTAGATTTCCTTGTCCTAAATATGTTTATAAAAGTGGAACTAAAATAATAAGCAAATCCTTATAAGTCACTCATAGAAAATAAACTAGCATTTGATATAAGCCACTATTATACATTCTATAGGTCTAATAGATATTCAGGGAAATAATAACTAGAGAAACATAGCTGGGGTTAGAGCCCAAGTTCATAAACCCTCAGATTTTCTAACGGTATCTAATCATTTAGATTCTTTTTTTTCATATATGTAACTTTATGGGTTTTAAATATTTTTTATTGTTGTTCAAGTACACTTGTCTCCATTTTCCCCCACCACTCATTTTGATTCTTAAAGGATTTGTATACTAAGTAAAATATAAAGGGACAAACCTATATTTTGTAACCTCTTGTGGATCTACTGTTGCTTGTCTGTCACAGGGAATTTGTGACAGTATTTTGGATAATACCCAGTGGAATTTATGAAAATGGCCAATAACAAAAGCTTTTATTCTGACTAGTTTGCTAATATTCAAAAGAGACTTTTGAGAGTGAAACTATATACCACCATTTCTTTTCAGCTCTGGATCAAGAAAAGGTCACTTTCTGGACATTATTTTTGATTATATATTAACATGCACAGGAAAAGAACTGTGGTTATTTTGGGATCCAAAGGACAGACAGTTCATGAAATGATAATGTCACTATATTGGAAAATGTAATTAAATTGGTTTTGTGGATTGAATGGTCATTGTAATGAGGCTGCTCAGGGAAAATTTGATGGGGAGACATAAAGGAATTGGAAGTGTAACTGAATCCAGTTTATTTGGAAACACACAATCCAAACCAGACTGGAGGAAAGTATTTGGTTCTAAGTAAGTGGCACACGAACAACCAACTAAACACTGTTCTCTCCTCCTCAGTCAGCAAAGTGCACTATGATACCTGCCTTTCCCAGATGAATGAAGTATTTCTCCTTGTACCATTCTGAGTGGACAGTAAGCCCAACTTTGCCCCATGTACTTCTCCATCATGGGCTCAGGCAGGGAAACAGAACCTGACTGCTTAACACAGATGGCCCAGAAGGCCTGGCAGGATCTGGGGTCACAAGTTGTCCAGGAGTCAGAAATGCCTCTCAGGGGGCTAATCTCATGAGATTCATTTCCATCAACCTAGGTAACTACAAATCACTTCAGTAGGTTTCTTAGAGCTAAATATTCCTTGCATTCCTTTAGGCAACAACTTGTTAAATGTGTTTATCTATTCAGTAATATACATTTTAAAGAAATTTGTCATTTTTAGCTTAATGCAATGAAATTTGTTATTTTTAAAAGTTCCTTGCAGTTGCTCTATTACAGTTGTCCCAATTTTCCCCCCTTTGCCCTCCTCTACACAGCCCACCCTCTGCTCCCACAGTCACTCCCCACACTGTTGTCCATGACCATAGGTCATTCATACACATTCTTTGTCGAGTCCCTTCCCCTTCTTTCTACCATTATCCACCCTGCTCTCCTCTAGCCTCTTGGTCTGTTCCATGTTTCTATGCCTCTGGTTCTGTTTTTGCTTGTTAGTATATTCTGTTTTGCTTGTTAGTATATTCTGTTCATTAGGTTCCTCTTATAAGTGAGATTGTATGGTATTTGTCCTTCACTGACTAGCTTATTTTACTTAGCATAATATTGTCCAGTTCCACCCATGTTGTCACAAAAGGTTGGAATTACTTATTTCTTTCTACTGCATCATATTCCATTATATAAATGCACCACAGTTTTTTGATCCACTCATCTACTGATGGGCATTTAGGCTGTATCCAGGACTTGACTCTTGTAATTAGTCCTGTTATGAACTTAGAGATGTGTGAGTTCTTTTGAATTGATGTTTCAGAATTCTTAGGGTATATTCCAAGCAGTGAAATCACTGGGTCAAAGGAAGTTCTGTTTTTAATTTTTTGAGGTCCACAGTGTCCGCACCATCTTCATTCCCACCAACAGTGAACTAGGGTTCCCTTTTCTCCAAATCCACACCAGTACTTATTGTTTGTTGATTTTTTAATGATAGCCATTTTGGCAGGTGTGAGTTTGATATCACATTGTGGTTTTAATTTGCATGTCTCTGATGGTAGTGATCTTAAGCATCTTTTCATATGCCTAAGGGCCATCTGTATGTACTCCTTGGAGAATTATCATTTCAGGTCTTGTCTCATTTTTAATTGGATTGTTTGTGTTCCTGGTGTTGAGTGATATGAATTCTTTATATATTTTGGAGATTAAACCTTTGCCCAATGTATCATTTGCAAATATGTTCTATATTGCAGGTTACCTTTTCATTTTTATGATGGTTTCTTCAACTCTGTAGAGGCTTCTTAATCTGATGTAGTCCCATTGGTTTATTTTGCTTTATTTCCCTTGCTCTAAGAGATATGTCAGCAAAAATATTGCTATGTAGGATATCTGAAATTTTACTACCTATGTTTTCTTCTAGGACTTTTATGGTATCAAGGCATATATTTAAGTTTTTTTACCCATTTAGAGTTTATTCTTGTGTATGGTGTAAGTTGGTGTTCTAGTTTCAGTTTTTGCATATACCAGTCCAGTTCTCCCATCACCATTTGTTGAAGAGGCTATTTTTACTCCATTTTATGCTCACATCCCCTTGTCAAATATTAATTGACCATAGAGACATGGGTTTATTTCTGGGCTATCTGTTCTGTTCCGTTGATCAATGTGTCTCTTCTTATGCCATCACTAGACTTTTTTATTATTACAATGGTCTTGTAGTTGATATCAGGTATTGTGATCCTACATTGTTTTTCTTAAGATTGTTTAGGCTATTTGGGGTCTTTTTTGGTTGCATATAAATTTTTGAAATGTTTATTTTAGATCTGTGAAATATGCCATTGGTATTTTAATAGGAATTACATTTAATCTATATATTGCTTTGGGTAGTATCGTCATTTAAATGATATAAATTCTTCCAATCCATGGACAAATTCTTCCAAATTTGTATCTTCTTTAATTTTTTTTAAATGTTTTATTTTAGTTTATTCAGTACAGTTTCTATCCTTTATTCCCATCTTCCTTAATTTCTTTCTTCAGTGTTATGTAGTTTTCTTAGTACTTTTACTTCCTTGGTTAAGTTTATTCCTAAGTTCTTTATTCTTCTTGTTGTTATAGTAACTGTTTTTTTCACTTAGTTTCTCATTCTGTTTTGTTCATTGTTGGTGTATAAATATTTACTTTGAATCTTGCTATTTTGCCAAATCAACTTAATAGGTCAAGTAGGTTTTGATGAAGTCTATAAGGTTTTCTATGTACACTATCAAGTGATCTGCAAATAATAACAGTTTTACTTCCTCCTTTCCAATTTGGATGCCTTTTATTTCTTTTTCTTGTCTGATTGCTGTGGCTACAACTTCCATTACTATGTTGAATAAGACTGGTGAAAGTGGACATCCTTGTCTTCTTGATCTTAATGGAAAAGTTTTTAGTTTTTCCCCATTGAGTATGATGTTGGCAGTAGGTTGCCCATAGATGGCCTTTATTACGCTGAGGTATACTCCCTTTATTCCCACTTTACAGAGTTTTTTTAACCATAAATGAGTCCTGGATTTTATCAAATGCTTTTTCGGCATCTGTTGATAAGATCATGTGAATTTTTCTGTTCATTTTGTTTATGTGGTTTATTACATTTATTGATTTGTGAATATTGTACCATTTTCACATCCCTGTGATGATTTCCACTTAATCATGGTGTATGATCTTTTTAATGTATTGCTGAATCCAGATTGCCAATATTTTGTTGAGGATTTTAGCATCTATGTTCAGCAGAGATGCTGGCTTGTAGTTTTCTTTTTTTGTTGTATCTCTACCTGACTGTGAAATTAGGATAATGTTGTCCTCATCAAAAGTCTGGGAGTCTTCCCACTTCTTAAAATTTTTTGGAATAGTTTGAGAAGGATAGCAGTTAGTTCTTCCATGAATATTTAGTAAAATCTACCTGTGAAACTATCTAGTCCTTGGCTTTTGTGTGCCAGGAGTTTTTAAATTACCACTTCAATTTCAGTAGTTTTTATCAGTCTCTTTAGGTTTTCTGCTTAGTCTTGATTCAGTTTTGGAAGATTGTATGTCTAGAAATTTATCCATTTCACTCAGATTGTTCAATTTCTTGGCATGTGGTTGTTCAGAGTAACTTTTTACAATCCTTTGTGTTTATGTGGTATCACTTGTAACTTCTTTCTTTTCTGATTTTACATATTTGGGTCCTCCCTCTTTTTATCTTGATGAGTCTGGTTAAAATTGTTAATGTTGTTTATCTTTTTAAAGAACCAGCTCTTGAATTCATTGATCCTTTGGAATTTTTTTTTAAGTCTCTATATCACTTAGTTCTGATCTGGCCTTGATTATTTCCTTCCTTCTACTTGCTATGGGCTTTGTTTGTTGCTCTTCCTCTAGTTCTTGTAGATGTAAAGTTAGGTGGTTTATTTGAGATTTCCATCTTTTCAGGTAAGCCTGTATTTTTATGAATTTCCCCTCAGGATTGTTTTTGCTGTGTTTGATAGGTTTCATGTTGATGTATGTTCATTTTCATGTGTTTCCAGATGCTTTCTGATTTCTTTCTTGATCTCATTGTTAACTCACTCATTATTTAATAACACATTATTCAGTTTCCATGTATTTGAATGCTTTTGAGTTTTTTCTCTGAGTTTGTTTTTTAGTTTCAAGCCATTGTGATCCAACAAGATGCTTGTTATGATTTCAATTTATTTGAATATGTTGAGGCTTCTTTTGTGTCCTACTATGTGGTCTGTCTTAGAAAATGATCCATGTGTATTTGAGAAGAATATATCATTTGCTTCTTGGTGATGAAGTATTCCTTAAATATAAATTAAGTCCATTTGGTCTAAAGTGTCATTCAATGCCACAGTATCCTTGTTGATTCCTTGTTTGGAAGATATACTCATTGTTAACAGTGGGTGTTAAAATCCTTTATGATGACTTTATTGCTGTTGATCTCTTTCTTGAAATCCTCCAAGGTTTTCCTTACATATAGGTGATCCTATGATTCATGCATACATGTTTACTAGGGTTCTATATTCTTGTTGGAGTACTCCCTTAAGTATTATGCAATGCTTTCTCTGTCTCTTATTATGACCATTGTCTTGAAGTCTATTTTGTCTGATATAAAAGTATGCTAACCCAGCTTTTTTTAATGTCTGTTTGCTTGGAATATTTTTTCTATCCCTTCACCTTCAGTCTGTGTTGATCATTTGTTGTGAAGTGGGTCTTGGTCTCTTGTAGATAGCCTATATATGGGTCATGTTTTCTTTTTTTTCACATTTAATTTCAATTGTTGCTCAAGTACAGTTTTCTGTCTTTTACTCCCATTCCAGTACACACCCCAGTGCTCCACACCTCCCTCCCATTTCTACCCCACCCCTAGTTTTTGTCCATGTGTCCTTTATACTTGTTCTTGTAAACCCTTCCCCTTTTTCCCCTGAAATTCCCTCCCCTCTCCACTCTGGTTATTGTCAGCCTGTTCTCTATTTCAGTGTCTTTGATTATATCTAGCTTGTTTGTCTTGTTGTTTAGGTTCCTGTTAAAGGTGAGATCATATGGTATTTGTCTTTCACCGCCTGGCTTATTTCACTCAGCATAATGCTTTCCATTTCCATCCATGCTGTTGGGTCATGTTTTCTTATCCCTTCAGTTACTCTATGTCTTGTGATTGGAGCATTTAATCCATTTACACTTAAGGTTATTATTGATAGGTAGTTTTTCATTATAATTTTTTTCTGTTTGTTCTGTTGTTCCTCTCTCTGTCTCTTTTTCTTCATCTTCTTAAAGTAGTCCCTGTAGCATCTCTTGCAAATCTGCTTTGGTTGAAATATACTATTTTAACCTATTTTTTTGTCTGGAAAACTTATTTCACCTTCCATTTTATTTTTTCTATTATTTTATTGTAGTTTAATTACAGTTGTCTGCATTTTCTCCCCACTACTTCCTCCCAACTTAGACAAACCCTCCTCCCTCCCTTGTACCCCCCCTTCCATTTTAAATGATAGCTTTGCTGGGTACAGTAGTCTTGGTTTCAGTCCTTTGCTTTTTATTATTTGTAATATTTTTAGCCATACTCGAATCACTCAACATTCTCAACAATGTTTCTGTTGAGTAATTAGCTGATAGCCTTATCAGAGCTCCCTTGTATGTTACTAATTGTTTCTCTCTTGTTGCCTTTAATATTCTCTCTTTATCTTAAAATTTTTCATTTTAATCATAGTGTGTCTTGGAGTGGGCCTGTTTCCTCTTGATTGGGACATTCTGTACTTCCTGGACTTGCATGACTTTTTACATCACCAAATAGATGAAGTCTTCTGTTTACTTTTTCAAACAGGTTTTCTGTCCCTTGTTCTCCTTCTTCTCCTGGTATTCCTGTGATGCAAATAATATTATATGTATGTTTTCCTGTAACTTCCTTAAACTAGTTTCATTCTTTTTGTGTCTTTTTTCACTTTGTTGCTCTGACTGGGTGTTTTTTTCTACCTTGTCTTCCAACTCTTTTATTCAGTCCTCTGCTTCAACTAGCCTGCTTTTAATATCTTCTAGTGTAGTCTTTTCTTTCCTTTTTTTTTTAGTAATTGTATTTTTCACTTCCTCCTGGCTCTTATTCATAATTTCTGTGTACTTTTGCTGATGGAGTTCCCTGTAGCTCCCATAGAATTCCTTGTAATTCTCACTAAGTTCCTTGAGCATCCTTATGAACAATATTTTAACTCTATCTCTGAGAGATTGCTTTCCTCAATTTCATTTAGTACTCTTTCTGGGTATTCCTCATTTCCTTTTGATTGAGAGTTGTTTCTTTGTCTCCCCATTTAGGTGACTCTTTTTGTTTGCTTCTGCATGTTAGATTGATCTGCTTTGATACCCTGTCTTTGTGGGGGTGCTCTTCTATTGTACCTTCAGGTGTGGTTGGTCTTCCCTGTTCTGCCCTGGTTTCCATCAACACAAGTTCCAGGGGTGGTTCATCTAATGTTTGAGAGTACTGCAAGTACAACCTATACTTGCCTCCACAGGGGGCCTTTGGTGAGATCTGGAGGGTGGGTCACCCCTAGGAGGTGCTGTTCAGTCTTCAGGGAAGACAGTAACAGTGTCTTCCTACCCCCTTGCCACACATTTTGGCCTGTCCCATTATTTCCAATAACATGTAGTTTCTGATGTATTAGCTGCCTGTTTCCTGTGAAGGGCCAATCTGTGTAAAAGGGTCAGCTCTTTCCTGCTTGGTGCTGTTGACAGCTCTGTATAGGAGCTGAGGCTGGGCAGGGCTCTGAACACCCCCTTTTGAGCCTGTTTCTATCTCTCTGCTCTGATGGTTTCAGTGGATCAGGGCCCTCCAAAGCAGTATAACTTGTAATATCTGATAGAAATTCAGAAAGAATCCTTTCAGAGCTTTTCTTTCTTTCCCCTGTAGATATGCACCTAGCAGGGAGCTTCTGAGCTTGGGCTCACTGATCTGCAGAGCCTGCAATCTCACAGGTGTGAGTTTGGCATGTCTGCCTGTGAGGGGATCTGCTTGGCTGCAAAAAATCTCAGGTGCTCAGATCTTAGCTGTCCAGTTCCTAGCCTGCTGCACTCACAGGAGGCTCAGACCCAGCTCCCCACTCTGTTCAGTCCCCTTCTTTCCAGCTGCACTGAACTGGGTCCCATAGTCTCTTCTGTGTGTCACTTTCTGCTTTTTCTGCACAGCTGGACTCAGTGGGAACAAACTGCATTTTCATTCTGGTTTCTTTGTTGGCAGAGCCACTGCACATGTGAACATGGGGTCCCTGCCCTCCCACACCTCAGTTCCCTTTTTTAAAACATCTCTATGTGGCACTCACATTTGCAGCTTGCCACGTACTCCACTTCCCCCAAAAGCAGAAAGTGTCTCTCAGTAAGGCTGTCCAGATATTGTCATTTCTGACAGTTTTAGGAGATAGAGTTTGTCTGTGGAACTCTCCTGGTTGGCACTACAGGTGTGGACAGGTTTCTCACTGTATGTGTGCAACCTAAGTTTCCTGGACTTTGTATATTCTTCCAAGCATCTCCCAATTAGGATTGGGAGATCCACATGTGTGTGGGACCAGTGGTCTCCCTCTGGGAGTGGAGGGAGCTATTAAGCTGTATTTTCTATCTGATTTTTTCTCTGCTAAACATGTGCTACACAGGGCATTCCCCCTTCAATTTGTAAAATCACTTACCGTACAGTGCAAAGCATCCTCTGTACTCCTTGGCTTCAAAAATTCATATCAGCTGAGATTCCACTGATTGTTCAGGTCACTTGTCAGAAGATCAGCCAAAAATCCATGGGGCTCAGCTTCTACCTACTCATTCACCATCTTCTTCTCTCTCAAGACTGGTTATTTTTAAGTTTGTATTCTTAAAAGATATTTTTCTTAATTCTTAAAAATCAAAAATTGTATCAGTGTGTGTATACATATATGTATATATGTGTATATGTATGTATATATAAAATAGATATGCATATATGAAATTCAAAGATAATACAAGAATTATACAGGGAATATATATGTGTGTGTATTTATATACACACATGTGCAGGGTGTGTACATGTACATCCCACACAGGGATGGATATATGTATATCCTGTATACCCCAGGGATATATATACACACACTCACACATATAACCCTGAATCTATATTTTGTAGCTTTTTGCACAAGAGGATGTAGATATATAAGTATGTATACCTGTATTTCCTTGTACTATTCTTGTATTATCCTTGAGATATACATATATACATGCATATATACCCATACATATATATGTACCATTTTATAACTTTTTTGTAGAGACAGATAGATGCCTTTAAATTGCCATTGCATTAAATGAAGTGGATGGTTTTGTGCTAGATTTAGGTATTACTCACTTTATCCTTCATGTTTATTTATTTCTCTGGCAGACATTTCTGCTTCCTTCTCAGAATCCTGATAATATATATAAATTGAATCACCTCCCTTTCCTCCAAATATATAATTTTTATCATTTTCTTCTTTTTGTTCCTTCTCTTTCACTCTTAAATAACTTTTCTAATTATTACTCAACATCACATATAATTTTCTATGATATAATAATACACTTTTTCTCTTGGTACCTCTAATGCATGTTAGTTCATCACTGTGTTTTTATATATATACTGTGTTTTTACCTTTTATATCATTAGCTCTCTTAACTTCTTTTAATTTTATTCTGATTCTCAAAAACCCAGTTCTACTTCATATCATTTTTTCTCTTATGTCATAAAGTTTTTATTATTTTACTTTATTGAATACACAATGTACGCATTTAAAATATTGTTTTGTTTTCTTGTAGAAACCTTTTACATATTTATGTTATTCTGCAACTTAAAGTCACTAATTTACTTTTTGTCATGGTTGTCACCTAAATAATTTTTCCTCTCTTCATTTAACCTGGATAAGGATAAATGAAGAGTGGAAGGATAAAGAAAGATGACCTATATGTGTCCAATATTCTTACCTAAATGTGTGTGTAATCCCTTTGAATGACATCAGAATCACAAGAAACACATAATTTTGTTCTAAAAGTATCTGTCAGTGTTGCTTTCTTGGACCAGGAAGACATTTCCTTCTTCTCAGAGTCTAGAGAAATGAATTTCTTCATAGGTAAGTTATAACTCTTCTGTAGAAATAGTGTATTACATAATATAGTAATATGCACAGCTAACTCAATGCTTCTTATAAATCTCTGCTTGACTCCACACTAGGATGTTCCAACTATCTCTTTTACTGATGGCCATATCCCTGAAATTTTAGGAAAAGATAAAGGATCTCAGAGAGTTTTTGTTTTTATTTTTATTGGCAGAAAATTTTAATAGAATGTAATATTTATTTATTTTTAAATGATGCTGATTCCATCATAGTCTCAAAAACTGAAGAAAGGGTCACTTTTTCAGGTAAGGCCTGGTATCATATAATGTGACTGACATATTTCTAAAAAGCTAAAATAAGAATTTACTTATCTTTGAAGTTTCACCCACACGTTCTTTGATTTTTAAACAATGAATAGTTCTTTGTCTAAGAAAAACTGCATTATTAAATTATATTTCATAGTTGGAAAGGAAAACTGTCTGAGTTGCAAGAAGTCCAGAGTAAAATAAAATCCTATGAAGTAAACCAAACTTATGAATAACATATGTGTGGAATCTTTGGACAAAAACTTTTGCTGGTTTAGTATGAAAACAACAGAAGAGGAGCTTGCATTGTTGTCTTGAACAGAAGTCTGAAGCAATTTGCTAAATTAGAAATTCCATTTTTAATAACAAACTTCCAAATAGGACCCTTTTGTTATTTTTTAATGAAAAAATGGAAGCAAGGGAAGGAGGAGGGTTTGTTTGGCTGGGGTGCAGGGGGGAGTGGTGGGCAGTAAATGCAGATAACTGTAATAGATCAACAATAAAATAATTAAAATAAATAAATAAATGAATAATATAATCCTTTCATTTCTTTTTGTGGAGAGAAAGTTTTAACATACAAGCTTTCCAAATAAGTTTAACAGAATGAATGGGAGTTAAGCAATATGAAATAACTCTTGTGTCTCTGTTGTAAAAAAGCAAATTTGCCACGTCCAACTCCAACCATGTTGTCTGAGCAAAGTCCGGACATGGGGGATATGTCTTCAAAGAAGCATATCCTGGCCTAAAGGACGTGGCATTACTTGGGATCTGTGCTTGGTTTTGTTCTTTCTCTTTTCTGGATTCTATATTTTTACTGCCTTAATCATCTGAGACCTCTTAGAAATGACCACCACTCTTAGA
>CM052544.1:62680991-62697370 GCA_028533065.1 Trachops cirrhosus
TTCCACTTGTACTTGCAATAAACGAATCAGTGCTTCACCTGCCTCTGAGCTGTGTAGTTGCCTGATCTCCACGCGCCGACGCCTCATAGCACCTTCGGGACCCCCTGGACTCTGCTGCGGCCGGCCCGCGGCACAAATTCATTCATATTGAATACTTCCTCTGAAAGACAGGCAGATACTAAAAAGTATTTTCACCTTTCAGGATATTGGTTGGGATGTATTTAGTTTCAATAAATATAGGCAGTTCAAGTGCTTGGTTGACCCGGGGTCTGTGTCCCAGAGGCAGAGCTCAAACATATAGGTGACCAACCACCTCATTGCAGTCAAAGGATGAGAGGGACATTCTGGAACATGGGGCACAGCTCACCCTACTAATTCTGCTATCCTCTGCCATTGTGTCTTCTGGTCATATATTGCTACCCCATATAGCATGTCATCTCAGTATTTTCAAAATGCTCACTACCATTTTTTTACTTTAATAAACTCAATATGTAGAAGGAAAAATTATATTCCAAAATACTAAATTGACATGAAATCCAAACTACACAAAGTACCTTATTCTCTGTGAATTTTCATAACTGTAACTTGCATTGAAATATGTATCTTCCTCTACTGCATTCTATTGCTCATTAGCTGACACCTACACTATTCATCCCTGTCAATTTTCCTCTTCAAAGAAGCCTACTCCACTCTCCAGTATTTCCATCACCTTAAACCAAATTTGGAATATTTTGTCATTTATCTGGTGCCATACCACCTGCCAGCTACATTCTTCCCAAAAATCTCAAGCACATTGCCCTCTTCTTGACCTTTTTACAATTATCTGTTAACTGTTGAGTCACAACTTGATGTTTTAAGAAAGATTATTGTACCTCAATCACATTCTCATGAACTTCATAGGCTACCATCATCAGAATATCAATATTCATGGCTGTACTAATCATAAATAGTCAAATGGTTAGTTCCTATCAATTCATGTGTTGTTTTGTTTGTTGTTTCTTATTTTTTTCCCTCTCAAAAATCATTTAATGCCCTTTTAAAATGATTCTTATCATACAGGCTAATTTACATATACATTATTTTTTTATATTTCTCTCTTTTTTATTGTTCAAGTACAAAGTTGTCCTCATTTTCACACCACCACTCCCCCTTACCCCACCGATGCCCACCTCCCATCCTTGATCCTAACCCCCTTGGCTTTGTCCATGTGTCTTCTATACATGTTCCTTGACCACTCATTCCCCTTTTCCCCATTATACCTACAACCTCCCTTCTGGTTACTGTCAGTTTGTTCTTTATTTCAATGTATCTGGTTACATTTTGCTTCTTTGTTTGGTTAATTAGGTTCCACTTAGAGGTGAGCTCATATGGTATTTCCTTTCACTGCCTGACTTATTTCATTTAGCATAACACTCTCCAGACCAATTCATGCTTTCACAAAGAATAATAGTTGCTCCTTCTTTCTTTCTGCTGTGTAGTATTCCATTTTGTAAATGTACCATAGTTTTTTGATCCACTTATTCACTGATGGGCCCTTAGATTGTTTCCAACACTTGGCTATTATAAAGCGTGCTGCTATGAACATTGTGGTGCATGGGTTCTTTTGGATTGGTGTTTCAGGGCTCATAACATACTAACATAAAATTGCAACAGTGGAATTGCCAGGTCAAAAGGTAATTACAAAGTTTTTAGTTTTCGGAGGACATTCTATACTGTTTTCCACAGTAGCTGCACCAGTCTGCATTCCCACCAACAGTGTACTAGGATTCCCTTTTCTACAGAACCTTACTAATACGTGTTATTTGGAGATTTGTTTAATCTCCATTCTGACCAGTGTGACATGGTATCTCATTGTGGTTTTAATTTGTATCTCTCTGATGGCTAGTGATCCTGAGATTCCTTTCATATGTCTCTGGGCCCTCTGTATGTCCTCTGTGGACAAGTGTAAGTCCAAATCTTTTGTCCATTTTTTAATTGGGTTGTTTGTCTACCTGGAGTGGAGCTGTGTGAGTTCTTTATATATTTTGGAGATGAAACCCTTGTCCAAGGTATCATTTGCAAATATGTTTTCGCATATGGCTGATTGCCTGCTCATTTTACTGATGTTTTCTTTAGCTGTGCAGAAACTTTTTTTATGAAGTCCTATTTGTTTTTTCTTTCCTTTATGTTCCTTTCTCTAGAGGACATATTGCTGAAAATATTGCTGCATGGAATATTTGAGATTTTCCTACCTGTGTTATCCTCCAGGACATTTATAGTGTTGCAATTTATTTTTAAGTCTTTCATCCATCTTGGGTTTATTTTTGTATATGGTATAAATAGATGGTAGAGTTTCATATTTTTTGCACATAGCTCTCCAGATAACCCAACACCACTTGTTGAAGAGGCTATAATTACTCTATTTTATGCTTCTGCCAACTTTGTTGAATGGTAATTGACCATAGAGACTTGGGTTTATTTCTGGGCTCTCTATTCTGTTCTACTGATGTACATATTTTTCTTATGCCAGTACCAGAGTGTTTTGATTACAATTGCCTTGTAATATAGTTTGATATCAGGTATTGTGATCCTTCCTACTTTGTTCTTCTTTTTCAAAATCGCTGTGGCTATACAGGGTAGTTTATGGTTCCATATAAATTTTTCAAATGTTTGTTCTGTATCTGTGAAATATGTCTTTGGTACTTTAATAGGGATTGTGTTGAATCTATAAATTGCTCTGGGTATTATGGACACTTTCATAATGTTAATTCTTCCAATCCATGAACGTGGTATATGTTTTCATTTGTTTGTGTCATCCTTGATTTCTTTCTTTAGTTTTGTGTAGTTTTCTGAGTAGAGGTCTTTTACCTACTTTGTTAGGTTCATTCCATGGTGCTTTAGTTTTATTGTTGCTACAGCAAATGGTTTTTTTTTTCGTTCTGATTCCTATTTCTGGTATTTCATTGTTGGTGTATAAAAATAACTTTGGTTTCTGAAATATTGAATTTGTATCCCACAGTTTTACCAAATTTACACTTATTAGGTCAAGTAATTTTTGATGGAATATATGATTTTCTATGTACACTATCATGTCATCTGCAGACAATGACAGTTTTTCTTCCTCCTTTCCAATTTGTATGATTTTCATTTCTTCTTCCTGTCTGATTGCTCTGGCTAAGACTTCTAATACTATATTGAATAGAAATGGTGAAAGTGGACATCCTCGTCTTGTTTTTGATCTTTGTGGGGAAGCTTTTAATTTTTGCCCTTTGAGTATGATGTTGGCTGTGGGTTTCTCATATATGGCCTTTATTATGTTGAGGTGTGCTCCCTCTACTCCCACTTTGCTGATGCTTTTCTCATAAATTGGGGCTATACTTTGTCAATTGCTTTTTCCACATCTATTGATAAGATCATGTGAGTTTTGTCTTTCCTTTTGTTTATGTGATGTATTACGTGTATTGATTTGTGAATATTGTACTTTCCTTGCATTCCTGGGATGAATCCCACTTGGTCATTGTGTATGATCTTTTGAAAGTATTGTTGGATGCAGTTTGCTAATATTTCGTTAAGTATTTTAACATCTGTGATCATCAGCTATATTGGCTTGTAATATTCTTTCTTTGTTGGGTCTTTATATGATTTTGGAATTAGGATGATGCTGGATACATGCAAACATTTTGACAGACTTCCCTCTTGTTAGATTTTTTTGGAATATTCTGAAAAGGATAGGGTTTAGCTTTTCCTTAAATGTTTTGTAAAATTGTGAAACCTCTAGTCTAGATATTTTGTGTGTAGCAAATTTCTTGATTACCTCTTCAACTTCATCAGCTGTTATTGGTCTGTTCAGGCTTTCTGATTCTTCTTCATTCAATGTGTGGAGATTATATTTCTCTATAAATTTGTCCATTTGACCTTGGTTTTAAAATTCTTGTCATATAATTTCTTACAATTCTTTGTATTTCTGTGGTATCATTTGTAATATCTCCTTTTTCATTTCTGATTGTGATTACTTGGGTCTTCTCTCTTTTTTTCTTGATGAGTCTGCTTAAAGGCTTGTTGATTTTGTTTTTCTTTTCAAAGATCAAGCTCCTGGATTTACTGATCCTTTAGATTGGTTTTCAATCCCTATGTCATTCAATTCTACGCTTGTCTATTTCCTTCCTTCCACTTGCTCTGGGCTGTCTTTGTTGTTGTTCCCCTAGTTTTTGTAGATGTAGAGTTAGGTTGTTCGTTTGAAATGTTTCTATCTTTTTAAGGTAGGTCTGTATCACTATGAACTTCCCTTTCAGGACTGTCTTCACTGTGTCCCATAAGTTTTGGACTGTTCTGTGTTCATTTTTATTTGTTTCCAGAAACGTTTTGATTTCTTCCTTGATCTCATTATTAACCCATTCATTGTTTAATAGCAAGCTATTCAATCTCTGTGAATGTGAGTGCTTTTGAGTTTTTTTCCTTGAGGTTGATTTCTAATTTCAGGCTCTTGAGGTCCAAGAAAATGTTTAATATGATTTCAAATTTCTTGAATTTGTTGAGGCTTGTTCTGTGTCCTGTTATATGGTCTATCTTTGAAAATATTCCATGTGCATTTGAAAAGAATGTTTTGTTTGCTCCTTAGGGATGAATTGTTCTCTCTCTCTCTCTCTCTCTCTCTCTCTCTCTCTCTATATATATATATATATATATATATATATGCACACATACATATATACATACATACATACATACACATAGGGTGTGTGTGTATATATATATATAATCTGTTGAATATATCTGTTAAATTCACTTAATCTAGGACATTTTTCAGTGCCTCAATATTTGTTGATATTTTGTTTGGAAGAGCTATTCATTTTTGACAGTGGGGTGTTAAAATTCCCTAGTATAAGTGTGTTGCTGTCCAAATCTTTCCTGAAGTCCTCCAAGATTTTCCTTATATATTTGGGTGGTCCTATGTTGGGTGCATATATACTTACAATGTTTATGTCTTCTTGGTGGGTTCTTCCCTTGAGTATTATCAAATGTCCTTCTGTGTCTGTTTTATGGCCTTTGTTTTGAAGTCTATTTCATCTGATATAAGTATTGCTATCTTGACTTTTTTTTTTGTCTATTGGCTTGGAATATTTTTCCCAACCCTTCACTTTCTCTCTGTGTAGTTCTTTTTCTCTGAGGTGGTTCTTTTATAGGCACCATATGTGCACATCATGTTTTCTTATCCATTCAGCTACCCTATGTCTTTTGATTGGAACATTTAATCCATTTATAATGAAGATTATTTTTGATAGTTATTCATTGCCATTTTACCCCCTTTCTACCTGTGTTCCTTTCTCTCTCACTCCTGTTCTTCCTCTTATTAAAGCAGTCCCTTTAACATATCTTGCAGTGCTGAGTCGGTGGTGGTATATTCTTACAAACTTCTATTGTCTGGGAAACTCCTTATTTTGCCTTTTAATTTAATTGAGAGCCTTACTTGATAGAGTAGTCTTGGTTGCAAGCCTTTGGAATTATTTGAAATATTTTCTACCATTTCCTTCTGGTTTATAGTGTTTCTG
This sequence comes from Trachops cirrhosus, assembly GCA_028533065.1. Lineage (NCBI taxonomy): Eukaryota > Metazoa > Chordata > Mammalia > Chiroptera > Phyllostomidae > Trachops > Trachops cirrhosus. The sequence continues at coordinate 62,686,520 of CM052544.1, forward strand.
TAGGGAAGTCAGGTGCTGGTCTTATTAGAGATCTTTTGTATGTTACCTCTTATTTCTTCCTTGCTGACTTTATGATTCTCTGTCTTTGAATTTTGGCATTTTAATTATGATGTGTCTTGGTGTGTGCCTCTTTGGGTTCCTCTTGATTGGAACTTTCAGTGTTTACTGGATTTGTGAGACTTTTTCTCTCAGCAAATTAGGGAAGTTTTCCATCATTACTTTTTCAAGCAAGTTTTTGTTTCTCTTGCTCCTCTTCTTCTGGTATCCATATTATATGGATATTATTACATTTCATGTTGTCCTGCAGTTCTCTTAACACCTCGTCATTCTGAGTCTTTTTTACTTTTCATGCTTTTTCTGGGAATTTTTTTTCTATCTTGTCCTCCAGCTCACTGATTTAGTCCTCTGCTTCATCTGTCCTGCTTTTAATTCCTTCTACTGTATTCTTCAATTCAGAAATTGTGTTCTTCATTTCCTCTTAGCTCTTGATAGTTTCTATGTCTTTTTACATGCTGGTGTAATTTTCAGTAACTTACTAGTAACTTCCCTATAGTTTTGGTAATTTTCATTGAACTAATTGAGCGTCCTTATAACCATTGCTGTAATGTCAATATTTGATAGTTAACTTGCCTCTATTTCATTTAGTATTCTTTCTGAGGATTCTTTCTTTCTTTTCATTTGAATGTTGTTTCTTTGTCTTTCCATTATATGTAGGATGCTTTTTGTTTGCCTCTGCTTCTTAAATTGATCCATTTTGATTCCCTGAGTTTGTGGTGTGAACTTTTATGGTAAGAGACCTGTGAGATTCAGTGGTGTAGACGCCTTGATCTCCTGAACTTGAGTCTCTTGGGATGACCTTTATGCAATTTATGTTGGTCCTCTGGATGTAATTGGGTTTTGATTGTTTTGGGGTCATTCTTTTGTGGGTACTTCCCTCCAGCTGGTTGACTGAGAGTCACTCTGCCCACCATGTCTTGTATGCTGTTGTACAGGCGCTGCCAGAACAAAACCACAGAGCCCTGGGAACAAACCTCTGTCTTCAAAATATCCACCCCCCCACAATCCCAATTTTAACAGCAAACAAACCAGTATTAATAAGAGTGTAAAGAAATTAAGACTATCATAAGAAAGGACAGAAATAAACTATAATATAAAATCTAATAACTTAATATGTACAAACTTTCTGGACAAATGAATGTTAAAAAAGCTATGCAGGATAGAAAATATTGCAAATCATGGAGAAGACCACATTGGATTTTGTCTCGGTAGCCTTTTGTATTTACCACTGTTTATTCTTTCTGGATGCACTTCTGGTGATGTCAAATATTTACCCCATCTGACCTTAGGCAATCTGCTCTGAGACTGTCAGGAATCTACTTCCTGTGGTTGTCTTCATCAGTTGCTAATCTAGTCACTCTACACTCAGAAGTCAGGCTTAAGCCCCATAGGGCAGGGCTGAATCTCTCCTGGGGCTGGGGCTATTGTTTCTGCTCAGGCTGCTGCTGCTCTGAGGGGATTTGTCTGCCTGAGCATTATGGCTTCTGCCACAGTGTTGATGACTCAGCACTGGGATCCCAGGGTCTACTCTCTCAGTTCTCTCCCCAAAGCCTCTATTCCCATTCTCTCCCCAAGCATCTCTAATTCACTCTGTTCCCTCTCTCTTTGCCAGGGATCTACTGTATGTGGCTATCTCCTTCACTTGTTAATCTGGTCACTCTGCTTTCAGCAGTCAGGATTAAGTGCCAAAAAGCAGGGCAAAGTCTCTCCTGGGGTTGGGGCTCTTGTTTCTTCTCAGGCTACTGCCACTTGAAGGGGAGTGGGCACCCTGAGCAAGGGGACTACTGCCATATATATGATGACTCAACACTAGCATCCTGTGTCTATTTTCTGTTCTCCCCAAAGTTTCTGTCTCCAGTCTCTCTTCAGACATCAAACCCACTCTGCCACTGCCTTTGCTGGAGCCCAGGGTAAGTGGCTACAAATGAAAATTTGTGTGTTGGCCCTTTAAATGGCACTTTGCATCTCTATCCATCCATCTCTGGCAGAGAGCAACCCTGCCAATTTTTGCTGCCACTTGTTATCTGTGTACTTTTTGAGCTCTGATGCTCTAGGCCTGATATCCCAGCTGACGGTTTAGACCCTATTCTTCTCAGGTGGATATAACTGGCCACTTAATTATCCCTCCTCTGGGCACCCAGCCAACCTTCTTGAGGTTCCACTGCACTTCTTACCAGTCAGTTAGTGCTGAAGATGATTCTTTTGTCTGTCCAAGGATATAAGGCTTCTCTCTCGCTATTGTTCAGTTTTTGTTCAGTTTTTTGTTCTGGCTGATTTCTCCACAATTTAGTTGGAATTCCAGATTGGTCCTGGGAGGGAGTTAGTGTGGCTTCCATTCACTTTTCTGCCATCTTGCCTCCACTCTGTTTTTACAATTGTTTCTCTACTTTGGTAGATATTTGATATGGCCACAACAGGGTGAAGAATTTCAAATTATCTCCCTCATATTTAAATTTGAACATTTTCTCATCACAACATTATTCTTTTACCCCCATTTCAGTCATCTGCCGGGTTTAAACCCAAGAAATCTATCCATTTTTTACTTCATTTTGTCTCATTATCTTCCAGTTTCTTAACTTTTTCCTTTTTTTAAAGATAGGTCAGCAATGTTTTTACCAGAACCCATGACCTTCCACTACAGTTGACTTGCCAATTCCTAAATGTGGTTCAAACCAGTGGTCTATATGCATTATCTGAATAAAATTATATAATCTGGAAAAACTGATAATTTCCTACCTCAAATAGATGCTCAATTGCTACTTGCTAGTCTTTCCACTAATTGCAGTTGCTTCAATTTTCTATATTCCTATGTGGTCACTTCCTTTCACTCAGCCAAACAAAACCAAATAGACAATATAAACTGTTCTTATAAAAATATGAACACATGAGAAATGGTCAAACCTCATGAACAGCTCACAGTTCCTGGTACATTTCTCCATAGTCTCAGAGAAAAATGTTCTCTAGCTCAAGCTATGGTAATCCTTCTCACTGTCATTGCCCAGAAACTGATTGATTTCCTTTGAAAGTTCCCACCTCAGTCCCTTTTCCCATACTTACCCTACTACCACTTGTTAATCTCAATCATCCAAAAAATGTTCAGATATTCACTAATCAAAAGAAAATACTAATATTTAAAATTATCCTTTAAATGGAGGGGTGTGTTAAAAACATGAAAAACTCTACATCTGCCAGGTGAACAGAGTCAGCATCAATGGCCATAACTCATGTTGACAGTATGTAACCTTGATATGTCTTTGTAATGAAAAGGACACCTTACCACTGTGATCTATCATCCCCAAATTTATGTAATCTCAGCCTAATCATGTAAAACTATATTTCTCAAAACTATAAGTTCATTTAAAATAAGGAAAATCAGAGAATTTGTCATAGTCAAGAGGAGGCTAAAGAGAAATAACAGCTAAATATAATGTGTTATCCTGGATGGGACCATGGGAAAGAAAAAGGACATTAGGTAAAAACTAAGGAAATTTGAATAATGGGATACTTCATTTGATAAAAATATATCAGTACTGACTCAGTAAGTGTAATAAATTACCATAATAATGTAGGGTATTAATAATAGCTTAAATTGTTTGTATGAGGTATATCAGAATTCTCTTTCTATCTGCTTATTTTTTTAATCTAAAACTATTCTAAAATATTAGTCTATTAATACAATTAAAATCAAAGGTAAACCAAAAGTTAAGTAGATGGAAATGAAACACTCACCTATATTAATAGTAAAGCTCATATTCACATTAACAATTGTGGCTAATTATGTATTTGTAATACATCTCCTGATTCTAAACTCTAGAATAATGAACAAAGTGAAGGTTACAATGGAAAGACCTAGGCTTCCCTACATTGAAGTACTTCTGTAAAACTTTCACAATGGGAGGACAGGGCTGGGTCAACCAGAACTGCTTGTGTTGTCTGGGCGCTGGCTTTCCGGAGTTAAGAAAATGGGAAAGAGTCTGATATATACATGCTAGGTTGCTCTCAAAGATTTCATAAGGATTCATTAGGAGGGGATGGAGAGAGATGGCTTAAGAACAGACCAGGGTTATAGCTAATTGGAGTCTCTTGATACAAAAACAGGGAATGGAGAGGCATTTCCTTGAAAGAGAGAGAAGACTAATTAAAAAAAAAAAGACATAACATGTCCCAGTTACAAGCTGTATATATAAAACCTCAACATGGGGAAGATATAAGTGCCATTGCTTAAAAGATTGACAGGTTACTCACAACTAGTAAACACAGTGAAAATTACTATCAATAGTGTCAACTTTGGAATTCAAAGAATAAGATCAATACAATAACAAAATTTGCAAAATTGGCTTTTAAACAGTAAGTTAGATTCTTCTTCATTACTCCTAATTAAACTTTTAGAAACTATGAGTTGATGGCTCAATGGAAATGAACTGTTCTCACTTACCAGCATAAATTCATTGATAGATCTCTTAATTTAATTCTTTAGTTGAATTCTTTTGTTTCACATCTGAGCAGTGTTGGCTAGCCATCTTTTATCCCAGGCTTTCTTTTGGCTCTTTCACTGTTATTATGATCTAATCTAAATGACCTTTCCTGCGCTTTAGCACCTTTTACTTTGCTGACTCATTCTACTTTGCTAATTTTTAAACTCCAGAGTCTATGTGTATAGAGCATGAAAAAATTATTCAGTCAGATTTGTTACTTGTCACCATTGTATAGAAAAAAAAAACAGATCCAATGAATGTGTACTTTTTTCTGCTGAATTTGATGTATTTATGGTAGGGTCTGCAGTTTCCTCAACCAGATTTATTCTTTTTTTGTATTTATTCTCCAAAGCCCAAGTACAGCATCTATATAGTTAACAAATAACTTTTCCCAATGACACTGTGACTTACATTATTCATAAGGTTGGTGCTAAAAATACTACTTCCTTTACCATCTCTCTTATCAATTATTGTGCTGAAATATTTTATATAATTATACCACCAAAGATAAGATAGAGTAAGAATATTTAAAATATTGATATATCTAATATACTACAATTGCTTATTAATCTTCAGGGGTTATTTTCTCAGTACAAGTTGATAAATTAAGTAAGATTTATACTCTATGTCTTTACTCTGAGGCAACAAATACCTTTAAAGTATTGAACTTAGCATGATGTAATTGAAAAGGCAGACTTCTCCTCTCCAAATACCCAAAAGATGTTCCAGATTTAAATATGATAGGCAACTCTGTCACTCAGTTTCTCAGTGTCAATCTTCACATTCCAACTGGAGTGATCTTTTTGGAACACAAATTTGAACTTCTTCTGATCCCTGTACTCTTATTATATTTAATAGATTAGAATAATTTATTATTATTATTCTTAGGTGAAGCCAACATACTTACTGTCTCACACTCTGCTCCCCATGTGCTCTCTGGAATTGTCATATGCACCTTCTTCAGTTACTAAAGTCTTGGCACTCCTGGCCACAGGGCCTTGACATTTGATGTGTTCTCTTCCAGTGAAGTTTTTCCTTTACCACCACTACCACTTATGCAACTTTTATGCAAATCTTTTTCTTCAGATCTAGTTCAAATTTCAGGGTTATATATATTATACTTAAATAGCCTTATTACCCCATTACATGTTCTTTCATGTAATGTAAGTGAAAGGTAGCCTGAGGGTCATTAGGGATAAGAAATCAGGATGAAGGAACACATAAATTGTCATGGTGTTGTGGTTTTGGTATAGCACATTGGAGCAGTGGTCAGATAAGAATCACTGTGGTATTCATAGAAAAAGAGGGTATAGAACTGAGGACTCAATATTTTGGAATTTTTTTTTTTTTTTTAGTCTGTAGAACTTATCTTGCACAAAGTGTTCTCTCTGGCTTTGAACTGATGGAAAGCATAGAACTCACCTCTGCTTTACATCATTACAACCTGAAAATATTTCCAAAAGTGCAGGGGCAAGCTGGCTCTCATGACCACAGGAAGCTTTTACTGAAGTGACATTGGCACTTAATGTTTGTTAATTTTGTTCCCGATGACCTGTGTTTTTCTCAGGATCTTAGGTCCTCAACAAACAATTTACAGCAATGTTTTCTGAGGACCATTGAACTAGTTCTTGGAGAGCTATAACACCTTCAGAATACACAGTGCTAGGGGGACAGGCTACTCTGTCACTGACTGATTGGCATGTCATCTCTGCACTCAAAATTGAGGACTTGTGAGGGAGAGAGAATCTATTGCTAAGACCCACGGATACTGCTCCCATCAAAGAAAAATAAATTTCTTCTGAACCACATTTACTTCTATTATTTATAGGAAATTCAACTTCATTGTAATTTTACAAGACCACTGTTGTATATGTGATCTGTTGTTGACTCAAACATCATTATGTGGAGCATGACTATGATTTGTAACTAATCTAAGAAAAAGGAAAAGCTACAACCATGGAACCCTTATAATCTTTTTATGTAACTTTGATATTTAGCTTTTTTTTTAGTTAAGCCATTCTCTCAATAGACAGAGTTGGGCAGATGGAATCATTCCCAGCCCACTGCTCATAATCCAGGCTGAGTATTAAATATGTGGGGTCATTTTGCATGTAGAGTATCTGGCAAGGCATGGGGAGAAAATCTGTGCATGTAGGCTGTGTAGTGTAAGATAAGGAATGGTGCAGTATGAAGGGAGGGTTATCTGAATTCATCTTTGATATCTGGGCTGAAAATACACAAAGTTTTATCTGGATGATGGCAAATGAGTCATGTTACCTGAGATTATTTCTATAAAATCAGGATAATGTCTATGTGACAATGTAATTGTGAAAGTATTAACTATTGAGGTGAAAATCCATGTGGAATATTGATGTTGACAATGACAGTGACATTTCTCTGTGATATTAGAGCTAGGTGCAAACAGACCATCTAATCAATAGAATAAAAATACTACAATTGTTATCATTACCAAAATAAACAATTTAGAACATTACCACTTTTGTATACGACTATTTTAAAATACATTTCTATTTGGATTTATTTTTTATAATTGGCCATGTTTGTTATTACTATAAATAAAGGCTTTCTCTTCTTTTTTTTTTCTACTAAAGACATTTTCTCTGGATTTTGCAGTTATTTCAATCTCACCAGTTTTCTGACCACATAGTAAAAGCAAGTGATCAATACTGAGCTGCCTGAAGAAAACCAATCAAGGAAACTTAAATCAATATTTTTAACTTGCAATCACTTATACGGCATGTTTGCAAAAACACAAAGCTTAATTCTCTGAAGCTCCCTTTGGAGCCAGCAAAAATTTTCTACAGGAATTCTATGTGTGTTTCATTTTAAATGTGGAAAATGAAGACAAATAATTTTTAAAATATTTTCAATTTAATTTGTCCTATGTTAAATTATAAATGCATTAAAATATTTCTTTGAAAATGATTGCAAAAAATATAGTAATTGATTCTGAACTCGTGAATATTAGGGTAGATGACAGTCCCCTTGAAGGTAATAGATTAGTAGTGTATTTCTTATTTTTATTTTATAATTTTTGACTTTTCTTAAATTTACATAAGTTCTTTATTTTTTTAATTTACTGTTTTTGCAGGTACAGTTGTCCAGCCTTTTCCCCATTGTTCTCCCCTACACTGTCCATTCTCACTCCCACAGTCAATCCCCACCCCATTGTCTGTGCCCATGAGTCCTCTAGTCATGCTCTTTTGCATGCAACGTTCACCTTCTTTCCCCTGTTATACCCCTCTCCTGTCCCTTTGTTCACTGTCAGTTTGTTCTTTATTTCCAAGTCTCTGGTTCTATTGTGCTCATTTGTTTGTTTTGTTGATTGGATTCCACTTATACGTGATATCACGTGCTATTTTTCATTCACTGCCTGGCCTACTTCACTTAGCATAATCCTCTACAGTTCCATCCATGCTGTCGTGAAAGACAGCAGTTTTTTTTACTTTCTGATGTATAGTATTCCATTGTATAAATGTACCACAGTTTTCTGATTCTGTCATTTACTTAGACTGTTTCCAGTACTTGGCTATTGTAAATTGTGCTGCTATGGACATTGGGATGCATAGTTTTTTTTGAATTGCTGATTCAGTATTCTTAGGTTATAGTCCCAGCAGTGAGAGTGAAGGATCTAAAGGTAGTTCCATTTTTAGTTTTCTGAGGAAATTTCATATTGTTTTCCACAGTGGCTGCACCACTATGCATTCTTATCAACAGTGTACAAGGGTTCCCTTTTCTCCACAATCACACAAGCACTTGTTGTTTGTTAACTGATTTATTAATGATGGATATTCTGATTGGTGTGAGGTGGTATCTCATTGTGGTTTTATTTTGGATCCCTCTACTGGCTAGTGATATTGAGCATTTTTTCATGTGTCTCTGGGCCCTCTCTATGTCCTCCTTGGAGAAGTGTCTGTTCAGGTCCTTTGCCCATTTTTTAAATTGGATTGTTTGTCTTCCAGGGGTAGTCATGTGAGTTCTTCATATATTTTAGAGATCAAACCCTTGTTTGAGTTATCATGGCAAATGTGTTTTCCCTTATGATTGGTACCCTTTCTGTTTTGTTGTTTTCTTTAGCTGTGCAGAAGCTTTTAAATTTGATATGTCTCAATCATTTTTCTTTGCTTCATATCCCTTGCCCTAGGAAATGCATCAGTAGAAATATTGCTGTGTGAGATATCTGAAAATTTCCTGCCTATGTTTTCCTCCAGGACTTTTATGATGTCATGACTTATATTTAAATCTTTTATCCATTCTGAGTTTATTTTTATATGGTGTAAATTGGTGGTCTAGCTTCATTTTTTTGTATGTTCTTGTCCAGATTCCAACACCATTATTGAAGAGGCTATTTTTACTCCATTTTATGTTCCTGCCACTTTTGTCAAATATTAACTTACAATATTGACAAGGGTTTATTTCTGTGCTCTCTATTATGTTACATTGGTCTATGTGGCTGTTCTTATGCCAGTACCAGATTGTTTTTATTACAGTTGCCTTGTAATATAGTTTGATATCAGATACTGTGACCCCTCCTACTTTGTTCTTCTTTCTCAAAATTGCTGAGTCTTTTCAGTCATTTATGGTTCCATATAAATTTTTGTAATATTTGTTCTATATCTGTGAAATATGTCATTGGTATTTTAATAGGGATTGCATAGAGTCTATAAATTGCTTTGAGTAGTAAGGACATTTTGATGATGTTAATTCTACCAATCCATGAACATGGCACATGCTTCTGTTTATTTGTGTCTTCCTTAATTTCTCAGTGTTGTTTACTTTTTTACCTCCATGGTTAAGTTTATTCCTGAGTACTTTATTTTTCTTGTTGCTACAGTAAATGGAAATTTTTTCCTAAGTCTCTTTCTGATATTTCATTGTCAGTGTACAAAATGCTCTCAGGAGACAGAGGCATAGGTAGATACACTATGTCTCCTGTCACAACCAAAAGAAAGACAACAACAAATTTTAAAACAAACAAACAAAAAAAAACCCAACCAGAACTGTCAGAAAATCAAACTGTATAGAAGTTTGACAACCAAGGAGTTAAAGAAGAAATATTAATCCAGACTGGTAGGAGGGGTGAAGAGGGCAGCTCAGGTGGAGAGCACTTGCAGGAAGGCAGTGACTGGAAGATGGTTCTAACACCCAAATCATAAGGGTGCTAGAAAGAGAAAAGGAAGAACAAGAAATTGAAAAATTATTTGAAAAATTAATGAAGGAGAACTTCTCCAATCTGCAAAGGGAATAAAATTCCAGGAATTCAAGAAGCTCAGAAAGTCCCAAAGAAGTTGGATCCAAGGAAGCACATACCAAAGGCACATCATAATCCCATTACCCAAGATTAAAGAGAAGGAGAGAATCTTAAAAGCAGCAAGAAAATAGGAAGCAATTGCCTACAAAGGAGCTTCCATAAGACTATCAGCTGATTTCTCAAAAGAAACCTTATAGTCACAGAGGGGCTGGAAAGAAATATTCCAAATCATGAAAGGCAAGGACCTACATTCAAGATTACTCTATCCAGCAAAGCTATCATTTAGAATGGAAGGGCAGATAAAGTGCGTCCCAGATAAGGTTGAGTTAAAGGAGTTCATCATCACCAAGCCCTTATTATATTAAAAGTTAAAGGGACGTATCTAAGGAAAAGCATAAGATCAAAAACTATGAAGAATAAAATGACAACAAACTCACAACTATCAAAAACTGAACCTAAAAAATCAAAAACAAAAAGGAACTAAGCAAACAACTAGAAAGGAACAGATTCACAGAAATAGAGATCAAATAGAGGGTTATCAGTGGGGAGGGGGAGGAGAGAGGATGGGGAAAAAGTACAAGAAATAAGAAGCATAAATGGTAAGTACAAAATAGGCATGGGTAGGTTAGGAATAGTATGGGAAAGGGAGAAGCCAAACACCTTATATGTACAACCTATGGACATGGACTTAGGGGAGTGGTGATATGGGTAGAAGGGGGGTGCAAGGTGAATGGGGATAAAGGGGGGATGGAACAACTGTAATAAAATAATTACATTTATTGATTTGTGTATATTGTACCATCCTTGCATCCCTAGGGGGAATCCCACTTGATAAAGGTATGTGATATTTTTAATGTATTGCTGGATCCAGTTTGTTCACATTTTTTTATTTATTTTTTATTTTTTTATTTTAGATTATTCAGTACAGTTTCTATCTTTTAATCCCATTCCACCCCACCCACCCATCCCTCCCCACCTCCCTTCCATTTCCAAGCCCCGTAGTTTTGTCCATGTGTCCTCTATATTTGTTCCTGTAAACCCTTCCCT